>OY987320.1:9646013-10127374 GCA_963920655.1 Geranium rotundifolium
ATATTCACAAGAAATATTCATCGGGGCACGATCGTGCCCTTCACTAGTCACGATCATGCATAGAGGGGGCAGGATCGTGCCTAATGCTATTTGTGGCCCTTTCTTGTTTCTTGCTCTCCAAGTCTCGATCTCCCCGAATCTCGAACCTTAGCTTTCTTCTCACCCTTTTCTGCATATGCTCTTGAAAACACACCGAGAGCATAAAATGGTCCTATTTGGCCCTCTAAGGCCACCACGAGGCAAATAAGTATCTAATTGGGGTTTTGATCGAGGTCAAAATAAGGTCGATCGACCCCTCAATAGCGCCATACTTCAAGTCAGGTCATCCAATATCATCTCTAGATGATATCCGTGACATGAATTTGGTAATCCTATTACCTAGATCAGCAGAACTTGATCTTAAGTCATCCTCACGCTAGTCACTTATGGATAAGTATTCGATCAGAGATTCGTCAATCATAATTTCATAGCATTTAAAGGTTCTACTATTAGTGATGACACACTTAATGACTTTAGATGAAATTATTGTTTGACTCATTATTACAACAAGATAATAATGAAGATGTCTTTTATTCCTAAACAGAAGATTACATAGAAAAGACTTGGACTAGGGCACAAGCTCTTACAGAGGAAAATTGTCGGATGACAGTGTTGACGCATATTTAGGATTTCTCCTGAAAATACCGGGTATTTCTTGTCAAAATTAATCCAATCTGCACCGTCCGATAGATGTACTAATATGTCATTGTCCTTATTCTCCCGCTTCATGTGTCATCGCATCCACTCAGCCGTCTCTGATGCAAGATATAAACGTTGAAGTCACTAAGTCAATGAGAAGTACCACAACGTCTTCTTCGGAACCAATTTTTTTCCCACTGTAGCGTATCGTGCTTCTCCGCAAATGTCACATGTCTGGAGTTCCGATTGGGTTCCGTAGTATAAAGTGCACCCGTACAGACATGCATCGTATTTCACGTGAGGTATTTTGATAGCCTTCATTTTCTGTTTTGCCACTACATAGCTAGATGGATACATATTAGATTGGGGTAACGTACGACAATAATCTTTGGTGACATTAGTAAAAGTCGCGTCAGACATCTCGGTGCTCTGCTTGATGGACAACATCCTTAACAGCGCTGCTAAAGAAGTGTCCTCACTATTCACGGCGCACGTCGTTTCGTACGACGACTTTTGCGAATTTGTCACCAACCGGTTGTATGTCGTCATGGTTATCTTAGCGACTCCCTCATCGACTTCGGTTATTATATTAATGTTATCTTCCTCGTCAACTCTTACATCTCTAGTTGGGTCTACATCATCCACGAATTGGTGCACATGATCAACATCCATGAACTGCTACACAAGATCAACGTACACTGGATTGTTGTCCGACATCGAACAAGGCCGATTCCCTAATGTTGTCCTCAAACTCATATTCCAATTGCGATTCGAACTAGCTCCTTCGGTTTTACCGTGATGGAATCACACATTATACGATCTAAGGAAACATTTCTTTAGTATACGATCGCAAATGATGTCCATATCGTGCCAAGCTGAATTATAACACCTCATGCACGGACACTTGAAACGTCCCACGCCATCTCTTGAAGCGTTTTTCTTCTCAAATTTTACAAAACTGCGTAATCCGTTCATGCATTCCTCACTCATTTTTACGGATCGTATCTATTGCCGATTCATTATATATATATATATATATATATATATATAAATTATTAATAATGACATAAATTATTATTTCACTATATTTTTAACAAAAATAATAATATATATGAACCTTTTAACATAAATCATACTAACTATAATAATTTACATAATGCATTATTTAAAAATGTACGTACTTTCTAATTCCATCAATTATGAATCCACAACCTAATACATAGAGATTATATGAAGGCAAGTATTTATGGGGGAGACTTAATATAGGGTACTCTAAAAATTTAAAAATAGTCGGGAAACTTTCACCAAAATTACGAAAATACCTTTCTCGGGAGGAAAATATGTGGAAGAAATTGTGGGAGGGAGAAGTGGGAGTTTTGTGGAGGTGCCGCCAACATTTATTGATTTTATTTGTAATGGCGCACATAGAGGAGTGCGTCGTTACTAAATTAGTTTGTAACGGTGCACACCACCACATGCGCTGTCACAAACTAACAATAACACCAACGACTTGATTTCTGACTGTTTACGCCTAACGGGAAAGTTATGGTTAACGATCAATAATTTTGTAACGGCGCACATTGGAATGCGCATCGTTACTAATTGTAATTACTAACATCGTACGATTTATTGTACGTCGTTACTGTTTTAATGACGGCGCACGAAGAATGTCCGTCATTACAAATATTAGTAACGGCGCACAATAAGCGTGCGCCATCACAAATTAAATTTGTCACGACGTACTTTCGAATTGTGCGCCGTCCTTAATGCGAAAACTGATAGTGCATTTTCAAATCAAGGCGAAGAACATCATGCCTATTTTGAGAATTTAACTCTAATGAACTTTGTTGAAAAATAAATAAAGAACACACTTTAACCATCACAATTATTATACCTTTCGTGAACTGTAATAAAAAAATCAACAAATATATTAGTGAACAAGAATCAGTGAATAATATATCAACAAATATATCATAAGCCAGTTCATACACAAGAACAAATCAGTGAACAAAAAAATCACTAACTTAGTGAACAAGAATCAGTATGCCTATCTTTAAAATTTAACTCTAATGAATTTTGTTGAAAAAAATAATAAAAAATCAACAAATATATTAATGAACAAGAATCAATGAATAATATATCAACAAATATATCATAAGTCAGTTCATATATATGAACAAATCAGTGAACAAAAAATCAATAACTCAGTGAACAAGAATTAGTATATGAACACATTAGTGGAAAAAAAAATCAACAAATTAGTGAAAATTCGTTTTCCATGTATCTCAACTAATTAGTGAACAAATCAGTTCGTATGTACAAATCAGTCAACAAATAAAATACAAAATTATATTAGGATTTAGGGATCATAGTTAGAAATCAGTGAACACAAATCTGAATCCTCAAATCAGTGAACAAGAAATATAGATCGAATTTAGGGTTCACAAATTTAGAATTCGAAGATTTAGGATTCATATATTTATGATTCATAGATAAAAATATAGCATATTAGCTTACAAAAAAAGTTCAAAACTTTCTATTGAATTATTGATAACTAACATCAATGGTAGTGACTTCTACCAGTTATTAAAAGTTATACTTTATATTTCTCAAGTAAGATTACTTTCCTAAACATAAGCTTTTAAAGGATTTTCCAAAAACATTTCAATCACATCAAGAACTCAAACCACATAAAAAAACAAAAACATATGTGCATAAAATTTAGAACCAGACAAGCAGTGCATAAAAACATAAGTGCAGAAAAATATAATATCCAAACTCAGAAACATCAAATAAAAATAAAAATAATAGAACAACTAACAGTATGACTAAATGTTTATATCATCATACACAACATAGCAGAAATGGCGAACAGAGAACAAATAGCAGTAAAAATGATGGGGGCACTATACACATCAAGAAATATAAAACATCAAGAGCATGATACACATAAAAAACATTTATCAATTGAGATGTCTATTAAAGGTTTTTGTTCATGCGCATTTTCTACCTTAAAGTATAAATGGAGAGCAAAGGCGAAGAGAGGCAGTATAGAGCGTCCATAAAGCCTTGAACGGAGAGGACAACAGTGCGGTGTTTATATATGCATACCTTGAAGTGGGGGCGGAGAGGAGCCGATGGCAAGATGGAAAACAAAGACACTTGAACGGAAAGGAGCGGGTGGCCGGGAGAAAAAAAATCTTCAATTTCAAGATTAAAAAGAAGAAGAAATCAACTCCTAAATTCTCTAAAAAAATTTGATCTGATTATGTTCACTAGAAAATTATGTTAGATTCAAAGTTTACCACGAACAAACAAAGAATAACTCAGTTATCCCTAAAAAAAAATCATACTCAACCAATACAAAATAAAGAAAATAACAAAACAAAGGGATGAAAACAACAACCATAAGCCATCTCTTAAATATTGTTGAAGAGACGACGATTCACCAAATATACGAATAACTCATCACAACTTTTCAAGAATTAAAATTAGCATACATTGCATTTAACACTTTTCTGGAACATGTGGCATGTTTTGATAGGATGGTTACTCCCACTCTTATATATTTAATCATATATATTAAAATCTTTACATGCACTGATTCTTAGATGCGTAAGATCCGGAATAGTTATTTTAAGAGTAACTGATGCACAATATTTCTCTAATACCCACAGAATAAAAAAAGAAGTGTAATGCGTACAATTTGCCTACTCTTTTTATATACAATAAAGATTTGTTTTTATAGTAAAATCAATGACTTTAAATTTACATACATATTAACTTGTTGAGAACATATTTGGCCGAGATGATAAAAATATTACTAGTATAAATAAGTTTTGATAATATGGAGAACAAACCCTCTTTCGCTGAATATTTTATTTGTATTAGCTTGAGTGATAGACACTATATTGACTTCTTTTTCTCAGCCAAAAGAAAGTATTTTATTGATGAGACCAAACTAATGGTTCCAAGAAAAAAACAAAAGCCAGCTAAGTACGTTAACAAGAAAACAGTATATTGACTTTAACAGTTAAGTAATCATCCAAATCCAACTCTGGAATAGGCCAAGGAAACAATCCAGCCCAGCAGCATTCCGAGTCATGCAAAGACCTTCCTGAAACATGTATATACAAAACAGCTTGGAATAGGAATAGGAACATACACAACATGCATCTGCAAATGTTCTTTCCACTTTCTAAGCATATGTAGAAGATCACCCGGAAGGAAGATGGTATGTAGGAGCCATCCCTTTTTCTGCATATATAGAAGCTGAATCCTTGGCATTTGGAATGTCAAGAGCCAACCGTGTCCTTGATTCTAACCGGGCAAAACCCTTTGCCATTTGACTAGAACTAATTTTCAACATCAATGGCTCTGCTGTTTGGGCTTCCATGGAAAGAACCAAAACTCTTTTGACAACCTCGTGATGGGAGGACGAAACCCCAAGTTCTATTATGCACCTACATGCCTCTAAAGTGTCACCACTCTCCACATATTCCCTCAACAAGACTGAAATCTTTTTCTTCACATGGGTACTGCCTCCCCATCTCCTCTCTACAAGTTCAGTTCTGCATGATGTGGTGTTGCGATATAACTCTTCTCTGCAATTTGCAGGATTCGGGTATATATGTCTTCTCTGCCCTAGTGAGGAAAGTTGGGGGCAGAATGTCATCAACAATCGCCTGTGCAATGAACAAAGCAATTACATCAATAGCATCTAATATGTCCACTGTAAGGTCATCAGCAAACTCAAGAAGCAGCAAAAACACATCCCTGATCTGGTATGGGCTAATTACGTCAGCATATAGAGCAGAGAGCAGAACTGAAGCCATTTCCTTCTCCTTATCATACATGTCCATAGCCTATTGATAAAATAGGGATGATACTCATTTGATCCTGACTCTCTTAACTCATATGCTGCTAGTTCCACCTTCACAAGTGCTAAAGTACTCCTCTATATATCATGGTAACAACTGCTTTCTTAATATCATCCAAGGGATCTGACAGAGTCGACCCAACGAGTTGATATGGTTCATGTTCAAAGGAAAACAAGAGCAATTAATTGTGGGTTTTATAACCTAGTAAAACAGAGTAGTAATTCCATTGCACTAAATTAGAGGATGAAGCAAAATCACTTCACCGCTATCATAGCTGGGATGGTTGGGGTCAATGTCAAGCAGTCCAGGCACCACATATACTACTTTGCATGAATAGCAATACTATAAAGGTGAGTGAAGTTCAATCATTAATGGACTCTTACTACCAGTTATTTAGTTATCAATTTCCTAAACAACCGTACCAAAACCTTAAACAAAGATCAATTTAAGCCCTACTGCATGTACAAACTGAATGCTAGATGCTATCAATATACTTTTTTTATCAGAAAGATGCTATCAATATAGTATAAGGATATTGACACTTTGGTATACTTAACTATAGCGAAATGACACTTTCGTACCCTAATTAATTTTCTCTCTTTTTAAATACCCTGACAATTTTTTGTGACAATTTACTTCTAAAATGGCTAAAATACCTAAACTACCCCTGATTCAATTGAAAAAATATAATAAAACTAATGGGGAAATCAAACTAGTTCAAATCAGATTTCTTGATCTGGCCGGTTTAAAACCTTAATTAATATAGTAACAATTTGAACCAGTTTGATTTTCCTATTTTCTTTTCAATTGAACCAGGGGTACTTTGGGTATTTTATACATTTTAGAGGTAAATTGTCACAATTGTTAAGGTATTAAAAAGAGGGAAAGTTGGTTAGGGTTTGACAGTGTCATTTCAGTATAGTTAAGTGTAATAAAGTGTCATTATTCCTATAATATACTAATAAAAATACAATACTCGACCAGAAAGCACCACAGAAAACTACAATCTATTAAAATCACGGGATGAACAACATAGCTTAAATGGACGAAACAATCTTACCCTTGTTGGGTCGCCCGAGCTTCCCTGAGTGTGAGCGGCGGACACGCCTTGTGGCAATTCATGCTACTGTTACATTGCCACCATTGTTTGGGCCTATGCAGGGCACAACTCTGTAAAATGAACATGCAATCCAATGATAGTGCAGTTTTAACTTGAATTCCAAGTGATGCATGAGCATGCTCCCAACATAATTGATTAGAGATCATATCAATCAGCATATAAATTGGAACAGTAGCTAACAATATGATTATTAGGTGGCTGGCTTCATTGATACCCAAACCAAACACCTTGGTCCATACTCTCACATTGATTAAAACATGTTATACAAAGTGTTCTTTTTCTACATTAAATCAGCGTCCACCATTTTTGGGGACAAGCCCAACTAAACATCTTGATGGAATTTGTTGAATCTTCATTTTCTATTCTAAAAAAAACACTTTATCTTTGAAAATTTTAAATATCGTTCCGACCCATCACAACATTAATTTTAAAGGGTGTAGTATAAATACACTATAGCATGTATGATAGGGAAATTTTGATTTTTCGAAAAACTCACATATATTAAATTAATATTAAATTTGAAGTAAAAATGGATACTGACAAAAAAAACAATCCACATTCATATGAAATATTCATTATATGTTTTTTTAATCAAAATATTCATTATATGTTAAAAATAAAAGAAGAGATCCTACAAAAAAAAATTATAGGAACCAATGAATAAAAATATGCACATTAATAACCCCGTGTTGAGCTAAAAATATGCATGTTTTTTTCTTCTTGAATATGCAATTAGACCAATTCAAATGAAGCCTCTTAGTAGCATCCTCTTAACAAGTTTTGAACACTCAAATTAATTTTTTCTCTTTTTTAATACCTTGACATTTTTTTTGTGACAACCTACTTTTAAAGTAACTAAAATGCCTAAACTACCCTTAAATGAACCAGTTAAATTTGAGAAGTCTTTGGTTCAGCACGGTCGATTAAATCGGTTCAAATTAAAACCCAAAATCTAATCGGTTCAAATTAAAAATTAAATTATTTTCAATTAACTATGAAATTACTTATTAGTCCTCCCTCCTCAATTCAACCTCCCAACCTTCCTCACTCTCTCTTTTGCATCTATCATTAACTATGAAATCAGAGTCGGTGACGAGCATGAATGCGAGGTTGAGGATGCCATGGAAGGAGCTGGAGGGTCGGGGGATCTTGAGGGTGGTAAAGGAGGAGGCGACGCTGCCAGGGAGGAAGTTGTTGATGAGGAGGCGGACGGAGCCGATGAGGCGGTCGCGGAGGAAGCCGACTGCGTAGATCCAGACGGAGACGCCAGAGGTGTCGCTGCAGAGGAAGTCGGAGGTGACTCAGAAGGGTAACTTGTCGTTCCAGGTCGGGTTATGGGAACTTTCCATGTCCACCCGCGACCGGAGCTTGCAGGAAGAGTCAACTCAAGTCACTGCGTAAGTCTTGAAAGGCGGTTCCAGAATTTGGGAGAGGAGTTTGAAGGGGTTCTGGCTTGGGAGGTGCAAGAAGGTCATGTATTTGGGAATTGGGTGTGCAAGAGGGTCACAGATTTTGGGATTGGGGTTCATCTGATTGGTTCCATGGCATTTTTTAAAAATATAAAAGTCAATAGAGGGCATTTTGGATAATTTTTTATTCGAACCAGTTCAATTATGAGTTTAAGTTTGAATTTTTTCAATTCTGAATTTAAATTTGAACCAGATCATTTTTCATGATACTTTTTGAAAATTTAAAAGCCATTGGAGGACATTTTAGTCATTTTACCGTAGATCGTTACAAAAAAAATGTCTGAGTACTAAAAAATAGAGAAAATTAGTTGAGTTATGAAAGTGACATTTTGTTATAGTTAAGTGTAACAAAGTGTCATTATCCTTAAAAACAATAAGAAGAATCAATCAATTTCAATCCATAAATTATGTTAGCCAAATGAAAATGTTTTACTAATCGCATGCATATATAAAAACAATGAGTTCGGTCTCGAAAGCGAATGTTGAATCTAAGTGAAAAGAAAAGGTATCAGAAGGAAATCCTTTGTGAATGTTGAATGTGGTGCGTCACCAAACCTCCTACCAGCAACCTTTTCAGATCGGGGTATATCAAACAGACGATGAACTCATCTAGATCTATGTTTAAGGGTGACTTCACATCTGAGAGACAGCGAAAAAACCGATATTGGATGAGTTTTGCCAAATTCGGCAAACAAATTTGGGTGTTGGTCGAATACTCAAGTTGTGGTCGCCGCTGACTGATGACTGAACAATATAGCGCCCAATCCCTCCAACTTCATTTGTGACCATCTTTTCAACACCATATATGCAAATTGGAGACTTTGAAATATAAATATAAATTTTTTGTTTCTCAATTTGTTGTTGGTGTCGAAGAAAAAGATGGTTAGCGATGAGGTCGTGTCACGTTTACATTTCATATTATATATCCCGCATTAGTAGACTTTTTACCCTTGAAATTGTAGGATTGTTGATCCTTTATACACTTGTATGCCTTTACGGGGTTTTGAGCTTACATGTGCATGAAACGGAAAAAATGACTCATAGGAGCACTCTGGGCTAGGAAACGAGCACCCTAACGGCTCGTTTCCCTAGCCTTCATTTGAGGACTTGGAGAAAGCTCGAGGAGCGGGCCACTGCCAGCCTTGACGGGCCCTTCAACGGCACGTCTAGCACCCCATCAACCTTGGAGTTAGTCGAGTCCGAGTAGATTGGCTACTGGTTTGTGTAACGGGCACCTCAACGGCCCGTCACCCAGACCGTCAAAGGCGTCGCGACGGCAAAGTATAAAAAGTGTTTTTCGTAAAACGAAAACCTAATCAGCCGCCAGAGACAGAGACATGATCGACTCCAACTTACCAGAGACGTTTTCGAGACTTCGAGATGAGCTTCATCATCATTGGAGGCCAAACAAGTGCAAGGATCAATCAAGTATCAAGTCTCGATCAAGACCGAATATATAAGTCTAGAATTCATGATCTTCGACCTAGAGAGATTTAGGGTTTTAGATTTTCATTCTCTAATTTCGTGTTTTGATGTTTTTCTTAAATACTCATATTGCTAGCACCATGATCTCGGGCTAAAATCTCTTGATCATGGGTGCTAGGTCATTACTATGGATTTACCAAACTATTAAATTTATGAATGAATTGATTTGCATGTTGGTATGTTTATGGTGTTTGATTGTTAATTACTGATGTTGAGAGACACATGTGATTAGTATGAGTTGTGATTTCGAGTTCGAGAGGGCCGGTGGACAATGGACCGAACCATATTCAATGGGTTATTATTAATCCCGATCTCTTGGTTAATTGTATCATCTAAGTGGAATTAGTTTGAGGTCGAGAGGCCCGAGTGTAATTCCACTCAAGGTTCAATTCACTACGAGAATAGAAATTGACATTTGTGGATGCTTAGGATTACCAACCTGCATATTGATTTGTTCATATTTATTAATTGTTTACAATCTATAGTTTACCTAGCATATGTGATTCTACCTTCTAAATAGTATCTCTCACAAGTAGAACGTTTTATACTGTTATAAAACTCATTACTACATCATACACATTTAATTACAATTTATAATTGGAACTAATATCGGAATAAACCCCAATTGGTCCCTGAGGATTCGATCTGGTCTTATCAGTATTATTTGTGATGACCGCGTGCGCTTGCACGTTATTGGGTATCCGTGAACTACTGTCTACAGACCCAACAGTTAGGATCATTTTGATTCCTCTGGTTCAATTGAGCAAATTGTTCTATTCGACTGTTATTCAAATATATCTCCTTTACTTTAAAATTAGGATTATGATGCTAGGTATGGCGAGGAGCAATCATATATATAATTTCTAATATTTTTCATCTCTCAGTTTCTTCATATGAAATTTTCTACATCCATCTTTAAGTTCTCACACCACTATTTGGAAGAACAATACCATGTCGTTATTCAGTTTCTTTTCCTTTAATTTGTGTATTAATTTGAGATTGTTTATTTTAAAATTTAGTTTGTGTTCCTTTAGTTTAGATATATTAAAGTTATAGATTTATGGGGCTTCAATTTTCTTGGAGGGCGATTTTGAGAGAGATTGTTCTAATGTGTTTGAATTGTTGTTTTATTATGGTTAATTTTGATTTTTTTTTGGTGGAAGTTAGAGCAAGATATCAAAATTAAGAGAGAGATGAATTTTATTTTATTTTAGCTTCTTGAATGAATTTTTTTTCATTGGTCAGTTCCCTAGCATACATTGATTTTTGAAAGAGATTAAAGATGGGGTCTGCTCTAAAAATTGGAGTGCATTTGTTTGGAAATGAGTACGTCATTTTATACAAAAACTAACGGTGTCTGAACCTTAGTGATCAATTGTAGTGGAATGCTAATTTTATTTTACTTTTTAGAATAAATTACAGTTAGCCACACCCAACTTTGATCAAAAAACACCAACGTACGCTCAATTTTAAAAATGAACATCTATCCCCTGATTTTTGGACGGAAAATGTTAATTTTGAAGTTAAAAGACGAAAATGCCCTTATGTTGACTTCAAAATTTTAAACACGTGCCCTTTGAGCCCCTCTTTCTTAATTCAAGTTCAAGAAAGTCATCCATCTCTTCGGCCGTGACTGGACCGGCCACGCCCGATTCAGGCGAGCTCTGATGCCACCGACCTTCTCATCGCCTTCGCTGATCCCGAATCCGGTCCATAAATCGTGATCTAGATTCCATTGCATATTTAACGGTGTTTGTTATCTGTCCGTTTTTTGATATTTCGGAGAACTAAATGTTCACTTTTAAAATTAAGTATAGTTAGGTATTTTTTGAACAAAGTTAAGTACGACTAAATATACTTTACCCTATTTTTTTATACCAGTACCAGTGGACAGTACTTTATGTATATATCCATATGCAATTAGGCCTAAGACTTTCATCATATGTTCATTGTCTCATTCTTCCGTATCAGAGCTCCCATTCATTTTGTTACTCTTCCGAGAAAACAAAGTACCAAGAGTTTACTGTACGACCAAAGTTATTATTTGAGCTGTGCTGAATCCGGCTTCATCGGATTTGTTTTTCAAGTTTTGATCAATTTTACTTGTGTCCATTCCAGTTTTACTACATTTTATTTTAGTTGTTGGGTACTGTGAACTTCGAGTTACAACATGTCCGCTGCGGATGGTCCAACGTTGCAGTGGCACCTAGGGGTGTCCTAGTCGTGACATGTTTGTTTTTATTTGATGGCAGTCGGTATATTTTCAAATTTCAGTACTTGATTAATGGTTTAAAGTACAGTGTATTAATTGGTACGTAATAATTTGCTTTTAAAATATTTAAAAAAAAAATTAAGGACACGTATTCACGAATAATTTTCTCATATACCAGTGCTCTAATAACTAGTAATTAGATAATTAATTTGAGCAAACATATTTGTGATATATATATATATATATATATAACAAAATAAAAAGTGTACTTATTTCTAAACATAATAATATTAATACATAAATAGTAAGCTAATTGATATAATTCTATTTTCCTTAAACACAATATTTCATATTTATGTCCCGTAAATAAAAATGTTATACGTTTTTCTGACCAATTGGTCAACCACTTACCTTGAGGACAAATGTCTTGGGTTCGTGTCACGCTGCGATATCTCGTCTTTGTTTCCAACTCATGTTAGACAGTCCAACAGAAATTAGGCGGGAGTCAAGTGGTAATATTAAGTCCACTTCTACATAAAGGTATGTCTTAAATTTGTTATTGATGTAATAATCTTAAAAACTCTTAAAAATCATAAATTTGGTGTTGATCTTGATACAATTTACTGATAGAAAATAGAATAAAACAATTATATGAGATGTATAAAATTTGATATGTATTTAAATGAAGATAGGAGCTAAGTGTGTAGGCATTTGTGAGGGCTTATCAAGGCCAATAAATTGATGTACACCTTATTGGTGTACCTTGTTCCTTACTGGATTGACGAATCATTTATAATATTCACTTGCATTTGAGACTTGATTTAAACGCATTGATCAATTTGCGCTACTCTTAAATGAATTTATTGCAATTTGGGTAGAAACTTATGGACGAAAATGGTCTCACCATATGTTCTTCCCCACAATTACAAGGAGTGGAATGAAGTGAGTGACGTGCACATCTACACCATTTAATCCTAATTAGGCGGGCCTCGTCCTATCGTTAATTTATTACTAATCAATGACATATTTCTGAAGAGAAAAACAAATCAATTTGCAATTGCCAATGATAAAAATCAACTTACAATTAATTGATAAGCTGCTAACAAATAATATCAAAGGTTCAGTAATGTGAAAAGTGAAATTAGTATGTTATATATAGTCATTCATTTGATTAGTCTAGTTTTGTTCTCTATTGGACGATACTAATAAAGTTTGACAAATTTAGTGAGTTAAGTCAACTTTCGAAACTAAGAGCGAGCTGTAATTAAACCATAATATTTACATAAATTGATACACAACTATATACACACAAAAAGGTTGAGTTATGTAATTATTTACATTCATATCTCAATAATAATATTGACAAAAATCAGTCTCAATTTTCATCAATTACTTTTAATTTCCATGAATACCCAAAAACAGTATAAAAAGTTGAAGTTGAACACTAATTTCTTACCAGGAAAGTTACATATTCAAATTAATAGTTTTGTAGACACAAATAATAAAAAGTGAGCATATAAATATAATAATATAGTGTTCTGTTAGTGGTTGGAAGGAGAACATAACGGCCAAAACTGCCAAAAGCCGTAAAACGAGAAATGAGGGAGAAAAGGGCCCCACATGTAATTAGATTAATCACGCCACTAACCCCTCCCTTAACCCCTTTATAAACCCATCCATTTCCCACTCTCAACACACTCCATTTTCCACTCCTTTTCTCCTCAAACAAGAGAAAATGTCACTCCCCACTCTCCTCCTCCTCCTCTCCCTCTCCCTCTCCCTCTCCCTCGTCTCCTCTTCTCCGGTCCAAGACCCCGAACTCGTCGTCCACGAGGTCCATAGGTGCGTCAATTAACCAGTCGTGACTTAAATCCTGATCACCAGATCAAATTAATATTCAAATAATACATTTACACGTAAAAATTAAAATCAACGACTTCATATTTATTTATTATATATTTATATACAATTTATCCCAGTTTGTTGTTTGTGACAGAAAAATAAACGAGTCGAGGAGGAGCCTGGGGTACTTGACGTGCGGGACAGGGAACCCGATCGACGACTGCTGGCGGTGCGACCCGAACTGGGAGCACAACCGGCAGCGGCTGGCGGACTGCGCCATCGGGTTCGGGAAGAACGCGATAGGCGGGCGCGACGGGAAAATCTACGTGGTGAGGGATGGGAGCGACGAGGACGCGGTGACACCGAAGCCGGGGACCCTCCGGCACGCGGTGATCCAGGACGAGCCGCTGTGGATCATATTCGAGCGGGACATGGTGATCAAGCTCAAGGAGGAGCTGATCATCAACTCCTTCAAGACCATCGACGGGCGAGGGGCGAGCGTCCACATCGCCGGCGGGCCCTGCCTGACCGTCCAGTACGTCACCAACATCATCATCCACGGCATCAACATCCACGACTGCAAGCGCGGGGGGAACGCCATGGTGCGCTCCTCCCCGCGCCACTTCGGCTGGAGGACAGTCTCCGACGGCGACGGCGTCTCCATCTTCGGCGGGAGCCACGTGTGGGTCGACCACTGCTCGCTCTCCAACTGCGACGACGGCCTCATCGACGCCGTCGAGGGCTCCACCGCCATAACCATATCGAACAATTACATGACCCACCATGATAAAGTAATGCTCTTGGGCCACAGCGACGCTTATACACCCGACAAGAATATGCAAGTCACCATTGCCTTCAATCACTTCGGCGAAGGCCTCGTCCAAAGAATGCCTAGGTCAAATTAATTACATACATCACTTTTTTTTCAAATAAAAAAAACGTCTATATATCCCTTTAAATATATATGTGACATTAATTAATTAATTACAGATGTAGACATGGATACTTCCACGTAGTGAACAATGACTACACCCATTGGGAAATGTACGCTATCGGAGGAAGTGCCAACCCAACCATCAACAGCCAAGGCAACAGGTTCACTGCTCCCAATATCAGATTTAGCAAAGAGGTACGTACTAAATTTGTAACATTTGAATTGTTTTTTTCAAAAATAATTTAGTCATCGTGCGTAACGAGCTTGATCTCATTATTCAGGTGACTAAACACGAGGATGCACCAGAGAGCGAGTGGAAGAACTGGAACTGGAGGTCGGAGGGGGACTTGTTGTTAAACGGGGCATTCTTCGTAGCGTCGGGAGCGGGGGCATCTTCGAGCTACGCAAAGGCGTCGAGCTTGGGAGCAAGGCCGTCGTCTCTGGTGGGCACCATGACTATGCACTCGGGGTCCCTTAATTGCCGGAAGGGATCGCGCTGCTAATTACATTGTTGATTTGATGAACGTGACTAAAGTAAAAGTAGAGGAAATCAAGTAAAAGATAACGAAGATTGCGGTGGTTGTGTTCGATGTTTGTTTTCTTACTTTTTACCAATTACCCAATTGTTTAATTTCTAGTTTTTGTCGCTTTTTTTTTTATTGGGTTGCTGGTCTGATTATTACAACCTCGGCATGCTTATTTTCTAGAAGACTAGAGCAGTGCTCCGCTGATAACGGGCTTGTGTAGTAAAAGCAAGTGCAGATGCGTTGTTATTATTATAATATATAATTATTTATTATTATTATTATCATACTTCTAAATTATTATTATTATATCTCTCTTTTTTATTTGAGTGGGAATGCTGTTTGTTTTTATTGTGTCTTGACGTTACTGACTTATGTGAGTTTATTAATTGAATACAGTATTATTTAACCTACAAATTAACGATTAAAATTGGACTATATCCACCAATATTTAACATTAAATTATATTTATTTCATAATTTATATGATTAAATAAAATATAAATTATCTGTAAAAAAATTATATTCAATGTGGCAAATTTTTTGTTATTATTTTATCATAATAATGCGATTAAAACAGATGAAAAATATATTGTTTGACTTTCATTTTTATTAAATATCGAAAATACCTTTATGTCAAAAAACATATTATTTTTAAAAATAGTTTTTGAAAAGATGTTTAAAAAAAAGTCGAGTTGTAAAAAATATATATTTCTTAAAAACTTTTAAAAATTAGCATTCAAATAAAAAAATTTATTGTGTATTTCACAAATAAATATTTTTTCAAAAAAAAAGAGTTATGTATATATTATTATTATTTAATTAAGGTTTAATATTTTAATGTTAATAAGGGTATTATAATTTCTACACAAAACTGATGATTGTAATGAATAGTGAAAAAAAAACAAAATTTGTTGCACAAAGAAGTACGTTGCAGTGAATTGAAAAACTCAAACACGATACTAAATTAGAATCATTCATTTATTATAATATCACTTAAAATATGATAAGATTAAGGTGCATAAAAATATAGGCGAAATAAAAATGGGAGTGAAGACATAGAAAGAGCTAGCTTGGCCTCATTCTGTAGCTACTACCCAATTAATTAATTTTTACCAACCGATTAGGAAATTTCAACTACTAACATCAATGTTACTAAATTGACCATTTTTTTAAATAAAAAGCAAATAAATCAACTACCACCCAACAGTTGAAGTTGAGGTTATGCAGTTTGGTTAGGAATGATAAATATGGATGCACCCAAAACATCCATTCCAGTTTTAATAGAATGATAATGTCAGTTATAAGAAACTTGTTGATATCATAAACCTGATCTCAAAAGGTAGTCCTATTTATATGATTCTTCATAAACCTACTGAAAATGAAATTTGTTTTATTACGAGAATGCCAAAGGGAAGAGAGCAAAAAGAAGTAGTTTTGACCAAAGTGAGTTGCGTAAAAAAGAGAGGAAGCTACTTGTTTGGGAAGAGAAAATAAAAAAGGTGATAGGATAGGATAGGATAGGATCTAGCTCTAGCTCGGCGTGGACCCATTTGGATTGGGCGATTCATTGAGGCAATTACTAATTATACTCAATACAATGTTTGTAAGAGAGAATTGGAGATTAGGTTTTGACAGAAGAAGAATTGTCACAACCTTGCTTTCCTTTAACCAAGGAAAGGGTAAAATCTCACTTCCTTCCTAGTTCCTAGTATTTTACAAAACCATGTCATGTGTTGTGTTGTTGTTTGACACACCATTTTAATCAACTTTGGATATTAAGTTGAAATTTATGTTAAAACTAAAATATTTAATGACTGAAGTGAGCCTAATATGATTTTATTAGAGGACCAATTTAATTAAAAACTTAAAATGATAGTAGAATGAAAAATTATAGTTTTATACTCTTAACACTCGCCCTAATGAACAAACCCATATTTAGGCTTGGATGTGGACTTTTTAGAAGGCCAGATTGAGAAACCATTAAAAGTTACAAGGTTGTTTTTAAGAGAAGTTCGAAATTTAATAAGAATGAGAAATAAATGGAGACCCAAATAGAGTGAAATAGAGTATTTTTTTAAATAAATATACAAGAGGGGATTAAATAAAATTACATTTTTACATGCCATATGATTCGAACTTGTCCGCAATGTACTAGCTCTGATCTATATTATAAAACAAAATCAACTAAAAATTTCAACTACCATTTATAGTCTTATACTCTAACAAATTTAATGCAAATTTAAAATTAACATATGCTATTAGTTTAGTAATTTATAAGTTGATGCACAATATGACACATGATGAGATACTTCACACTTACACTCATACTTTCCTTACAAATAGTATTATTATAAATATATTAAACTCGTACATCCTACTTGGGTCCAAACATATATTAATTAGAATTCAAACTTTTTACCCTAAGATGCAATTTTTATGCCAACCCTAATGGGCATGAGATATTGACCAACTAACTTGCAAGAGAAAAAAATGTGACAAGCGTTGTTTAGTCCATCCATGGAATTGAATCGGATGTACACATAATCCGAAAAGTGTTATTGCCATTTCAAAGCACATTTGGCGGCCAAACGAGTCTCCATCATTCCGCGCATTACATCGCTTTGTTTTGCTCACCCGAAATCATGCACCCACTGTTTCTAGTCACTCTCAAATTGATACCCCATTTTTCATTATCATTTGAATAAAAAAAACAAAACCACACCCAAGAATCTCCAAAAAAACATTTAACTACCCCATGTTTCAAACTGGACAGTGAGCTACACCCAGGGTTCGGAAATTGACGCTTAGCACTAACCGTTAGAATTTTGGATGGAAACTGTTAAAATTTAAAGTGAAAAGACGAAAATGCCCTTGGCCAGACTTCAAATTTTCAAAACCATGCAATTGTGAGGATTTTGGTTGTTTCTCCGACCACCGTGGCTCAAGCTTCGACGGCCTCGTCTCCGACCTCCAACCGACTTTGCCGGTCGTCCTCGGCTCCTCGCTACTGACCGGAAACTCGTCGGAGACCATGGTTCAAATTTTCAGTCTCTGTGTTTGTAAACAGAGACTCTGTTTTTTCATTTCAAGCAAATCCATTCAAATTCTCACAAACAAACCATAATAGTATAACACAAGCGTCCACTGGTTCCAAAGATCCGTCCCTCATCGACATCGAGGTTCTGACTGAATCCAGAGGCGGAGGAGACGGAAGAGGCGTAATCGGAGGCGGTGGCGGTGGAGGAAAAGGCGACGATTACGCCAAACCGGGCGAGGGTGGACCGTAGCCGGACGAGGAGGGGAAGAAGGTCTCGATGTCGATGTCTCAGAAGCTGACTCTCGGTTGCGTTGCTCTCGTTGCAAGTAGATGTTTGATTTTTCATGAAAATTTACTGGTTATTATTTATTTGTGGTTTGTTGTTTGAATCTGGTGGAAATTGACATGTTGTCTGAGTTGTTTACAGTCACATAGATGAAATGTTGTGATACCTGTGAAGTCCTCAACAGAGCTCCATATAAGGTAATGCCACCATCATTAGTTGTTTGTACCATTCGAGATTTTAATATCTTTTTGCTGCCTAAATGATTTTGTGAGCGCCAATTAGTAAGGATAGCAAGCTTCTTTGAAATAAATAAATAAATTCACAAACATGTATTGTAAAGTCAACATTATAAAGTAAATGTCTTTAATCTCGTGGAAAAAGGAAAGAACATATCTCTTCGCAATAATTAAATATTGTGAAATGGAAAAACAGAGTCTCTGTTTACAAACACAGAGACTGAAAATTTGAGCCATGATCTCCGGCGACAGGCTCCGGCGAGTCTCCGGTTAGTGGCGAGGAGTCGAGGACGACCGACAAATTCGGTCAGAGGTCGGAGACGAGGCCGGAAAAGCTTGAGCCACGGTGGTCGGAGAAACAACCACAATCCTCACAATGACATGATTTTGAAAATTTGAAGTCTTGCCAAAGGCATTTTCGTCTTTTCACTTTAAATTTTAACATTTTCCATCCAAAATTCTAACGGTCAGTGCTAAGTGTCAATTTCCGAACTCTGGGTGTAGCTCACTGTCCAGTTTGAAACATAGGGTAGTTAAGTGTCTTTTGGTGATTCTTGAGTGTGGTTTTATGTCTTTTACCCTTATCATTTTCACCATTTGAGTCTCGTAGAGTTCTATGGTGATACCAAATATTGATTCATTTTCTGTGTATTTATGAGATACCTGCTTATCATACGATGTTTACGTGTCTCACATGTGTGAATTTCAATTCTTAAGAGTTACACATGTAAATTATAACTCATCTTTTGAGACATTCACCTATAAAATTTAATATTTGAATTGATTGAGCCTTCTTAAGGAAAACAAAAAAAATTGAGGACAAGATTGAAAGGTAAGTTTTGGGTCTTCAACAATTTATGCTTTGAGTGATACTCAATTGATTTATGATTTATTAATATATGTCTTGAACTAAGTGTGAAGTCACTTGATGACCAATAAGTTAGGATTCAAACATAGTGTATCTGTTCTAGAGGTCTGAGAAAACAAAGAGGTCATGATGAGGGTCCTTTTACAAAACTTTCTTAATGCATGTTTTTCACATTTTAACATCATTTTCGTTTTATTTGTGTACTTTACACCCTCATTTTGTATCTATTTTTCTTCACGGATACTCTGAGTAACTTGTGCAAATTTTGGGCAATTTCGAGCTAATTTTGACACTTTTTTGGGTCCACCCTGTAACCAAGGGTCACTCATGTGGCCAACGACCACGGGCTTAAAATCCATTGATACAACCTAATTAGGATCTCCATCGTGACCCTCCCGTGGCAAAGTGAAGGCCACTCCCCCGTCGTGAAGATCCTAGGGTCCCGTGGACCCCTAAAATCTTCACTTTAAAAAGGCGTCGACACATTTGGGAAAAACATCCATAAATTCATATTCAGTTTAAATTTCGTTATGCGCCAGAGAGTTCCTAGAAGATTTTAGAGCCATTTTAAGAAATTTCATAAGTCAATTGAAGAAGAACCAGAAAGCTACTTGCCTACCTCATGTATTGAATTCTCAATTGAGAATCAAATTCGGGTTTTAAATTTGCAAGATCTCATACACACAGTGAAAGTAAATAATAAAATTTTAATTGTGTTTTCCGTCACAAGGATCTATTGCAAATTTAGGATTAATCGATGAAAGGGATAAAACACAATTTACCTCTTCCCGATCCAGCTTTAAATAACTTTTGAGAGATGAGCATGTTCTTCGCAAATCTAAGTGTCTCCAACGGGATCCACTATCTACCAGTATCCAGACAAACAAGTCTTGATCAAAGCACGACGAAGATCAAACTACTAGAATCAACTCCTCGTATAGATCTAATCAACTTCTTTAATTAGATTCATAATTTTAAGTGAAAGGCTAATGTTGCGAATATCACATTAGGGTTTCAAGTAAACTGTTTCTCTTATTTATAGACTTGGGTGTAGGATTTCCTTCTCAATAAAATCTTACTTTACACAAAATTCCTAATTCAGAAAATAACTCAAAATTCGAATTCCCAATTCATAATTTTTTAAACCATTTAAGAGACGTAATTTGGCCACCATGTGGCCAACTCTTTGGTCACCCTGTAGCCATTGGCGGATCCAGGGGTGGGGGGCAAGGGGGCACCCGCCCCCCCCCCCCCCCCCCCCCCCCCCCCCCCCCCCCCTCCCTTGGCCCGGGAATTGGAAAAAAAAATCATATAAAATTTTTCCGAAAATTGGATATGTCCCCCCTTAAATTCTGATATCTATACAAAAGCTGGGCAACTTACCAACAAAAGTCATTTGGCTTAGTGGTAAAGGAGTAGTATTTTATTAATGAGGTCATAGGTTTAAACCTTGGAATTGACAAACTTTTTATAGTTATACTTATTGTATTAGTTAAATTGTTTTTTCATTTTCCGTTAAACTTTTTGTTTGGTCTATTATATTTACTGATTATTAGAAATTGTCAATTTTCTAAACTAATTTATGCAGATATTAAGTACAATAGTGGATCGTTTGATAAACAAATCGAACTCGAGACCAAATTACTAGAGTTTGAAAAGCTCGTGAACCGACTTACTTTGTATTTATATATACATGAGTTAAATTCAAACTCAACTAAAAAATAAATAATCAAGCTCGAATTAAATTTTGTTATATGCATTTAGTAATTATTTTAATTAAATATATTATTAATTAATTAATTAATTAAAATTTAGTGTAAAATTTTGCCTCCCCTTAAAAATTTTTCTGGATCCGCCACTGCCTGTAGCCACTTGGGCAGGGATCCATGGCCCCCATGGTTGCACGTTTTTCACTTATTCTCTTAATGGGCTTCATAACTCAAATCGTTTCGGGCTTGCTCTTTGTGTGTGACCCTATAGACTCATGAATTATTGGTAATGGCTCCAAATCCATATCCAGTCTATTCATCATAAGTGTCATTTATTAAAACATTATAATCAACCAAATGATCATGATGATTGATGATTCGACTTAACCTTTTGTTGTAACTATCATAATCCTTTTGTCACTAGGTATCTTGATTGAACATAAGACATAAAGTCGTCACCCTTATATATTCAATCTTATTTCTTGATCTTGAGATGACCGAGAACGATAACTCTTTACCAATAGTTTGGCCATACAGTTACTCTCTGTCACACTCATTAAGAGGCTTTAAACGTATATAAGTATATGATGGAAAATTCTTTTTATCACCATGTTACGGATAAATTAGGTGAGCATTGAATGCTTCTGAACAAGGTGAACTATACTAGCGATACAAAAAAATACAAGACGAATAAAAAGTTTTTGCAAAAAATACAGCAGAATGTGAGTTTTTGCGAAACTGAAATGACATGCCTTATATTCACGTGTTTGATCGGATTGAAGATTGAATGCTTCTGAACAAGCAACCGTGTCCCAAATACAATTTAGGGCCTGTAATTGGGCCGTAAATGTTGGGCCTCATGGGCTCAACCAAATATTTCTTGCAACGAAAATGTTATTTGACCTAGATAGAGTGTATTACACTTCAGAATCTAGAAAGATTTTGAAAGATAATTTGATAGTTACATATGAATAAAACAAATAAAAAACGTGCAACATGCCCATGGCCTACATTGTAGCTCAACTTACGATTTTCCGATTCATTCAAAATTTTAAATGTTACTTATTTATATATTTCTACGTACAATATCGGTAGCCACTTGACCATTCTTGTTTTGGTCATCAATGTTGTAAAAATATGACCAAACTAACAAGTTGATGAATCAAGGACCAAGTTGCCTCCACATTTTCAAACAAAAAAACCACATCTACCATTTTTATAATACCAACACCATTTACTTAATTCTCGGTAGAAAAAGGCCCTCTCATAGTATAATTCTTCACATCCAAATTGATTATGTGCCTCTCACGGCTAAGCTCTTATCCACAATGGATCATGGCATAACTTAAGTGGGGACATCATATTTAAAATAATTTAATACATTAATATCCCCGTCACTACACTAATTATGTGTTTGAATGACACAATAAATTTAATTAGTCACCCTTAACCAAGAACCAAGAATAAAATGACACACTATTCTTTGTCACCTTTAATACAGAAAAACGATGACATATTAAGTATTGTGTAGCCATTAAGTAGAAATGGGTGACATATAAGAGAGTTTGTTACATTTAAATAGAAATGGGTGACTTATATATGAATGTGTCACCCTTAATACTTAAGAAATGGTAACACATAGAATGGTGTGTCACCCTTAAATAAAAAGGATGACATATGTATATATGTGTCAATTACTTAAGAATGGGTGACATATAGAAATATATGTTACACATTCCTAATTTATTATGAATATCTCGCAGCTCCCACTTTCCCAAATTGCAGCTCCTCTCTTCCCGGTCGCAAACAACGTTGACGTCGACGCTCTTAGAAACGAAGTTCTCATAAACCACAAAACTCTCACAATCTCGACGATCTTTTCGTCGCCGTCGTCTCTGTTCCTCTCGTCGCTGACATCTCCGTTCTTCAGTCTCATCGTGGTCATCTACAAGTTCGTCAGTCTAGGGTTCATATATCTCACCATAAATTATGAAATCTTTGATCTGATTTTGATTCGTATAGTTAGGGTATTTTCTCTGGATTGTGTGTATTTGTGTTCATTTGTGCTTAATTTGATTGAGTTGAAGCTTGATTTGGTTGAGAAATTTCATTATATGAATAATTTTACATGTATGTGTGAATCTGAAGTTGATGTTTGAGTGCTACTGATTTTGTTCAGATTAATAGTTTTATGTTTGCATCTACTTTCATTGAAGATCGTCTGTTTGCACCAAAATTTCGATTTCTCCAAACTTGTTAGTGAGCTTAATGTTTTCACATGTTTCAATGCCTGAGATTGAAGAAGATACAAACAATTACAATGTTTTGTAACATATATGCTTATCTACCAATATGTGATGTGTTGTTTTGTTGTTTATTTCATTACGTGATGCATGTATCAAAACACTGTGAATGTGATGCATAGGGAGCAGGATGCCTCCAAAAATAAAGAATGTAAACAAAATCTATAATAGGATGGAAGATATATATGAAGGAAATCCAGACGGGTGAGTCTTCCATGTAAACACACCCTTCTATATGTCACTCGCTGAGAAATCTAGGGCTACGATTTTCCTATATCTCTCATCAATTTTCTTCTTTTCACAAAGCTTAGCGAAAAAAGACGGCTTTTTTTCAATTAAACATACATTTTTCATATAGTTGTTAAAGTTTTTATTTTCTTCTCTTTTTTTAGAGAAAGAGTTGCATCTTTAATGACTTTTGAATAATAATAACTGAAAAGTTATCGTAGAAAGTGAGAATGAAAAAATTGTTGTTCAACATTATTATTTAAGATATCAAGTTTACCAAATTCTCTTTCGCTCTCCTTAAAGTTCTCCACATGTTTTTTCTGATTTTTTATGAATTTGTATTCTCATTTATCTTATCCAAACAATTTATATTTATTTTATCATCTAAGTAAATAAATTGTTTCTTGTTTTTATGTAAATTTAAAAGATTACAGTTGTCAACAAAATGTTGTATTTCTATATCTTACTTTACCTTTTCTTAAACTATTTTCACTTTTTACTTAATCATTTGATTTAGAGTTAACAACGTGGCATATTGGTTTTTAATATATAAAGACGAAGGTAAAAAAGGTGGACAACGAATATATTAGAACAATATTATATTTTCTTATGTGTGTGAGTTTTCTTAAGGGAAAATGATACTTCAATACAACTAAATATAAATCATTTTCACACAACTATCTAAATATAAATTTGGTGTCTATTATTAAACCTTGGAAATTTTTCACAAAACTCTCTTGCACGTGACTAACGAATTTCGCCCAAATTCGTTGCCTCTTCTCCCCATCCCCAAGTGAAGAACGCTCCCAACGTGAACCCCAAAAAATCACTTCCCAGCCTCATCCCGTCCGGCCTCCCCTTTAGAACTTGACGCGGCACGAGTAGGAGTTCTATTGCTTCTCTCAAATCCAACACCGAAGGACGAAAGTCGTTGCACTGGCCCTTCGCCCGCCCTGTTCTAGACATGTCCTCGTCCGATTCCTACTCCAACTCAAACGACATGGTCGGTTGGGGGATAGTAACATGTAGGTTCCCTCACCATCAACGATAAGAACGTGCCATGGAGTATGTCATTATTCCTTCTAATAGGCTTTCTGCCTACTCAGAACCCTATACCTGGGGAAGCGAAGTCATAGGAACTTGGCACACCTTCTTCAATGGCCCGCTCATTGACACCATTGACGCCTAGTTGGTGCGATCCACGAATATCGACGATGGACCTCAAGATCATGTCCTGACGAGACGTATGCTCTTCTCGGTAACCTAACCGGAAAATATGCAGAAGTCGTAGAAGACCCCGACGATCTTATGATTGACCCAGATGGGGAAGTGCCTCTGAAACTTCCCCAGTCGACCTTGGCGACTCCTTGAGCTGGTGGGACAAATTAGACTATTTCCTTGACCTCGAAGAAGTCAAAGGTCATATCGCCAACCTGCAAGGGCTCATGCAAAAAGGCTACATAATGCCTTAACCAATAAGAAAAACACCTACAGGACATTTACCGTTGTCTCCAGGAGATGGAGAGTTTCTGACACAAAGAGCAGAAGAGCTCTAAGAAGAAGGAGCCCATTCGACGGACGTCCTTCGTAAGCGCCCCAGTAACGCGCCGACAAGCCGTCCACTTCGATGAAGAGGATATTCCCAAAGGGGAAGCCCTACCATCCCAACCATGACCTTATTTTCCTTTAGAGGGGAAATCCTTCCGCCCCCTATCCGGACGAGGTTACCTTGCGCCCGACAACCTCATGGCCCTGCGATGGGTCCTGTTACCATTGTGACATTTGTAGAGGCCTCCATCAGATGAAAGAGTGTCCCAACCCGGGGAAGCCACTTGGGAGGACACTAGTCACCTCCCCGTAGAACTCTTCCGCGTGCTTAACCCAAGACCTAGACGAGGACATCAAGGGATCCGACATGAGATAATGTCACACCCTACAGATTTTTCACAAAAATCTCCCGCGTGTGACTAACAAAATTCTCCCAAATTCGCTGCACCCTCTCCCTCTCCCCAGTTCAAGAACGATTCAATCTTGATTTGTTCAGAACTCTTGATGAGCGAGGTTCTCTCATCAAACTCGCCTCGCCGCCCTAGTCACCTTGCTCTCTCCCAATGCACGAGTATGTGAACTCGTATGTCCGACGAACCTTGACCACACACACCGATGCCCTCTCACTTCAGTTTAATCGAAGCACCGTGACGTGTAAATCCCAACAAGCCAACAACGACAAGCCGACCTTACAACGTTGGCCTGTTAGAAGAGCCAAGACCGCCCCGCCCCGCCCCGCCACGACGCAAGCACACAGACCCATAAGAGATGGACACACGTGCGACCATGCTTCATGGATAAGTAATGCCACTTCATCCCGCTCTAGATCTTTTTCCTTTATTTTTCTAGAGTTATATTTTTTGGGAACTCCTCTACAAAGTAGTATAATTAAGGGGTAAAACATTACAATTCTTAACTTTTGGAGAGCAAAGAAGCCTCGACATTAGTTCACGACCAATTGGTCATCGGAAGGAATTCCCTAGCAAATAAAAATATTGATCGCTCCTGGATCCTCGTTCCTTAAACACCAAATCATGTCGGTTATCTTTCTTTTGTTTGCTTGCACGATCTACGTACTGTAACACTCATATTTTTTTCTTTCCTTATATACTTGTTTTACCATCGAAAGGCTAGTTTAGATCCAAACATGGTCATTAAGTCTCACCCAAACACGGCACGACCCTGGGATCTCAAGACAACTCTCTTAGAATGTGACATTATGGTACCTTCAATATTTTTTGATTCACTTTACCAAATCCTATTAGATTGTATTAATATTTATTTTGAAAATACAACGCCTTTTAGTTATTTCAAAATTTCAAATTAATGCTTTTAAACCTCTAATTTTCTAATTGCGCTTAATAATACAAAACATTAAGCTATAATTCATAATGAACATACACATCTAACAAAAGCAGCGTCGTTTTGGCGAGTAGGAGGAGGAGAGAGTTGTGATTCAGATTTGAAATACCTAGAAATTGCGTGCTCCAATATGTTCCAATTCACTTCCTCCCCAATGGTAGTGGGCAGTGGGAGGAACAAGGTCGCTCTCTTCTCCTTACATGACTTCCTCTTCCTCATTGGAGCCTTGATTGCCCTTCTTATTGACTGTCTTTTCTTCAATTATGTCACATGATTAATGCCCGATCCCAGTTTTAGATACGAGCTCACAGATCTCGATTTAACCTTGATTCCCCAACATGTGTCACTTCTAGACAACAACGACACTTTTCAATACTAATTTTTTTTATTGTTTTTAAAACAAGCTAAGTAAATTATTTTTAATACATATTTACAAAATCTTTATAAACGTTAGTGGTCAAAAGTAATGTACAACTTTTAACAATTTAGGCGACTGCAAAAACTAGCATGGTTTTAGTGAAAATTACATACTTAAAGGGAAGTATTTCACATTTTTCTTTCATGAACATAAATTGTTAGGTCAACAATAAATTTGATAGTGTTTTGGTTGAATGGTTTACTAACATGGACGAGTAAAATGAACTTGTCTAACTTTGATAAAATTCATAGTAAGTCCCACTCATATGTAAGGTTGTGGAACTTGAGTATATTTCGGCCGAGTTGCGAAAAGGGAGACACTCAATTCTTATGAACTGAAACTGTATGAGTTCACATGACAAATTTTGGGAGATTATGAGAAGATCGCGACGAAACACGTTTTGTAATTATACATATATATACTTATACTTATTATTTATTAAAGACAAAATAAATGCTATTTAATCATTTTAACTTTGAATTTGTCAATAATCAATATTTCCTTTTATACAAATTGAATCACAACACAATCGTGTGGACTGGCGGCGACGATTTGCAAAGACTGACCAATAGAAAGAAAGAAAAATGTAAAAACATGAAAAATTTCGTTCAAGTTGAAACACAAATCGCAGAATAAAAGAGGTTGAGTTGTTAAAGTTGACCGATATTTCGCTGTATCGTTTCGGGGGATGAAAGATTTTGATGTATTGCTGATATACCTTTGAATTTGTGGTATCCATAATAGTGCTCATGTGTAATATATTTGATTGAGGTGTATGAAAGGAAGGATAGAGTGACACGTGGACATGTGGGGATGTAGTTAAGTGGAGATGGTGGACAAGTGGCAAAAGAAGAGGATGAGAAGGAGGTGACACATCAGGCTGAGTTGGCTCTTGTGTCAACCAGGAGCCGCTTATTGTCTCTCATCTCTCTTCACTTCCAAGACACCCTGGCTTATCCATTCCACGTCACCTCCTCAAAAATCTTCCATTTAAAAAAATTAATTACTGTTTACATATACTATACTGACGCGTTTTACACTTTACCCCAGTTATAATAAAAAAGTTTAAATGAGGATACACTAATTGTATTTTTATTACACTTTGTCCTAACACCGTAAAATTTGGACGAAAACCTATTTTTTTTCTTTTAAAAGACGAAAATACTCCTGAATTGATTTGAAACTTTCGAATGTCATAACTCTTGTAGTATATCAAATTGAAGAGAACCGAAAAACAAAAACTTTGAAAAAATAATTTTTTTATATATATATATATATATTTGTTAATAATTAGACCCGGATGACATTAATAACTATACATTCAAAATAAAAACTAAAATAATAAAAATGATTCATTAAAATAATATTAACAATATACGAGAACTTTCGAATGACATAACTATCTCATACGAGCTCTGTTTCGGGCTCATATTATATCAAATCGAAGAGAATCACAAGATCAACAACTTTGAACAAATAAAATTTTGTTTATATATTATTAATAGTTAATTATATAAGTTTTTAATATTTAGACCCTGATGACATTAATAGCTATACATTCGAAATAAAAAATAAAATAACTAAAATGATTAATTAAAATAATATTAATATTAAAATAATTAATTAAAAAATAATTATTTTGTTCAAAGTTGTTGATCATCTGATTTTCTTCGATTTGATATACTACGAGTTCGAAACGGAACTCGTATGAAAGAGTCATGACACTTAAAGTTTCCAATATATTATTTATATTATTCAATTAATCATTTATATTATATTATTTTTTATTTCGAATGTATAGTTATTAACGCTATCCGGGTTTAATTATTAACAGTATATAGATAGTTTTATTTTTTTCAAAATTGTTGATCTCCCAATTCTTTTCGATTTGATATACTACGAGCCGGAAACCGAGCTCGTATGAAAGAGTTATGACATTCGAAAGTTTCAATATATTATTTATTTTATTTTAATATTTTAATATTTTAATATTTATTTCGGATGTATAGTTATTAATGTCATCCGAATTTAATTATTAAAAAAATTATATAATTAATGGATAGTTCCATATGACATACCCTGGATATGTCCAATTATCATATGACATACCTTATAATTTTTCGTATCAGGGTGAGTACTCAATAATTTCATTTGTCTCAAAAATTTCATTTGTCTCACTTTACTCATTCCGTTCAATTCCATTAGTTTTTAACATTTTTTGACATGTGAAATGAGTAAGGGTATTTTGAATTATTATAATTGGACTGAAAATACTAAAATGCCCTCGCCTATTCATCTAATTTTCTAACTAATGTCACTCCCTCTCTCTCCTCTCTTTTGTCTCTGCTGGGCGTGGCTGGAGGCGGAGGGGAAGGCAGAGGAGGGCTGGTCGGAGGGGTGGGGAAGGAGGCGGAGGAGGGAGGGTGGAGTCGGAGGGTCGGGGTCGAAGGAGCTCACCAGCTCCAGCCGCCGGAGCTCGAACCAGTGTGCACGAGAAGGAGAGGGGTGAGGGTCGGGGTTGAAGGAGGCGGAGGGACGGGGTCGGGGTCGAAGGCGGAGGCTGGGCTGAAGGAGGGGAGGGAGGCGGAGGGTCGGAGGAGGGAGGAGGGGCGGTCGGAGCCGATCTGCTCGAGCCAGAGCCTCCGTCCAGAGCCGAGCTCGAGCAGATCTGCTCCGACCCTCATCCGAGACGAGCTCCCTCCCCTCCTCTGACCGCCCCTCCTCCCTCCTTTGACCGAGCTTCGACCCTCCGCCTCCCTCCCTTCCTCCAGCCCAGCCCCTCCCTTCCGTCGTCGTAGCTACTTCGACTCCGACTCCGCCTTCCCCTCCGCCTCCGGCCACGCCCAGCAGAGACAAAAGAGAGGAGAGAGAGGGAGTGACATTGGTTAGAAAATTAGATGAATATGTGAGAGCATTTTCGTCTTTTCAGTCTAATTATAATAATTGAAAACACTCTTAAGGATATTTTAGTCATTTCACATGTCAAAAAATGTTAAGAACTAACGGAGTTGGACGGAATGAGTAAAATGAGACAAATGAAATTCTTGAGTACTCACCCTGATACGAAAAATTCTAAGGTATGTCATGTGATAATTGGACATATCGGGGTTTGTCATCTGAAATTTTCCCTATAATTAATTATTAATAATATATACACAAAATTTTGTTTTTTCAAAGTTGTAGATCTTCCAGTTCTCTTCGATTTGATATACTACGAGCCCGAAACGGAGCTCGTGTGAGAGAGTTAGGACATTCGAAAGTTTCAAATCCATTAAGGGGTATTTTTGTCTTCTTAGAAAAAAATTTAGGTTTCCGTCCAAATTTTAACGGCGTTAGGGCAAAGTATAAGAAAAATACAATTAGCGTATTTTAATTTGAACATTTTATTATAGCTGGGGCAAAGTGTAAAACGCATCTGTATAGTATGAACAAACTGTAATTAACCTTAAAAAAATAAAGGGGTAATGACAGTTGGCTACACCTAACTATGTCACATTTCAAAATTCATACCCCAACTTTCAATTTTTCAGATGGGGTACCCAAAATTTAAATAAGCGACATTTAACCCAAATTCTGTTAAATCTAACTGAATTGGTTTGCTAAAAAGTCTAAAATACCCTCAATAGTTTTGATTTGAAATGAAACTGGTCTGACCGGTTCAAGACCGATCTAACCGGTTCAAATTCAAATTTTAATAATAAATTTTTGGCTGTTGAAATGACTATTTCACCCTCATTTAAAAATCAATTTAAACATATGGGTAATGGGTATAATAGTCTTTTAAATTAAACCAAATAAAAGTATTAATTAAGTTAAAAATAAGTGAGAAATTACTTGTCTGCCCTCAGCTCTCTCTCACCTCACATTCATGTTCGCAGACCTAATCCATCTCTTCTTCTCTCTACTTCTCTTCTTCTCTGTGCTTCTTCTTTTCCTTCAAAGAAGAGACCAATAAATAAAGGCTGCCGGAGGTGCTTGTCCTCGCATGTCCGACCCATCTCCTCGCCTGCCGGAGCGCCTCTAGATCTCGTTAGAGGTGAGTGGCTGAGGCAGATCTGGCCATTCGTCAACCGACTGGGTTCTCTGGCTTCGGGAGCTTGGAGACGGTGTAGATTATGTGGCTTCCGGGGCCGTCCCATCTCCTACACTGTCCTCGCCGGAGCAGTCCGATCTGGTGGAGGAGGTCATGTTTGGCGGCGACCCAATACTCGCCAACGAGAAGCGCCACAAGGTGCTAAGCTCCGGAGGGATCCGGCGCCCGGGAACCACCGTCGCTAAGCTCGACCACCAAAGGGTGGTCGACTCCATTCCAGATCTGTTCCGATCCTCAATATTGCTTGATTTGATTTTAAATCCATTCCAATATGTTGATTTTAAATTCATTCCAATCTGTTTTTAGTATGAAAATTGCTTGATTTGATTAGAAATTCATATAAGACTAGCATTTGATTATGAGAATTTCATGAATGGATTTTGCTCATTTACCAAGTACGTTTCAGCAAGTTAGAAGGAACTGGGATTTAAGGTATGGTGTTATGGAGTAGTTTCAAAATTCTGAATTGGATCTTAACTTTTTAATAATTTTAAAAATTATAAACTGAATTAAATTAGATTTGAGCTGAATTTATATAAGTAAATTTGTAAATTGGATCTAAATTTTTGAAAGAGAATTGAATATTTAAAGAAAAAAAATCAGAAAATTGAAATGGAGGGCATCAATCTAAAAATTTGATGAATAATTAAGGGTATTTTGGACACTCCATACTCAAAATTGTAATTATTATCATTAAATTTTAATTTGAACCGGTCAAACCAATTTTGAACCGATTAGACCGGTTCAATTTTAGTTCAAAACTCTTGAGGACATTTTAGACTTTTTAACAAATCAATTCAGTTAGATTTAACAGAAGTTGGGTTAAATGTCGCTTATTTAAACTTTGGGTACCCCATCCGAAAAATTAGAAGTTGGGGTATGAATTTTGAAATGTGACATAGTTGGGTGTAGGTAACTGTCATTATCCCAAAAATAAATATACATTAGCAGTTGACAGGGGCATATATGTAATTCCATTCTCGCGACTATCTATATAATTATACCCAAACTTGATCGTTTCTCCACATTCGCTCTATTCTATAGTTCCAACATCAACAACAACAACAACAACAACGTGTTTTCACATTTCAAAATAGCGACTCTTGACCATGGAAGAAAATCACAGCACCACCACCACCACCAGATTCGATCCGTTCTCCGGCGGCGATAAATCCCGAGAGCTCCCCGTCCCCGACGTCCAAATCCTCACCTCCGCCGGACTCCGCATTCCCGCTCACTCCGGCATCCTGGTATGTACTGCAATTGTTCCACGAAATGACTGTTCCGGATTTTCAGTTTTGATTGATCTTTTGGTTTTTGGAAATTAATGAAGGCGTCAGTGTCCCCGGTGCTGGAGAGTATGATGGAGCGGCCGCGGAAGCATCGGAGATCGGAGATCGTGATTCCGATCCTCGGCGTTCCCTGCGACGCCGTCGTCGCCTTCGTCCACTTCCTCTACTCTTCGAGGTCCGTTCCTCTTTTTCCCCAAATTCATATTGCAATTGATTTGATCCATATGTCATTCATTTCAATATTCAATTTCAACCCACGGCTTAGATGAATCAAATCTACGACTGATTCTTTTCTAATTATTATCAAGTCTAAGGGAATAAATGTTTGTTTATTGTTTCCGTAATTGTGTGGATAGACCAATCACCCAAAACTGAGGAACCGTTTTTTTATATAATATAAGTAAACAAGTGAATTGACGAAACTGCCCCCCTAAAAATGATCAGGTGCAGTGAGGAGCAGGTGGAAAAGTATGGGATCCATCTGTTGGCACTGTCACATGTGTTTTTGGTCCCTCCGTTGAAGAAGAGGTGCGCCAAGGCCTTGGGCGAGAGGCTCACGATCGACAACCTTGTTGACGTGCTCAAAATGGCGCGCCTCTGCGACTCGCCCCATCTTTACCTCAAGTGCATGAAACTTGCCTCCAATAATTTCAAGGCCGTACAGGACACCGAAGGCTGGAAGTTCTTGCAAGCTCATGATCCTTGGCTTGAGCTAGAGATCCTCCAATTCATAGATGAAGCCGAAACTGTAAGTAACTCACAAACCAATGAACAGAGGCACATTTCATTGATTTACTGAAAATCTTAAACAGTATTTGTTCTACTGATCACCGTTATAGTCAAATATATGAATCCTGACATTAATTGATAAGCATTTGCTCGAATGGTTCGATGGATCGCGATTTAGCATGTTAGTAATGGTCTTACACCTGCACCGGTAATGACCCATATGTTGTTTTAAGTGTAGAACACTAACATTTGTTGACTTGCACGCGGACAAGTGTTTATTGGCCTATGTTAAAAATATAGCAGCGAATAATATTATGGATATTCATGTTATGTTTTGATGTGTATTACAATAAGAGGGAGTACTTTATACAAAGAGTAGGCATAAGATAAATGAGAAAACTTAGAATATATCAGCCTGCAATGCTTATTTCTGTACCATTTGATAAGTTATTGTTGCATTCATTTGTATTGACGATGGAACAAATTTGGTAACAGAGGAGAAAGAGGACAAGGAGGCACAGGGAGGAGCAGAGCTTGTATCTCCATCTGAGTGAGGCAATGGAGTGTCTGGAGCACATATACTCACAAGGTTGCACCATTGTTGGGCCATATGATGTGGAGCCAATGAAGAAGAAAGAACCGTGTAGCAAGTTCTCGACTTGTCAAGGCCTCCAGCTCCTCATCAAACACTTTGGGACATGCAAGAAGAGGGTCAATGGAGGGTGCACCCGCTGCAACCGCATGTGGCAGCTTCTTAGACTTCACTCCTCTATCTGCCGCCAACACGATTCTTGCAGGGTTCCTCTTTGCAGGTATAGTCACTATGTTTCATCAATGTCCAGTTTTAAATATCCGGTGCGCATCTTGTCATTACATGATAAAAATATTAGTTCTAGGGAATTCAGTTTATGGATATTTTGGTTTGGGAACGTTTCAGGCAGTTCAAGCTGAAAACACGACAAGAGATAAGAGGGGACGATGCGATGTGGAGGCTGTTGGTGAAGAAGGTTGTGTCGGCGAAAACCATATCTTGTTTGACGTCGTTGGCAAAGAGGAAGAGAGTGGACGAGTGGAGAGACGTGGGGCGGTCTTGGGGTCAGAGGAAGTTTACTTCACATTGAAGTTGGCTGTGAAAAGAGGAATTTGTTGTTCCCCTGGATGAAGGTGATTGTAGATAAGAGTGGCAGTTTATAATGAAGAGTGAGGTTATAGACTGTAGAAAGGGAGAAGAGTAGCTTGTTTATACAGAAAGGAAGAGTTTGTAGATATGAACTGACCTCATTGTCAAATATATTTCTCTTCGTTTATGCTATACATTGCAAGTTATCATGTCATTTTTTGGCCTCCCATTTTCATTGAGAAAGATCGTGAACATTCTAAACACCCGGTAAAAGAATTAAACTTAGCTCTTGTCATTTGTACATGAATGCTTTAGCCATCAATTTCTCTTCTATTTTGTTCCTCGAATTGTTGTCTTTAAATCACTGCTACTAATGTGCAAAAACGTATGACACAACTTCAAAAATTCTTGGTTACCTACAATAAAAATTGGAAAAAGGTGTTCCGTTGCCGGGACTTGAACCCGGGGGTCTCTCGGGTGAGAGCCGAGTATCCTGACCAACTAGACTACAACGGATATGTTAATCCAATTACTAATTTATTATATAATTTCTAATTGTAATCTCCTCTTTCAGGTTTGGATTGGCGTTTGTGAGAAGAATTCTACTCTTCTATGTTAAATATTCAACTATTCAAGTGTTATTATATGTTTATCACTTGTTTAAAGCAATTATTATCCGTTTATATTATTTATTATTTATTTAATAACCCATACATTACTGTTAATATCTTCATAATTAATTAGTTAATAATTGAGATAGCGACTTCATTATTCAAGATACGAGAATGTACTAGGAAAAAAATCATTATTCAAAATTTCATGTGTTTGGAAGCTCAAATATTTAGAGGTTATGAAATTAGAAAATTTTACACTAAAAAATTGATGTTACAAAAGTCAAACTTTCAAAATAGGTAAGATAAAATGAAAGGGAAATTGTAAATTTATTTTTATGATAAAGATATTTATTAATTGAAAGATGTCACAAAGACCGATGTAACCCTTCAAGTCGTTTTGTAGTTTGAAGAGTTGATATATTTTTTTCCGTTTTTTATGTGTTAATTTTTTTGGGTTGTGAAAAATGTTGGAAAAAATTAAAAACTTCTACTTTATTTTCCATTTTGTTCGAGTTTGGAATCAAGAATTTCATTATTTATAGAATTCCACAAATAGGCGAGCTAGTGAAAGAATGATGACGTGCAAGTCTATAAATGGAATCCCGAAAAAGAAGTGGGTAGCCACGATTAAAGTACATACTTTGCATGCATATAATCAGTGACTGTGTGAGTCTCAAATATTGAATTACTTAGTTAATTTTAACTAGAGAAAACTTCACTTAACTCTCCTGTACTTTACACGATTTTCACTTAACTCTCCCGAAAGATGAACGTGGTCTGTGAAGCCTCTGAAGTTGCTTGAATTTTCACTTAACTCCAACAACGTCAATTTTTGGTCAAAAGTCAACCATTTTTTTTATATAAAAAACGGCATAAACACCCTTTTGTCTATGTGTGTTTCTAGTTTGGCTAAGCACTTCCCTCCCTACTGCTCTTTCTGCTACCATAGGAAGCAATTCCCTCCCCACTACTCGGGACTACCTGAGGAACCACCAACGAAGTTGAGTCCCAAACGGCACGAACCCAACAAGTTTTATCTCCGGCAAAAACCCAATTCGTCCGCTTGGCGCAAATCCGGTGGCGACAATTTCCTAAATGTCGCCGATGTTCCTTTTCGTGCTCGACACTTATGATCGAGGCGAAGCCAGAGTTTGCAAAATTGGCGTTGAAGCGGGCGATTGGGCTAAGGACCGACTCTTCATCCGACGTGCTCTACCAGTCCAACGCAATCGTCCTCTCACAGCCATGTCTAGGCTTCGGGAAGGACGATTTAGGGTTCTTCAAATCGGAGGGATTGAGTATAAGTATAAGGCGTTGGAGTCTCTTCTCCAACTCCTTGACGTCGACGAGAAATCGGTGAGCCTTGTCGCCAAGGAAGGCAACAACGGCTACCTGATACACCTCCTCGATCTGAACAACCAGTCGGTGATTCGCGAGCACACGACCTCAACTATCTTCGTGCTTGCCTCGATCTGAATGAAGACTCTCAAGGAGAAGGATTTTGTGGCGGTCAAGGCCATCACTGTCTATCCTGATAGCGTCAGGGCCATCTTCGACTATGACAACGTCTCCATCCTCGTCGAGGTTGGTGGTCGGTCGATAATTTAGCAGATCGATGTTGGAGAGGAGATTAGTGAGGAAGCTCTCTGGGTTCTCGTAAATTCGCCGGAAATTTCCTCAACAAATCACATAAACAAACAGAAATCACATTCTCAATGACCAAAATAGCTTCCAGAGTTCAAATCAAACCAAAAACGGTCACCTATGTATGGAGAATCCTCTAGTGTAGCCACTGAAACACCAATTAAAGTTGAGAAGATCATAAATGGAGGTGGGTTTAGGCTTGAAGAGAAACAAATCAGAAATTGAGAGAGAGAGAGAGAGAGAGAGAGAGAGAGAGAGAGAGAGAGAGAGAGAGAGAAATATTTGAAAATTTAATGGTTAGTTGAGGAAATTTTGGACTTTTCATCAGGGATTTAACGCGGTTGGGGCTAAGTGAAAATTTAGGCAACTTCAGGGGCTCCACAAACTGAAGGAGTTCTATGGGGTCTAATCAATTAATTTCATGTAGCGGAAGCATAATTAAACAATGGATCATTGTAATTTAAGATCTTAATGCAGATTGATTCGACATAAGATTATAAATGAATTAAATAGTACCTTGGTATTTTCGAATCCTGACAAAGCAAAACCAAAAGGATGTGCTCTCTATCAAGTCCACACAAGCGATGCGATGATCTCGGGATCAAGACCTTCAATAAAGACTTAATAGTTCTTACTTGAAGGACGCAAGAGAGAAGAAGAAGAAGATATGGTAGATTAGGGGGAGATGGGAATGATTTAGGGTATATATAATATATTCCATAATTTGATCCCTTTTAGGTTTTGTTTTAGTTTTAAGGGATAATGGCACTTTGTTACACTTAACTATAGCGAAATGACACTTTCATACCCTAACTATTTTTGTCTCTTTTTTAGTACCCTAACAAACTTTTTGTGACAAACTATGCTAAAATGACTAAAATACCCCTATATTAAGAAATCAAAATAAAACTAGTCCAATATGATTTATCAAACCATATTTGAAATGGTTCAAATTTAATTTTACATTTTCGGGCATAATTGTATTTGCATCTTAAATACAAATCAAATTGAATTAGAGATAAAAAAAATTGAACCATTCAATTTATAGTTTCTTACACCAAGGGTAGTTTAGGTATTTTAGATATTTTAGAGGTAGGTTGTCATAAAAAAATTGTTAAGGTACTGAAAAAGAGAGAAAAATAGTTAGGGTATGAAAGTGTCATTTCGCTATAGTTAGGTGTATCAAAGTGTCATTATCCCTAATTTTAATTATAATTAAAACTAATAAATCATAAAGGGCCTCAAGCCCAATCACTTAAACCCATTTAATTAAATCTTGTGAAGCCCAATAAGACTTATGATTATAATTAAATGACTTAATTTAGATCAGCCCATAATTCACTTAGACCAATTTCCTTAACCGTCCAGTTTACCACCTAGACTGAAAATTGTCTAATCCGTTCCGGTTTAGTCTAGACCGTTTCTAGTTTAACTAAAACAGGAAAGTGAATTTTCCTAATTCTCATATCTCTCATATTTTCCATACTTATCGTTTTAAGTGTGTGACCCTCTAGACTCACGACACGTTGGCAGATCGACGCAAATTACCAATTTGCCATTTCCATCATAAGTGGCCTCTAGTCAGACATTATGATTACCCAACATCGTGAATATTGATGATTCGATTTAACCTCATATCGTCTATGTCACTATCCCTTTATCACTTGATATCCAGATTGATCACAAGTCATATAGCCTTCATCCTTGTTTATCAATCACCGTTTCTTGATCCGTGAGATGACTGAAAACCTTGATATTACGTATATCCTTGCATGGCCATGCGTTTCCTTTCAGTTATACTTATCAAGTGGCCCAAACAGATATCATGCTCATGCCGGAGCATGAGCGACAAATCCCTTAGTTGTCTTACTCGTTCACTCATGTAATCCGTTACTGAGCCAATTAGAGCCCTTATAATTACCTTTTTACAGGTAACGTTAGGCAACGTCAAACTCAGCTAGCAACTACATAGTAACTATAAAGACTCCCTAGTCTAAGGATACGTTGATAAGTTATGATATATGAGTATGCTCATGATAGCATCTATGCCACATACTCACCATCGGGTCGTTCAATATAGTTCCCGAATGATATTTATGATCTAACTCCGGCACTCGTCTTGCCATGATCAGTAGAGCGTGAAAGCTAAATGAGTTTCCCCTTCTAACTAATGAGCGGTAATAGTTTGTTTGTGCAATACTCTTAAAATTAGTTAGAAAGCTAAACTAAAAACTTGTTTGCAACCACATGAACAGAACAGGACACGTTTGGTCATGAATCATGCAAAAATAGAAGGGTGCGCGTGACAAGTGGAAAGAGCGCGAGAAAAATATGGAGTCAAAATCTTGTACCATTGTTAGCTTATGGTTGCTGCTACAGTGCGCCTTCTCTTAACCATCACCCTCCTCCTACACCTCCATTGTTTCTTAACTCTAAGCTCTCACGCATGGAGATGGAGGTAACCTACTACTTACTCACAAGTACTCTTATGTATCTGTAGAATTCACAATTTCTATTATCTTATCGAACCCACCATATAGCTGAGAAATGACTGAATACTTAGTGATGCTCTAGAGTTTGATGTTATTATGCAATGTGCGGATGTGATGAAATTCAGTGTTATATATGTTCATTCTCAAGAAATGGAAAAAATATTTGTTTTCATGTGGGTTGTTATGAAATTCAGTCTTAATTATGTGATGTATATTTTCAGGTAAGTTTTCATTTACTATGGCTTTATTGCGCAATGTTGGTCATTTGTTGTGGGTCTCATTGCTTTCAACTTAATGATCATATCTGAGTCAACTCCCGGTCGCCCCAGATTTGAAACCCGAGAAGGTGTGAGCATTTTTTAGTTTGAGTTCACTAATGGAGGCCAATGTGTTTGTCCTGTAAAATTTGAAATTATGCTTGTGGCTTGAATGACATGATTGGGACTCCTCCACTATTTACGAGTCCTTTATTTTTTCGGTACAACTTTTGCTCATGTCAATGTGGGCTTTCTCCAATTTAGTATCTTTGTTTTATGTTCATCGTCTAAGATATGATCGTTTTCTTTTATACACTTTCTAGTGCCTAACGCCTTTCTTTTGTTTTAATTCTGTAATTAACAGTATTTTTTGACTGGAAGTAGTATCGATAAAAACAAAGGAATGGTAGAGAATTTACAAAAGTATGGAATTATTAAATCGAAGAAGGTAGCTGAAGTAATGGAGACTATTGACAGAGCTTTGTTTGTGCCTGATGGTGTTCCACCTTATGTCGACAGTCCAATGACAATTGGTTACGGCGCTACTATATCTGCACCTCATATGCACGCAATGTGTCTTCAACTGTTAGAGGATAATTTGCAGCCAGGAATGCGCGTTTTGGATGTGGGCTCAGGTATTTATCTTACCCCATTACAAGTGTTCTTTGGCAAGTCTCGTCCACCAGATTACTTATGAGTTTCGTTGTCGTCCTGTATTTGTTGTGAATAGTTTGTGACATTTTTTAAGTGAAGATTTATGTCCCAGAACAATTAAGCAGTTAATAGTATGGGAAATTACACTTCACTATAGTGTACTTACATGATTTTTGTTTCATTTAAATTATATACATTAAGTCAATACGGTAAACATTATTTTTGTATCACCACCCATAATAGAGTTAGATATTGGTGTGAAATGTCTAAATTATCCTTGACTTCAAAAAGTTAATTAAATAATGTAAACTATATATGAACCTTTTTTCAAAAAAATATGAAAATATTGATTAAATAAAAAATAATAAGGTAAATTGTTATCAATTCTAATGTTTATTTAAATATTAATTTAACTAAATATTATATTAATTCCATGATAGGGGTCTGATTGTCATATATTTTAAGCTAAGAGTCAATTTTCCATCTATTTTAACATAAGTTAGGTAAATTGATAAAAAATAAAGTTCATCGTAGTGAATTAATGCATTTCAAAGTGCACCGTACTGAAATGAAAATCTTGTCAAGTACACCGTAGTGAACTGTATTTACCCTAACGTTGTGAACTATAATTCAAATTAATAATTTAATCACATTTTTAAGTTGTCTTAGATGGACTCCATTGTTTAATGCCTTGTCGAGTTTACTTGGATATGTAGTGGTTTGCCATTATTTAAGAACCTTTCTATCCAAGAGGATAGAGAAGGAGAAAAAGACGTTTATTATTTCAATATGTCATGATTTCATTTATTTTACATATGAGACAAACTGAGAAATACGGACCAAATCCTAATGCTATGAAATATGCAGTATTGAGATATGCTCTGGACATGGTATGTTAAGTTCGGTGTATGTCGTTGTTGTTATATGGATTATGTTTTAATTTGAACATAAACTACGTGGGTCCTTATTTGCTTGTAGGGATTGTTCTGCAGGAACGGGTTATTTAACAGCATGCTTTGCAATAATGGTTGGTGCACAAGGTCGTGCTATTGGCATAGAACATATTCCAGAGTTGGTCACCTCATCAATCAAGAATATTGAAAGAAGTGCAGCAGCTTCGCTATTGAAAGAAGGTTCATTGTCGGTGCACGTTGGCGGTAAGGAATGAAACCAAAAACAGTTTTGCCTTGCCTAGATTGCTAGTAAACACGATATTGTTATTTGTATTGTGGTAGATGGAAGGGAAGGGTTTCTGGATTTCGCCCCCTATGATGCCATCCACGTTGGCGCGGCGGCACCAGAAATTCCACAGCCGCTTGTTGACCAGTTGAAGCCTGGGGGCATCATGGTGATTCCAGTTGGGACTACTTTCCAGGATTTAAAAGTGGTGAAGAAGAGTGGGGATGGATCTATAAGCGTTGGGACCGAGATTTCTGTTCGTTATGTCACTCTTACGAGCCGAGAAGCTCAGCTGCAGAGGGAGTGAAGGTATGCCTTATATACTAGAAAAGTGTACACATTAATGGCTTGGTTTGGCTTTGTATAATATTGTGTTTTTTCCATCTGCAGATTTAAGATTCCATGAATGTGCTATTATATTAGAGCTTACGTTTTTGCCTGTTTAAATGAATCAATATCCTGAAATAAATGTTTTGCTAGATCAGATACAATTCGAGTGTAGTATATATATCCTAACTCGTGATTAAATCAACTTATACTGGACTTAACACTTTCGTATTGTTTTTTTCACTTTAATTCCGGACAACAAGAAAAAAACACAGGCGCAAACCACCCAAAAAATTAGAAAGAACTAACAGATTGTTCATTTCATCAACTCAAAATGCGCTATTCGGTCATAAAATCTAAATCTGAACTAGAAAACCGAGTCTAGGAAGGTTACGAGAAAATGAGAAGTGCATACAGAAACTAGAGAAAAATAGGTTTATATAAATTCAGCATACAAGTTCAAGGACAATACTAAACTAGGGTGTGAATAACAAATTTAGAAGAGATTGAAATCCCCAGTGACAAAACAAAATCGAATCTAAAAATCTTACTGGAGACGAAAGATAATAAACATCCAAATTACGCCTTTTATAGGATTTGGGAATGAGAATTCCTCGTACTCTTATTTTTGGCTCAGTAATGGTTGATGTATTATTGAAAAATTCCCAAGGCGGGAATAAGAGCAAGACATATACATTTGAAATGAGAGTTAGAACAATAACTTGAGAAACAAGCAAAACAAGATAAGCAGATGTACTGATTTATTGATCTCTTTCGCCTGGGAGTTGATTTTTATGGTCATGAGTTGTGGAGATGAAGCTTTTTTTGGTTGAAAGTCATCTCATTTCTCGCCAGCCATATGTTTTACAGGCTGATGCCATTGGAGTGAGTTCCAGTACTTAGAGCTTTTGCGATTTAGGTTCGGGTTTGGCCAGATCTAAAAGAGACTCATCACTGAATCGACCAGCTCCAGATGCAATGAATCATCAACAAGTAGTTTGAATTCTCAAAAAACCTTGTGCAGAACGGACATAGATGTTGAGCTAGAGAAATGGAAATGCCTTGATGAAGAGAATAACGTCATCTTCAAACTGTAGGTAAGAGTTGCTTATATCATATAGCTATCGCCCTCGTATCCATCTTTTCTCTCAAATATGTAAGTCTGAGCCTATACTACTCTAGTTCTCTTAGGTCAATTACCGAAGGTCTCTATTTTTAGGATGGATCATCACCAGCCTACTTGGGAGGTGAAACATTAAGATACATAGTGGAAATCCCATGTTCTATTATCCTTAACATATTTCATGCAATTAAATCCATGCTCAATCAATTCCCATTGTACTCAGATCCAAAATCCAAAATCCTCGACTTGGCTACACATACTCATTAAATCAATATCATCAACACAATTTATATCTATATCTATATCTATATCAACATCAACATCAACATCCATAACTCTTAATTTCTCAATCAAAATTAACAAACAATTCAACTCAACCCAATAAGAATATTCAAAATCAATTTATCATAAAACCCGCAAATCAACAACAGTCAATTTCTAAATCAAAACCACAATCTCAAATCAAAATTATCATAAACTCCAAAATCAATATTCAACAATCCTATACCCAAATCTTATATCTAATAAACTCACTATAATAAAAAAAATTAAAGTAAAGAAATCATACTACTAGATGATTCCAAGTTACTTGATCTTCCTCCTTAAGCATTCAAGCTCCAATTCTTCTTTCAATGGCTTTCAAAACTCTCTCCAAGAAGTGTGGATGAACCCTACCTCCATGAAACCTCCCCTAAAGGGCAAAAATCTTCTAGGTCTTTTTCTAATGAGGGTCTCAAGCTTGCTATTTATACCCTAAGTCAAACTGGGGGCAAAATGGATCTTTTCCAGCTGAATTCGCTATATGGTTTTAGGAAACGACATCCCATGTCACGGCAGGTAGTCGTGGGTCAAGTCATGACTTACTCCTCCAGTAACCCGAGAGTCTGAATTTTGTCATGCATCCAACTACTCTATGCAAAAGTGCAATAATATATGATTTTTTTTTGCAATTTTGTGATCTAAGTGGTGAGTGTATTTTCGAGATTATGAAAATATTTCAAGATTTCTGTCTATTTTAACGAAATTACGTTGACGGTGCAAAAAAATACAAGGTGGACGGAGAATTTTTGCAACAAAACAGCGGACAGAGACTTTAAATTTAAATAAAACAACATCTTAAATATTAAGCCAGAATAAAAACAGTTAAATATAAACTTTAAATTAATGGGCCAGAATCTCCAAATTGATATGAACATGTTCTCAACTTACTAAAGCTTTGCATTAATATCACAGCAACCATGTTGCTTAGTGAACTCGAGCAAGTCTAAAATTATTAGATGCCTTTCTTGAGGTTAACTACTCATTTAGCACTCCCTCAAATCTACTATAAAGCCATCTCATCTCTGCAACTCCAAACCACCCTCTCAATCTCCTTATATATACATGGCAATGTCAGCTTGTGTTTCATGCGATGACCTCTCCATAAGTGTTCATGTCACCAACACTAGCAACCACAAGGAAGAAGAAGAAGATGGAGAGTATCCCGAAACATGGAAGAGATATGAGGATATAAAGTCAACCCTTGTGAAGGAGAGAGGGTGGATGAGCCAACACCTTGTGAAGTACCAAGGCTTTTGGCTCACACCCAACTCTGCCCTCAAAGCCGTGTTGCTCTCCCAAACCCATTTCAAGGCTCGCCAAAGTGACATCTTCTTGGCCTCCTCCCCCAAAACTGGCACCACTTGGCTCAAATCCCTCATTTTTGCCACCATCAATAGGTCTCTCTATGGCTTCTCCACCCACCCTTTGCTCTCCACTGCCCCTCATGACCTCTTCCCCATCTTAGACCTCTCCATTCATCAACAAGACTTTATTTATCATCTTCAACTTCAAGATCATGATTTGTCTCATCCTCGCCTTTTTTCAACTCACATCCCTTATACTTTGCTTCCAAAATCTATGATCACATCTCGGGGTCAGATACCAAAGGTTGTAGGTAAAGTGACAGATACCTCTTGTAATAAGCATGAGGTCACTGGTTCCAGTCCTCACCTTAGCGTTCTTGTTGATCAAAAGGAAACATCTGGATGCAAGATAGTTTACATATGTAGAGACCCAAAAGATGTGCTTGTTTCCAAGTGGGTCTTCATGAACAAATTAAGACCCCAAAACTTGGAACCACTGACCTTGCAAGAGGCATTTGAGTTGTTTTGTAAAGGGGCTTCACATTATGGGCCCTATTGGGACCATGTTTTGGGGTACTGGCAAATGAGCCTGGAATTTCCAAACAAAGTCTTGTTCTTGAAGTATGAGGACATGAAGAGAGAGCCACTGGTGTGGTTGAAGCTTTTGGCTGAGTTCTTGGGGCAGCCCTTCTCTCAGGAGGAGGAGGATGGAGGAGTGGTGGAGAAGATAGTGAAGCTGTGCAGTTTTGAGAGTCTGAGCAATTTGGAAGTGAATAAAACAACAGTTCAGCATTTCAATGAACAACTTAATGTTGAGAACTGTCATTTCTTTAGGAGAGGTCTGGTTGGAGACTGGAGGAATCACTTGACTCCTGCAATGATTGAGACTCTGGATCGAATCACGTACGAGAAGTTTCATGCTTTTGGGTTGAAGATAGGCACTCCTGATCAGTCCTTGGCTGTGTCTCAGATTCAAATCTTGCACAGCTAGGACTCAAGTTTCAGATACTGCCTGTAACCTGTTCTGCTTGTAACTCTGTTGTTGTTCTCTTTTCAGTCCTATGTATTGCATATCAGTCTTGTCTATTATGTTTTCTTCCATAGATGGAACGATACTGAATCGTACGTTATTGTCACGGGGACAATTCTATCAGTCTTTACATGTTGAAGCAGTTTATAGTTTTCTGTTTGGAAGTGCCAAACCTTGGAGTTCATCTGTCTGCTCTTCATGTTCAGTATTGTGGGTAAACACGACCTCTTTATTAACATCTTGCATAAAACTATGTGAATGTGATGTCACTCTAAACATAATTTTAGAGATTGGTACATTCTTTTATCGGTATTCCTAAAATCTTATACATTATTACGCGTGCAAAGTGGCACATAACATAGATGTAGATCCCGTCATTACGTGATAAATAAGTTAAGGCCATTGCCTATAAATTTGAGATTTTAGGTAAATCGAGCTTTAACGCCCTCTAATGTCCACCGAACACAAATAAAGAAACAATATACAGAAGTAAACTGGGCAAACACTTGAACATGACATGCTTCAATCTGGTTCAAGTTCAAAAGAAAAACAAGGGAGCAACAAGTTCCAACATATCAGCCTATCCAGGCCCAAAGACCTTAATAACCTTATCTATCTTGCCTCTGCAAACCGGGCATTCATTTTTATCAGCTTCTATTCTAGCCAAACAAGTCATGCAAGCAGCCATGTGACCACAGGGACTGCACACACCTTCTATAGGAGCTTCATAGCATATTATACATGACACGGACGAGCTTAAACTCGTAGATGGACCCTCCTCTGGGGCAGATGGAGTTGCAGCAGCAACATTTCTTGGCCTTCCATACTTGGGCACACCCCATCTCTCCATCCGCGCACTGCTCCTTGCCTTGAACGCAGACTTGACGGAAGCATCTAGTGCATTTCTCAAGTCTGCCTCCTCGGCAGCCTCAATTGAATAACTCAATGCCATTGCTAAGTCTACGTCTTCTTCCGAGCTTTCAGTACAATTGTCACCAATATCAGACTGAGGAGCAGTTGCTGGAGCAGAGTTTTGAGTATGATCCTCAACAGAGGAACTTAAGGCCATTGCTAATTCCACTTCTTCTTCAGACTGCATTCCATAGATAAACAGCATCAACTAACAACACTGTCTAAGCACAAGTCTAAGAATGGTAAAACAGATGAGTTATACCTCAAGCATGTGAACCACATTGGTAAAGCCCAGCATTTCTGCTACATCAAGCGGAGTGTGTCCGTCATAGTTTCTTATTGAAGCCGTTGCTGAAAGGCGAAAGAAAAAGATTTACAAACATTGTTCCTAGTGGAACACAAAATACAACTGGTGAAGATGTACCTCCACGGGACAGGAGTAACTCAACCGTCTCTGCCAATCCTTCTTTTGCTGCATAATGCAAGGCTGTACCTCCTTCAGGCCCTACAATTAATGAAGTAATTATCAATTGTTGTTTATCACCAATGTATTAAGATTAAGACTTGGACACAATCACACATAACCTCCCTTATGAACAAGGGATCTATTTCATTTTTGTCATCAGAATTAACATTGATTGGTAGAGAGGTTTACGATACCGGTATGGAACTCCAACTCCAACCCATATACCAAAAAATCAGTTAGGTAGAGTTAGTCCAAAGTAGATCAATTAGATACTCTCAAAAGGATGAATATGATATTGAAAAAATATCTCTAACTCCAGTCTAATTTTTGGAACTAAATTCTTATTTTGTGCTATCAAATAGCAAGCCGGTGATGGTCGACTGAAAAAGAGAAAAAATGACAACACGAGTTGGAAAAAATGAATTTGAATTTTTTAAATCGTAAAATGATTTTTTAAAGTTTTGATTCGAAAGGGCATTTTCACTATTTTTGAAAAAATGTACCTGTTGTGTAAAAATATTATAAGTTCACAACTACAAGGTACAAAAACAGAACAGTAAAACTATACTTTTTACAATTAACCTTTCATAGTATTACTATGGATTGCAATGGCATGAGAAGTATTTCAAATGCTTCAAAAAAGACTAACATATGACTTTTATGGCATAACAAATGGTGGAAAATCATATAAATATCTTAAACATACCAGAATTGTAAGCATTGACATTAGCTCCCATTTTGATGAGTGCTATGGCAACTTCAAATCCTTGAGGACTTGTGCATGCTGCAATGAGGGCAGTCTTTCCTTCTCCATTGGTCCACTGCGCGAAAACACAAAAGGACAGTGTCGAGAGACACACACAGAAAGATTGTTCTTCGGATTCTATAGATTCGAATATTCCCTTGGCATCTGTGATAAAAAAAATCGAAGAGCAGATCGAAATTAATCCGCTCTCGTTCTCGTAGGCGAAGAAGATGGAGATTCCCAGACCCTCATGCTTCGCACATTCCTGACCCTCTTGATCATCGGGCTAATGCTTCCCGAACATGAGACCTCTGCAAATCTATAGGCGTAAAGTGCGATCTTCCCGACTCTCGGATGATCACGATCCTCAAAGAAATGGAGGCTAGGAATAGGGATTCTTGAGCCCGCCTTATTATTTTTAATCTATCTTGCTTGCCTAGCTCTGTTGTCTCTTCTCTCTGTTTTTCTTTCCGTCTTTCAATTTTATTGATGCATACGGCTAGCTTCAGTTTTGCCCTTTGAAACCTTAGTTGGTTTCATCAATAATATCTCTCTCTTTTGATGATAAAAAAAAACAAATAGCTCAAAAACAAGTAGATACCTCGAGGATTGTACAACCTTTCATCCTGCATAGATCTTCAACGGCCTCAACATTTCCAGCAATTGCAAATTCATACAGCAACTCGCCTTTCGACTCTTGTTGTTGGTGGCACATTACATCAAGAATTTGTCCCATCTTCCTTGAAACAGAAGAAACAATCCAAAACCGATTTAGTTACAGTTGCAAGAAAGAGAAGAAAAAACATAACTATATATATACGGAAGCTTCTGAAGGTTTGCTTCAGAGACTTATCAGGTAAGCAATGCATCAAAAGTCCCACAGAAAGCTCCATCAAAATAATTTCAAGATTGATACGGCCGTTATTATAAAATCTAAGTCATCCTTTCTTGGAATTATAATGGAACTTGCTGTGGAGATGAAGAGAAATTGCTTTCCAGATGACCAGAAACACCATATTTGCTCTTTCCAGGTTCTGATGATGAACTTTAATATATTTTCCTGGTTGCTTGGAGTTAAGAGTAATTGATAGTCAACGCGTATATGTGCACATCATCATGTCGACAAAAGTCAAAGGAACAACACAAACAGAAACTCTATTTAATATTTACTCCAAGAAGAACAGGTCCATGCAAAACCTTAAAGAAAACAGAATATGTGTATTTTCATTGAAAGCGGTGTGCATTATTTTGGTTTTCATCACCAGTCTCATCATCATGAGGTTCTTTTTCCCAACAAAAAATTCCAAATGCAAACTTATTATAACAGATCATAACCAGATCTCTGATGATAACTCCAAGTACAAAAATTGCAGCAAATTGATAACATATGTACTCGGCAGTTCATATTGAAAAGGAGCTGAAAGCTATTATTTGGGTCGAAGGTGGACTTTAAAATGTATATGAAGTTCCTTGTGTTGTGCTCCTTCTTGTAAGACCCGGTTCTCCCCAATACCGGGATCTCGGAGCAAAGGAGATGAGGTCCAAGACATTATGCTCTCTTTAATGTTTACTACATACATAACATTAATGACCTGGAACTTCAAAATGAGCTTATGGCATCTTTCTCAAGTCTTGTTAAACCTTCAATAAGGTTTTGTCAATATTATTGATGGAATTCAATTGTAGTTGTTAAAAAATTGTCACTGAAGAGAACAGATTATATTGAGCTTGAACTGCATTAGAATTTATGATCTTGCATCAGCTTGTATGACATGAGCTATCAATTCATGATTTTCTACTTGAGAATGCAAATTGTACCTGCCCATCTGCTATAATCAGCAAGACATGGTACTGACCACCACTTTGCTCAACAATAGTAATTGTTTTGAAACGTTAATCTTGAAAGTTTGAATTCTTCCGTTTTAATAGCTTAATTAGTCACAAATATGACAATCATTATGAAGGTATTAGAAGTCTGGATAAAATATGAAGGTGAGTCAGGTGACGTGATCGGAGAGAGAGACGAGGGAGCTCTGTCAATAATGTTGCAGGCAATTCCCGATGACGTGATGCTGTCAATTCCTGAGAAGAAAGCAGCAAAGAAAGCGGGGAATGCACTAAAGGAGATGAGGATTGTCCTGAAGCGAGAGTTTGACAGGTTGGTCATGGACGAATCTGAGACAATAAGTGATTTCTCATTAAAACTGTCAAATATGATGAATGAGATACGAACTCTCTAGGAAGTGAAATGACAGAGGAAGTTATTGCGGAGAAACAATTTCGTTCAGTTCCTGATAAATCTCTTCCTATTGTTGGTATCATTCAACAATGGGGGTATCACCAAGGTGACATTGTCAGAGGTCGTGAGACGCCTGAGGGCGTTTGAATCCACTCTGAAAGGAAAGCAACATGTTGCTTACACGAGCTCAATGGCAAGACCTAGATGCTCGAGAGACAAAGAATCATGTAGGCTCTAGATTGGGGCAACGTCAAGGAAGAGGACGAGGCAGAAACAACGGGCGTGAAGGAAATAAAAAGAAGCGTATGTTTGACAAATCCAAAGTGCAGTGCTATAATTGCTCTGAATTTGGGATTACTCTTACGAGTGCAAGAATCTAGAAAAAAGATGAAGCAACCTCATTGAGTACTATGACGAAACAGAGACTGCAGAACATGCTTTGTGCATGATCGAAACTTGTAAAATCTGTGAAGAATGAAGGAGTTCCGACTGGTTTGTAAACCCAAAAGGGGCAGTTAACGAAAACAATGAAGCTTTTAGCGTAAACTGGGGAAGTGATGCAAACTAGAAGAAGATGAATCACAAAGCACCAAACCAACATCACCAACTCAAATTCCATCCTCAAATAGGCTTGTCTTACCTGATGAACCTGTTCGACTAAGAAAGTTTTATGAAGAAACGATAGAGGTGGAAATAGAGCACGACATGCTTTGTTCTTTGACATCTGAAGAACCTGCTAATGTAAAGGTATCCCTGGAAAACAAGGAATAATACCAAGCTATAAAGGACGAAATCAATAACATTCTCGAGAACAACACTGAGAAGATGGCTCAACTACCACCTCATCAGAAGGCAATTGGGCTCAAATGGGTTTTCAAATATATATTATTTGTCTATACACATTTAATAGTAGACACTTAGTTCAGTGGTAAGAGACAATTCTACTAACACTTCATTTTTGATTTTGAGCCCCAATGAGTTGATTTTATTTTTAACAAATTGTGAGCTCTCCTAACTATTGTTGGGCCAATGGAAGAGGTGGGGCTTCTCTCTCTTATCATGGTTGGCCAACAAGTGGGGACTTTTTTAATTAAAGGATAATTCTAGATGATTACACCTGGATATATCACATTATCGCATGACTACACTTAAAATATTTAGTATCAGGGTGACTACCCAGCAATTTCTGTTTTATCACCGTTACTCATTCCGTCTATTTCCGTTAGTTTTTAACATTTTTAACGTGTGAAAATACTAAAATACCCTTAAATGATAAATATATTGTTTTTAAATTAAATTAAATGACGCAAATACCCTTCACTATTCATTTAATTTTCAAAACACCACCCCTCATCCTTCTCTCTCTCTCCCCAATTTCTCTAAACCCATTTTTGTCCTCTCTCTGCAACACAGAATAAAAAACCCAGTGTTTAGCTCTCTGTCATCACCCGAAAAATTCATTAATTTCCTTCACTTCAAGTTGTGTGACCTCTCTCTCCACACTCAACCCCTCCGCCGCGGAACCAGCGTCATCCGCGTGGGTGGTGGGCCGAGAACGTACCCCAGCAGCGTGTCAAAGTGGCAGTGGAAGTGTATGCAAGCGAAGAAGGCGAATCAGCTCCTCAAGGCCCGCCTCTCCCACGAGCGCCAGATCTACGAGATGCGCAAGAGGGCCAAGCTCCAAGCCGCCGCCTCCGAGCTTGAGCGCCCCTGGGACATCGTCGAGCACCCTCCCAATCTCTTCTCCGTCCCCGCTGATGAGCAGCTCAAGGCCCTCGCTGACTGCTTCCAGCGCCCCGACGGCTTCGACATGTGGACCCACCGCGATAATTCCATATGACTACGCCTGAATATGTCATATTAACACATGACTACACCTAGAATATTTCGTATCAGGGTGACTACCCAGCAATTTCTGTTTTATCACCGTTATTCATTCCGTCCATTTCCGTTAGTTTTTAACATTTTTAACGTGTGAAAAGACTAAAATACCCTTAAATGATAAAGAGATTGTTTTTAGGGTAAACTACACATAGTCATCCCTAACTATGCCCAAAAGACACATAACTATTCCCAACTTTCAAACTGGACACCTAGCTACACCCAGAGATTGAAAATAGACACTTAGCACCTACTGATAGATTTTCTGTTAAAATTTTAAATAAAAAGATGAAAATTCCCTTGGCCATACTTCAAATTTTCAAAACATTTCATTTATGAGTTTTGGTGTGTTTTCCGATCAAGCTTCTCCACAACCACCACGTTCGTCGCCGGCCTCGTCTCCGATCCTCCAACTGCGTTCGTCGGCACAGGATTCGACCTCCGACGGCTCTACCAAGTCTCTGATCCTCCAACTGCGTTCGCCGGCACAGGATTCGACCTCCGACGGCTCTACCAAGTCTCTGGCGAACAATTTTTTTACAATGGCATGGTTTTGAAAATTTGAAGTCTGACCAAGGGTATTTTTTTCTTTTTACTTAAAATTTTAACAGAAAATCTAACGTCAGGTGCCAAGTGTCCATTTTCAATTTTTGGGTATAGCTAGGTGTCCAGTTTGAAAGTTGAGGATAACTATGTGTCTTTTGGGTATAGTTGGGGATGGCTATGTGTAGTTTACCCTTGTTTTTAAATCGAATAAAATGATGCATATACGCTTCACTATTAATTTAATTTTAAAAAATTATCCCTCATCCTCCTTCTCCTCAATTTACCATGCTTCCTCTTTTTTCGAGTTTCCCACCATCACCCTTTGATTCCTCGAAATTTCTTAAACCCTCTTGGCCTTTCTCTTTCAATTTCCTACCAATAGCCTTGCTGATGTACCTATTTGCTTGCAGAGGCCTTTGCTAACCAGTCTCAGCGTCAATCCTGACATAGGGTTTGACATTGTGAACAATCCCTTTGGGGAAAAACCTAGCGGACGAGAGTTGATCGTCGGCGGCGAGAGGCTGGGGACCGTCGCGGTATGTCCACACGTCGAAGCCGCCGGGGCGCTGGAAGCAGTTGGCGAGGGCCTTGAGCTGCTCATCAGCGGGGACGGAGAAGAGATTGGGAGGGTGCTCGACGACGTCCCAGGGGCGTTCGAGCTCATAGGCGGCGGCTTGGAGCTTGGCCCTCTTGCGCATCTCGTAGATCTGGCGCTCATGGGAGAGGCGGGCCTTGAGGAGCTGCTTCGCCTTCTTCGCTTTCATACACTTCCACTGCCACTTTGACACGCCGCTGGGGTACGTTCCTGGCCCACCGCCCACGCGGATGACGCTGGTTCCGTGACGGAGGGGTTGAGTGTGGAGAGAGAGGTCACACAACTTGAAGTGAAGGAAATTAATGGATTTTTAGGGTGATGACAGAGAGCTAAACACTGGGTTTTTTAGTCTGTGTTGCAGAGAGAGGACAAAAATGGGTTTAGAGAAATTGGGGAGAGAGAGAGAGAGAGAGAGAGAGAGAGAGAGAGAGAGAGAGAGAGAGAGAGAGAGAGAGAGAGAGAGAGAGAGAGAGAGGAGGTTGAGGGGTAGTGTTTTGAAAATTAAATGAATAGTGAAGGGTATTTGCGTCATTTAATTTAATTTAAAAACAATATATTTATCATTTAAGGGTATTTTAGTATTTTCACACGTTAAAAATGTTAAAAACTAACGGAAATGGACGTAATGAGTAACGGTGATAAAACATAAATTGCTGGGTAGTTACCTTGATACGAAATATTCTAGGTGTAGTCATGTGATAATGTGACATATTCAGGCGTAGTCATATGAAATTATCCCTTTAATTAATTAGCTTATTAGTTATCCTTTCTCAGTTGCTCTCGTCTTCTCTATTTCAAGGTAAGTTTTCTAATTTGCATAGCTCATTAATCTCAATACTATTTGAGGTGTAAATTTTATCATTAATGGTTATCAAATTTTAATTTAACATTATTTGGTTTATTCCTTTTTATTTACCTTGTTCCTTAATTTTATTGATTTTTCCTTAATTTGCATTATTCTTATTTCTCATGTATATACATCAATTAATATTTTTTTTTTGTATTTTTGTTTTACTTATTATAATTTATTAATTAAATTTGTGTAGGTTAACTGATAAATATTTAATCAAAAGACCAAGGAGTTTAATTGATTAATCTAGTGCTCATGATGAACAACCCAATTTGTTATCGCAATTTGTTTACGTAAGAAGATTAACCAATTTGTTATCGCAATTTGTTTACGTAAGAAGATTAACCAATTTGTTATCGCAATCAGAGATCGCGTCAAAAAAGAGTATGTATCTAAAGGTCATTGTCAACCAAATTGGGCATAACTTTCTGAAAACTAAACGCGGCACATCATCGAATAGGAGTTTCAAAGATGAATAGTTCATAACATTTGATTGGTTGGAATATAGTGTATCAAGTGATAGAGCGTATTGTTTATGTTGTTATCTTCTCAATCCAAATAACTCCAACCGTTTTGGGGATGACCTCTTCACGGAAAAATGATTAGAAGAAAGCTTTACAAAGATTTAGATAGCATGTTGGTGAGGTGCATAATGATGTTTTAGCACAACTTGAAGCATTTAAAAAATCAAAGGAAAAGTGTGTCACATTTATTATTATATAAAGGTCGTGAGTTTGAAGTTGATTATGACACTCGTGTGACTGCAGTTTTGGATGTGATTCGTTTTTTACTGAGGCAGAGTTTATCTTTTTGTGGGCACAACGAGTCCTTAACTTCGGTTAATAAAAGAAATTTTTCTTGAGTTTCTTGAATGGTACGACACAATAAATAAAGATATTGGAAAAGTTTTTAGACAAAATGTTCTAGGAAATTGTTATATGACTTCTCATTCGATTCAAAAGGAAATGATTAATGCTTGAGCCGTGGAGACTATACATGGAATATTAAATGATATTGGTGATAATTTGTTCATCATATTAGTCGATGAATCTCGTGATATCTCTTTGAAGGAACAAATGGCTATTGTTCTTAGATATGTCAACAAGTGTGACGAAGTTATTGAACGATTTTTAGTCGTGGTTCATGTCGCGGATACTATATCACAATGTTTAAAACATGCCATTGATACTTTATTTGCCAATAATGGATTATCTTTGTATAGATTGAGAGGTCAAGGATATGATGGTGCTTCAAATATGCGAGGACAGTTTCATGGGTTAACGTCATTGATCTTAAGAGAAAATCTGTATGCAATGTATGTTCATTTTTTCACTCATCAACTTCAATTGGTAATTGTTGTTATGGAAAAAACTAACCGAAGTATTAATGACTTTTTTGGTTCTAGTTAGCATGATTGTGAACATGAGTGGATCATCTTGTACACGGGTTGACAATCTTCGGCAAAAGAAGCACGATCGAATAATTGAAGGCCTTGAGTCCGGAGAAATGACTAGTGGTAAAGGGAAAAATCAAGAAACAAGATTGGCCAGACCGCGGGACACGAGGTGGGGATCACATTACATAACATTATTACGTCTACACTTGATGTGGTCCTCTGTGATAGAGGTGTTGGAGAATGTGTTTCGTGATGGTAGTAACAACGATACACGAGATATGTCTAAGTCCTTATTATAAGGATTGATAGTTATAATTTTGTATTTATTTTGCACTTGATGAAACAACTATTGGCATATACAAATGATTTGTCAAACTTGTTGCAACAAAAAGATCAAAATATTGTACATGCTATGCATTTAATTAATTATGTGAAGGATCGACTAAGAGATTTTCGAGATCAAGAAAAATGGACGCAAATTTTGGTTGAAGTTGACATCTTTTGTAAGTCAAATTCTATTACCTGTTGTTGATATGAATGATATCATAAACTCTCGTACCCGAATGAAGCAAGATAGGGCAATTGTTATTGATTATGATCATTACTGGATTAAAGTTTTTTGTGAGGTTCTTTAATTTAGATTAAGTACATTTATTTATTTCTCATTCTTCCTTAATTATAATGTATTATTCATTGCAATGCTAGGTCGTTGATTTAATTTTAATGAAGATGAATAATCGTTTCTCAGAAATAAGCATGAACCTGCTTCTTTACCGATCCACGAAATTCATTTTCTGAGTTTAATGCTGAGGAGTTAGTTCAACTTGCTAAACTATACCCGGAAGACTTCTTAGAGGTAGAATTGATGGTGATTTGAGGTCATCCTGTTACATACATTTATAATGTCAAAAGCTCGCTCTCTAATATCGAATATTTAGGAAGTCTTGCAAAGAAGATGATTTCAACTAGAAAAGATTAAATTTTTCCTTGGTGTACCGCTTAAATAAATTGGCATTACTTCTTCCAGTTGCAACGGCGTCTGTTCAAGGAACATTTTCAGCAACGAATATTGCAAGACTGATTTGCGCAATAAGATGGGCCCGAATGGCTTAATGACAGTTTGATAGTATATATAAAAATGAGGTATTTATGAGTATTGAAAATGAAACAATTTTGGAGCATTTTCAAACTATGGCATCTCGTAGAACTCAACTCCCACCTCATCATCGTGTTGGATCTGTTGGGAATTGTAGGGTCCAAATCATGCAACAGAAGCAATAATTAACAAAAACCATAACCATAATTCCTTTGATAGATCATGAAATTTATTAGAAAGAACGTTCATAGGGATTTTAAATTTATACCAGATTGTTTATCGAATCGCCAATTGAAGGCGTTACCCACCCTCTACTAGTATCCACATAGGCACGCCTTGCTTCGAAGCACTGAAGAATGAAGCCTGCTAGAACTTGATTCTTCTTTCTATGAGCTCTGAGTTTGGAGAGAAAACCGATTTCACCCATATGCGTTAACGTCTCTCTGAATGAGAAGACGCCTAAAATGGGATTAGGATTCGGTTCCACGATCCGTAAAGTTTTGCTCCACGATCATTGAAACTGTAGCGTTTCGACTCGCCACGGACTCCACCACGAGGCCGTGGCCAATCTTAGCCACACCGTGGCCCTTTTAAGGGCACCACGGCCCGTGGCCAATTGCTAGGACATAGTCCTGTGGTAAACCTAGCCACGGTCATCCTTTCACCCACCATAGATCCGTGGCCGATGGCCACGATCCTTGGCTCTTTGCGATTTTTCTCTTTTCACCCATATAATCACACTAGATTCGGGTCGTGCCTTTTGTGTGTGACCTTGTAGGCTCATGTCTCGGTTGGAAGATAGGCTTGAAATCCCATTTCAACCTACCATCATAAGTGGCATCTAGCAAGGCGTTATGGTTACCCAACGAGAATGAAGATCGATTGATTCGAATTAACCTGATGTCGTCTATGTCATTATCCTTTTATCGCTAGATATCTTGATTGATCATAAGGCATAGAGTCGTCACCCTTATTTAATCAATCATTGTTTCTTGACATGTGAGATGACTGAAAAATGTTACCCCGTATCATATGCATGGCCATGCGCTTTCTTTTAGTCATTCTCATCAAGTGGCCTAAACGTATATCATTCCCATACTGGAGTATGAAGGATAAATACCTTAGTCGTCTTTCGTATCACTCATGCAGCCCTTCCCCGAGCCAATCATAGCCGTTATGGCTACCCTGTTACAGATATCGTTAGGCGTATGTCAAATCTCGGATGTTGACTACATAGCGATAACAAAGACTCATTGGTCTAAGGATATAATGACACTCCACGACAACCAAATATTTACATGACTAAATCTATGTTGCATATTCAGATCTGGTCGCCCAATATCATTTCCCAAATGACATCTATGATCTTACTCCGGCAATTCCATTACCAATGATCAGTAGAACGTGATCATAAAGAGTCATCCTCATACTGGTCGTTTCTGATGAAGCTTAAATGATCAAGGACTCATTATGTGTGACTCACACAATCTATAGTTCAACCATTTGTGATGACACACTCAATGATATAGATTAAACCACATATAATATATCACTACAACACAATAATAATATATTTGACTATTTCATAAATTGCAAATAGATGATACAAACTGTTATACACATTACACTTTGTATTGGACTAGGGCACAATTCTAACAATCTCTCACTTGCCCCTAGTTCCAATCTATTCCCATAAACTTTACATGACCCTCATTTTTAGGCTGTGAGAGAGCCTTCATCAGTGGGTTGGCTGTATTATCACCTGATGCAATATAGTCGATCCTTACATCACCTCGGGTGACGATTTCCCTTATGATGTGATATTTCTGGGTACATGTTTGGATTTATTATGTGATCTTGGCTCTTTAGCTTGCGTTATGGCCCCAGTGTTATCACAAAACAAGCTCGTTGGATCCGACGGGTTTTTAATTACGCCCAATCCAGCCGTGAAGCTCTTTATCCATACAACCTCTTTAGCTGCTTCTGAGGCAGCTATGTACTCAGCTTCCGTCGTGGAATCGACTGTTGTGTCTTGCTTGGTGCTTTTCCAGCTGAAGGCACCACCGTTCAACATAAACACATATCCTGATTGACTCTTAAAATCATCAGGATCTGTTTGAAAGCTAGCGTCAACATACCCCTTGACGACTAGTTCCTCATCTATACCCCCATACACTAGGAATGCGTCCTTGGTTCTCCTCAAATATTTTAGGATAGTTTTGACCGCAATCCAGTGATCCTCACCGGGGTTAGATTGAAACCGATAGGTACAACTAAGGGCGAACGAGACGTCCAGTCTCGTGCATAACATCGCATACATGATAGATCCTATAGCCGAAAAATATGTGATCCCTTTCCTGCGACTTAGCTCATCAGGTGTCTTAGGAATTTGAGTCTTGCTGAGCTTGATGCCATGACACATGGGTAAGAATCCTTTCTTGGAATCAAGCATTGAAAACCTTCTCAACACCTTGTCCACATAGGTGCTTTGACTGAGGCCCATGATTCTCTTGGTTCGATCTCTATATATCTTGATCCTTAAGATATACGCAGCATCGCCTAAGTCTTTCATTGCAAAACAATTTCCCAACCAAGCTTTTGTTTCTTGCAAGGTTTGGATGCCGTTTCCAATGAGAAAAATGTCATCGACATATAAAAGACTTAGGCGGACGATTTGATGATCTTAGTCTAATGCTGGATCATCTGTATCCACAACTTTCAAATCACCACCTTCAGTTATGATAAAACCATATCTGATAGGTGGACGATTTGATTTTTCAGATCGCCTTGGACCTTCTGGAGTATGTGCAAGAGTTGGTTTTATCTCTACAACCAGCTCAGGCTCCATTACTTCTACATCGTCAGTATTAGGTTCCTAAATTACTTTAGCTTGTAATCCATCATCCCGAATTTCTTCAAGATGTACAGTAGTCCCACTAACTATTTTCAAAATGTACTCCCTTTCCAAATATACCCCACGTCGAGCAACAAAAACTTTGTTCTCGCTAGGTTTGTAGAAGTAGTATCCCTTTGTCTCTTTGGGATACCCTACGAAAATGCATTTATCAGATCTGGATTCGAGTTTATTGGCAAGCATACGCTTGACATAAGCTTCACAACCCCAAATCTTGAGGAATGAAATCATGAGATCCTTCCCATGCATAGTGTATATGGTGTCCCTTCCACTGCTTTCGTCGGAACCCTGTTCAAAATGAACGCGGCTGTTTCTAGAGCATAACACCAGAAAGATATTGGGAGATCGTGTTACTCAGCATGGATCGGACCACGTCTAACAAGGTTCAATTTCTCCATTCAGATACACCATTTCATTGCGGTGTTCCAGGCGGAGTCCATTCAGAGACGATTCCACAACCCTTCAAATGATCAAGAAACTCTTCGGTTAAGTATTCTTCACCTCTGTCTGATCGAAGTGCTTTAATACTCTTCCTTAGTTGGTTCTGTACTTCATTCCTAAACTCTTTGAACTTGTCAAAAGCTTCAGATTTATGTCTCATTAAGTAAACATAACCATATCTACTGAAATCATCAGTAAATATGATAAAGTACGCGAACCCCTTTCTGGCTTGTGTACTCATGGGTCCACATACATCAGAATGTATTAAACCCAATAGGTCACTAGCCTTTTCACCTCTACCGATGAAAAGTGTTTTTGTCATCTTGCCCATTAAACAGGCTTTGCATCTATCAATCAAATGGAATTCGAACGAACCTAAAAGTCCACACTTTTGAAGCGTTGATATGCGACTCTCGTTTATGTGCCCTAGACGACAATGCCAGATAAGAGTATGGTTTAAATCATCAGATTTAATCCTTTTATTATTAACATTATAAATCGAGCGTTTATTAGAGTTCTCAATGTCAAGCATATATAAACCTCTAACTAATGTACCACTTCCAGAATAAATATTAATTCTATAGAATTTATAAACTCCATTATCAATGGAAAAATCAAATCCGTCCTTATCAAATAAGGAAATCGAAATAATATTCCTACAAAATGTAGGAACACATTAAACATTATGAAGTAGCAGTACAAGCCCATTGGGCAAAGAAAACCTAATGGAGCCTACATCAGTCGTAGCAACACTGATTCTGTTGCCTACTCTTAGGTCCATCTCTCCTTTGCCCAGTAACCTTTTACTTTCCAGCACCTGAACATTAGTACAAATGTGAGATTCAGCTCCGGTATCTAATACCCATGAATCTGAAGTACAAAGGTTAAGTTCTATATCATAAATACCTGAAGCTGTGGACGCTCCACCATTCTTTTGATCATTCTGGAACTTCTTGCAATCCCGTTTCCAATGCCCAACTTCTCCACAGTAGAAGCAGTAAGTCTTAGAAGCAACTTATTTCTCCTTACCCTTCCCTTTTCCTTTAGGGGCATTGGAAGGTTTGGGAGCAATTAGTGCTCAGATCTTCCCTGCTAGGTGAGTTGTGGTCTTGTTCTTACTTGAACCACCATTGCTTGCACCATGATGCTTGAAGTTGATCCCCTTTTGGACCATAAGAACATCATTGGCCTGCTTTCCCTTGATGCTCTTCTCAGCAGTTACCAGTATGCCGTGTAACTCTGAAATGGTCTTATCCATGTCATGCATATTATAGTTCATTATGAACTGATCATATGCTGGAGGAAGGGATTGCAGCACTATGTCTGCAACCATCTCTTTCTCTAAACCAAGACCTAGTCTTGTAAGGTGCTCAAGATATCTCTTCATCTTAAGGACATATTGGTTCACGGAACCGCCTACTGACATTTTGCAGGCGTGAAGATCCTTTAAGGTGTTGTACCTTTCAATCGTCGCTTTCTCTTTAAACATCTCTTTAAATATGACGCATTATCTCAAAAGAATTGTTAGAGAGTTCCATGAGCTGCTTCTGGAGGTCGCCCTCCACGTAGCCCAACATAATGCATGCAACTTCTATAGAGTCACTCAAGTGCTTTTGGTGTGCAACTTGAGCAACCCTAGTTCAACCTGCAGCTGGTTCCACGAGGTGAGCAGTGTCAACGACATACTCTTTGCGCTCATACTTGAGGACTATCCTCAAGTTCCTTTCCCAATCAAGGAAATTGACTCGATTGAGTTTGTTCTTGTCCAACAAAGATTTCAATGAGCCAATGTTGTGTGTTTGTGTGTTAACCATTTTATCTACACGGAAAGAAAATTTAATCAGTATTGTGTTTAAATTTATGTTGAGATCTTTGAATTAAAAACACAACTGTTTGATTCTAAGTCCTTTAGAATCTCAACAAGAATCCTTGATTCACTCGATCGGAGCTGGACGAGGGCCCACAACTCTAATCGGGCTATGTAGGTAGAATACCATTCAATTACATTTAATGTAATTTCTGGCTAGGTTTTATACATAAATGTACACGTCAATCCCTATCTGACACCCCTGCTCGATCAGAGCTGGACTAAGGCCACCACTCTGATTGCAGTTAAGTCAACCAAAGTCAACTATGGACCAGTTGTTATGTGAATACTCGGCTATGGCCCACGAGACCCACATAAAACTGTCTATCTCAGATTAGCCCGCATCCCCATGAGTGCTAGACTGAGGCCATACCCACTCATAGGACTGGGAGCTCATCTGAGTCTTGAGATTTTGGATGGTATCTCACATGACTTGATTATTAGTGAGGATGTTGTGTTTTCATTTCTTGATTGTATTCAATACAATCCCTTTTGAAACCATCATTAACATTCAATGTAGTGATGTTTCATTAATCCAAATTACATGCAAAGGTGTACAAAATCCAATTTTAATCTTTACATGTTAGATGATGATCTATCATACATTCTAAACATAAATAAACCATCCATTCATATGCTTCTTAGACATATGACATTAGCATGCATGTCTAATATTTATTAAATAACTTGCACAAAATAATAGCCCTTTTCCTAATCTGGTTCTCTCGAAATAGAACTGGTTGGTCACCCTATGTGGTTCTACAAGAACTAAAACCTAGAGACTATCTTCGGTTCTTCTTGCTTCCACTAGGGGGTACTCCCACTGGCTCCTAGATTTCTCCAATTTTCAAATTGGTTCACCATTCGCCTTAGCCACCTACCAGTTCATCGTTCTCTGCTCAGTCCAATTACAAAGCATACTCGATTCGCAGACCGAAATAAAATAAATAATAAGACTGAAATTTAAATAGCGGCTACGCAGACCGTAAAAAAAATATTAACCAAACCAGCGGTTAGCATACCGTAAATAAAGCAATTAAACGGTCTAGGGCTTTTATTTTGTGTCAAACCAAATAATTAAAGCACTCATGCATGTTATCAATCAAAAAATTATCAATCAATCATGCAATAACTGGTTTTATCTTGCCTAATTAACATTGACCCGGTTTATCGAAACCGGTCCGGTATAAAATTGGTTTATCGAAACCCTACATTTTGTAATTTTCACCAGAGAGATCGCCACGGGGTGCGCCACGGGGCCGTGGCCATAGAGTAGTCACGCTACGCGACCTGTGACCAGAAACTAGCCACGTCCCGCGCCACGGGTTGACCACGGTGTCATGGCCATTACTGGTCACACTCCGTGGCCCGTGAGCACCTAGTGGTCACGCCCGCGGTCAGACATCCGCCACGGACCCGTGCCAATGGCCACAGTCCGTGGCGATCGTCTTCTCCGTTTTCCAGAAAATTACCATATGCGTTTTTATCAGAAAAACATGCAACAAAATTATTTCTATGTTGATCTAACCATACATACGAAATAATAACGTTAAATCTAGCGTTACATGCAATTTACTAAAAATAACGTTACTGGGGATTTCGAATTCATATCAGATTGTTTATCGAATCACAAATTGAAGGCGTTACCCACTCTCTACTGGTATTCACACATGCACGCCTTGCTTCGAAGCACAAAAGAATGAACCATGCTAGAACTTGGTTCTTCTCTCTGTGAGCTCTGAGTATGAAGAGAAAATTGATTTCGCCCAAATGCGTTAACTTCTCTCTAATGAGAAGACGCCTAAATTGGGATTAGGATTCGGTTCCACGATCCGTAAAGCTTGACTCCACGATCAGTGAAACTGTAGCGTTTCGACTTGCCACAGAATCCACCACGGGGTCGTGGCCAATCTTAGCCACACCATGGCACTTTTAAGGGTGCCACTGCCCGTGGCCAATTCCTTGTTTTGGCCACAAGCCCGTGGCCAATTTCTTGGACACGGTCCTGTGCTCAACCTAGCCACGGTGATCCTTTCACCCAACACGGATCCGTGGATGATGGCCACGGTCCTTGGCTTTTTTGCGTTTTTTTCTCTTTTCACACATACAATCCCACTAGTTTCGGGACGTGCCTTTTGTTTATGACCTTGTAGGCTCATGTCTCGGTTGGCAGATAGGCTTGAAATCTCATTTCAACCTAGCCATCATAAGTGGCCTCTAGCAAGACGTTATGATTACCCAACGAGAATGAAGATCGATTGATTCGACTTAACCTGATGTCGTCTATGTCATTATCCTTTTATCGCTAGATATCCTGATTGATCATAATGCATAAAGTCGTCATCCTTATTTAATCAATCACTTTTTATTGACATGTGAGATGACTGAAAAATGATACCCCGTATCATATGCTTGGCCATGCGTTTTCTTTCAGTCATTCTCATCAAGTGGCCTAAACAGATATCATCCCCATACCGGAGTATGAGGGATAAATCCCTTAGCTGTCTTTCGTATCACTCATGCAGCCGGTCCCCGAGCCAATCATTGTCTTTATGATTACCCTACTACAGATGACGTTAGGCGTATGTCAAATCTCGAATGTTGACTACATAGCGATCACAAAGACCCCTTGATCTAAGGATACAATGACACTCCACAACAACTGAATATCTTCATGACTGAATCTATGTCGCATATTCAGATCGGGTCGTCCAATATCATTTCCCAAATGACATGTATGATCTAACTCCGGCAATTCCATTACCAATGATCAGTAGAACGTGATCATAAAGAGTCATCCTCATACTGGTCGTTTCTGATGAAGCTTAAATGACCAAGGACTCATTATGTGTGACTCACACAATCTATAGTTCAACCATTTGTGATGACACACTCAATGATATAGATTAAACCACATATAATATATCACTACAACACAATAATAATATATTTGACTATTTCATAAATTGCAAATAGATGATACAAACTGTTATAGACATTACACTTTGTATTGGACTAGGGCACAATTCTAACAATCTCTCACTTGCCCATAGTTCTAATCTAAGGGGGGTGTATTCAATCATGATTTTAATGGATTTAAGAAGTCTTTCAAAGTCTTGTGGTATTCAATCATGATTTTACAAATACTTTTAAAATCTTGTGGTATTCAATCAAGACTTTAAAAAAAACTTTTAAAGTCTTGTGTATTCAATCATGACTTTAAAAATACTTTTAAAATCTAGAGGTATTGTAAATGTCAATGACTTTAAATGATTTTGAAAAATGGATGATTTTGAATGATTTTGAAAGTCATTGGAGGCATAAAAAACTCTTTAGATATCATCTCAAATCATGAGATTTGCAAAGTCATTCCATTAAAATCATCAAGACTCTTTCAGTCTTGTAAACTTTAAGAATCCATGAACTTTTAAAAGTCATTCAAATTCCATTAAAATCCTAATTGAATACACCCCCCTAAGTCTCAATCTATTCCCAAAGACTTTACATGACCCTCATGTTTAGGCTGTGAGTGAGCCTTCATCAGTGGGTCGGCTGTATTATCATCTGATGTAATATAGTCGATCTTCACATTAGTGAGGCGAAGTATATTGTAGCCATGACAAATACTTGTCAAGGGAGCTAACTCTGACGCCTGAATCAGAGACATTTCGTGCAAAGAAACAAAGTCAGTGACATTGAGAATTGATAACAAATCTGCTATACTACCACGTAAGAATCTTGTTTTTATGATCGTAGTAAACACGTCGATACGAGATACCACTTTTTACGGTAGTGTGTGAAAACAAGGAAGCTGAAGCTTGAGCATGTCAGCCTAGAGGTGCAGAATACAAATATTCACTCCAAAACATTGAGAAAATCCAAATCTTTAAAAATTGGACATGATCTACAGATTTTTGATTTTGAAGATTAGGGGAAATTAGTTGAGAAACATTAATCTTAAAAGTTTTACATGTTCAAACAAGATGTCTGGGGGCTTAACTACAACACACGTTACAGACAGATAGGAGTTCAAGAGTTGTCTTTTTTCGAATATTTTATTAGTTTTGATTAAAATTTAGGTAGTTTGAATTCTTCCGTTAAAATAACTTAATTAGCTAATAATGATTTTATTGTGTGTATTAGTTTTTTAAAGTAGCTTGTGTTGTTTCTTTCTCGTGTTTTGTTATCTTAAGTTCTTTGAAAATATTTCTTGCTTTCTCTGTTTTGAAACAACCGTAATAGCCATCTTCATCTCAATCATTTGTCAAACACATGCAACAAAATCATTTTGAGTTGATTAGATCAAACATATTGATTATGATTGAAAGTTTGTAAATCCCTTTTAAGGTTTATTGAAGAAAGCTTGATTATAAATTAAAATACGAGGTTCATTTATAGGGAAGGATATGATACAATAAGAAAATAAAATACTAACCCAAAACCCTAATATAACTATAGGACACTATACAATAATTTTAATATAATTAATATAAAATATAATAATAATATAATATCCAACAAGCCATCGCAGTCAGAGCATGAGAAGATTGAATGCTTTGATTGGAGCAAAAGTCTTCAAAGAGAGCAGTCTAGTAACCTTTAGTGAATATATTCGCAAACTGAAAAAATGGTAATACATGAAACACGCGAACTTGACCGCTTGTAGTGATCGAGATTGAGAAAAGAAAGTGAAGAGGAATCGAGAATTTAGGATAGTGAGAAATATAAGAAGAGTGGAAAAAGGACCGAAAGAGAAATTGATTAAGAGAGGATGATAAAGAGTTCAAGAAAATAAGAATAAGAAAAGATATAATAAAGAGGGGCATCAACTACATCATATAATGACGGTGCACCAACTACGTCTCATAAGGACGGTGCAAAAGTGGTTTTCTTATATAACACTAAACTTTTAGGTAACTACAATGGTGTGGAATAATTTCAAGTTATGACGGTGCAATATTTTATTGCGAAATAAAGAAAAGGAAAAATTTCACTTACCTCCACCTAGGTTTTCAGAAATCTCTCTTACGTCCCCAGAAAAAAAAATGCTAACTCACAGGCCCCCTAGGTTTCCTAAAGTACAACTTAGCCTAACTGTGTTAACTTTTCTGTGAACATTTTGGAAATGACGAAAATGCCCCTATATTAAAAAAATTATTGAAACTTTCAAATGACATAATTCTCTCATACGAGCTCCATTTTGGGCTCATGGTATATCAAATCGAAGAGAATCGAAAGATCAACGACCAGCTTCAGAACTTTTTTTGAAAATTATGTTAATTACTTTGGAAATGACGAAAATGTCTCTTTATTAAAAAAATTATTGAAACTTTCAAATGACATAACTCTCTCATACGAACTCCATTTCGGGCTCATAGTATATCAAATTGAAGAGAGTCGAAAGATCAATGACTTTGAAGAAAGATTTTTTATTATAAATTAACATTATTTTAATAATTAAAATAATATATTTAATCATTAATAATATATCAAAACCTCCGAATGACATAACTCTCTCATACAAGCTCTATTTCGGACTCATAGTATATCAAGTCGAAGAGAAACATAAGATCAACAATTCCTAAAAACTAAATTTTTGTCCAAAATTTCATCCAACGACAACAAATTTTTTATAATCTTTAAAATAATTTTAGTATAAAAATTAATTTTAAAAATCAAATGATTAAAAATTAATTTTTTATAAAAAATAATTAAAAAAAATAAAAAACGATGTTTAAAAATAGTTTTTCATTTTTGAATAACATAACTTTCTCATACGAGTTACATTTCAGACTTATAGTATATCAAATTGAAGAGAGTAAGATCAAAAACTTTGAAAAAAGAAGTTTTTGTCTATATATTATTAATAATTGATTTAATTTTACTTGATAAATAATTTTTATGAAAAATATTAGTATTATAAATAATTAATTATTATTTTAAAGATTATAAAATTTTGTTGTCGTTGGATGCTATTTTGGACAAAAAATTCTTTTTCAGAATTGTTGATCTTATGATTCTCTTCGACGTGATATACTATGAGTCCGAAACAGAGCTCGTATGAGAGAGTAATTAAATATATCATTAATAATAATAATTATTTTAATTATGGAAAAAAATATTTCCTCAAAGTCGTTGATCTTTCAGTTCTCTTCGATTTGATATACTATGAGCCCGAAATAGAGTTCGTATGAGAGAGTTATGTCATATGAAAGTTTCAATAATTTTTTAAATACCGGAGCATTTTCTTCATATCCAAGAAAATTAACATAATTTTCAAAAAAAGTTGACGGAGTTGATCGTTGATCTTTCGATTTGATATATTATGAGTCTGAAATGAAGCTCGTATGTGAGAGTTATGTCATTTGAAAGTTTCAATAATGTTTTAAATACAGGGGCATTTTCGTCATATAAAAAAAATTAACATAACTTTCAAAAAAAGTTAACAGAGTTGGTCGTTTATTTTTTGATTTCCTTCGATTTGATATACTATGAGCCCGAAATGGAGCTCGTATGAGAGAACTATGTCATTTAAAAATTTCAATAATTTTTTAAATACAGGGACATATTCTTCATTTCCAAAAAGTTAACAAAGTTAGGTTAAGTGGTATTTTAGAAAACCTAGGGAGCCTGTGAGTTAACATCTTTTTTTCGGAGAATGTAAGTGTGATTTCTGAAAACCTAGGTGGAGGTAAATGTAATTTTCTCAAAAGAAAAAATACAATTAAAAGAAAGATGTAATATGATTAGAGAGAAAGTCGAGAGTTATTTAATAAACAGTAGAAAAAATATATATTTTGAAAATTAGAAGAGAATATTGAGCTTATGTGATTTAATAAGATATGAGATTAAAAAGGAAAGAGAATAAAGGTTTTTAGAAAAAAAAAGGTGATATGAGAATAAGAGAAAATATAAATTTAACAAGGGTTAAGTAAAATATGAAGGAATTTAGAGGGAGAATAATTGGTTATTGTTGGTAGAAAAACTTGATTTTGGGGGAGAAACTAGAAAATTAGAGTTGTAATGATGTTATACTGAAAAATAAAAAAATGAAACAGTTTCCAAAAGCTTTAGAAGAAGGGACTTGAAGATGTAAGCGGATGGGCAGAGAAAACAATGGTCTTGAAATATGAATAAAAAGGGTAGGGTATAAAGAACTTTGTCTCGCCCAACCCGTTAGATTGTAATTAATGAGCAGGCAATGCCACACTCAACAAAATTTGAACCAAAAATCAAAAAAAACTTAAAAACTCTATAATATCATGAAAGATTAAATCCCATTTACTGTTTATTAATAAATGCGTGATTATAAATTACGATAGGAGTTCGTTTATAAAAATGATATGATACAACAAGAAAATATAATAATAACCTAAAACCTTAGTATGACAATAAAAATCTATACAATAACTCTAATATAATTAATATAAAATATTATAATGATAATATCTAACAAAACAAGTGAAGAAGAAAAAAATTAAGAGCTAGTTCTCTATCTTGTCAGGACTTCTTTAAATCCATTACAAAACCTGAAGACCATCAGCACATTTTTATTTATGTTTAAGGTATTAAGGGAAATCTTATAAATCAATTAAATTCCTCCTTAAATGACATATCATCTCCAAATCCAGATCATGGCCATCAAGTTATCTTCGTCAAAGGAAGATCATTTGCCAAAAACAGATATAGCATATTTAAAGGAATTTTGATTCTCATTCGACCGACATTATCTGACTAGAAAAAGGATAATAATGAAAAAAATAAGCAATGTTAGTTAATATACTTTATTTCAACCGATTGAATGTTTTGAACTATTCATCTCTCAAACTCTTTCTAAACGTTTCAAATTATTTTCAGGAAGTTGTGTTGAATTAGTTGGCAAGTACCTTCAAATACATACTATCTTTTGATGTGATTTATATAATTCTAGTACAAATTCTTCAATCTTCTTACGTAACCTTTGATATTAATAATATATATCATGCATATTAAAATCAACATTAAATAGTGAGTTGAGTTGTTCATTATAAGTAGTGTTATGGATTGCAGGAGATTTTGGGGAAATCGCGGAAATTCCACATATCCACGACAATATTGTAAAAATCGCCCTAAATACCGGTCAACGCCGGTCAAACCGGACAATTTCAGATTAATTCCGGTTTAATCCGGTTCAAATCAATTAATTCCGTTTTAATATGGTTTAAATCAATTAATTCCGGTTTAATTCAATTTAAATCAATTAATTTCGGTTTAATTTGGTTTAAATCAATTAATATGATCTAATTTAATTAATCTTGGTCTAATTCGATCGGTTTCGTTCCGGCACACTTAATCCGGTTTGATATTTTAGGTTATAAATTATAAACAATAAATATCATTCATTTTCCATATAAATTATAAACTAAATATTATTCATTTAGATTATGGCTCCGGTCCAACACAATAATTAAATATCATTCATTTTTTCTTTAATAAATAATAAATATGAGTTTATATATATTTAATTATTTATATATTATAAAACACAATTTGCCACGATTTTTCCGCGATCCCTCCGACTTTGTTAGATCTCTCTTTTTGTCAAAAGACCGATATATCTCTGCGATCTAATATCCATAACACTAATTATAGAACACTGAATAAAAAAATCATTTTATTTCATGAACAAAATTTTACACCAACAATTTCGAAATTCTCTGACTAAGGGCGGCTGCACCTCCCCCCTGCTTTTATTACGAGCACAAAAGATCATCATGTATTTAAAATAGACACGATATTATCAATATCATATATAGACAACTTACATGCTTAGCTGGTTCGGATGAAAATATTGACATCAAATTCTGAGCCCGTCTTGATAAAATCATATAATCTTTCCACGTATATGGACAACTAATAACATGCATTTCTTGGTTTGGAACTCGATCTCAAATTCTGAGCCAACATCCATGCCCATGAGACAGGGTATGGCTCATGATTACATAAGGACTTAAGTAATCCATATCCAGGTTTCTTTGATGTTGGTGCCCCGACAAATTCCCAAAACACCCTCAGTTCTTGTCCTGATAAAATATCGACGGACCAAGCGCAAAGAATTAATATAGATAAGGTTTTGAATTAAATATTTTAGTAAACATCTTTACTGTATATCTTATGAAAAAAGTTTCTCCAAAAAAATATCTTATGAAAAAAGAATATTTAAAAAAATTGGCTAACTAGTATCCCAATTTTATAAGGAGTGTTTTGTCAATTTTGCCCTTTAAATTAATATTTTTTTTTGAAAGAAAAATGAATTTTATTAATTAAATAGCAACTAACCCGACATCAACCCGGACAACTGGAGCTACAGATGGTGGGACAGACCCTTCATCATAATCCCAGTTACGGTTAGTTAAAACAAACATGGTCAATTCGTGAGCCATTGATTACGAGCAAAACAAATAACAGAAGTTTTGATAATAGATAGTACGCAACACCATTCGCTAATAATTACTCCAAAGTTGTTCAGCTCGACCCGTTTAGCATAATGTAGAGTCACGGCCTCCAACTCATACGGATGGAGAAACCCCAGGTTCTTGCTGCGAAATGCTTTACACAAGCATCTCGGATTCTTAAAGCCCGATATTTTCCTAATGGATCAATCCTAACAGCTTCTTTAGGCACTTACTCAAGATGGCTCATGGAATTTCTCGCATCATAATTATGTAGGGAGGAATGTGTGAAAACTTCATTTACCTCATAAAGTCAAGGTTATGCTGTGGAAGACCCTCAATGGAACCCTACCAGCTAGAGAGACTCTTGCTGCCAGGGGACTCTCCGTGGCTTCCATTGCTTGTTATCTTTGTGACTAGACCCCAAAAACACACCTTCACATTCTATGGACCTGCCCGTTCTTGACTTCTATCTGGGGAAATTTAAAGCCTCCAAACATGAATGCAGAATCACTCGGGGAAATATTCTACTGTACCTGTCAGAATGGAGGGGCAACGAACTCTGAAAGGCTTGTTATGCTTTAGTGGTCGATATGGAGGGCAAGAAATCAAATGGTGTGAAGAAACAAGAGCTCAAGTGTTGAAGACATTACCTTTCAGGAAGAGCATACCAGATCGAAATGGCAAAGAGCGCATTCAAGGCTGACCTCGCTACCCAGGAACTCATCTTTAAGAGGTTGGTCTCGTCCGCTCCCAAACATGGTCAAAATCAACATTGTTGCTTCGCTAAGGCTGAACTCGAACAAATTGGGAGGAGGTTTGGTGTGCTGCGACTCAGATGGCCACTTTCTGGGCGCGCGAGGCCCAGGAGTGTCTACTTATCTGTTGGCCAACTTATTGATCAAAATTGTGATGTGAGATTCTCTTCGACTGGTTGTCTACTTTTCCCCGTTTGGTTCGTTCTAGTATTTTGGGTAATAAATTTTTTACTTCTTCGTCTCTTGAATGTGATGCTTGCAAAATGAGGAAAAGTAAAATTCTAGTTTTTCCTCTACATGGTAGTCGTGCTTCCTAGTGTTTTGACATCATTCATAGTGATTTGTGGGGAGTCTCTCCAGTTCTCTCTCACTCATATTATAAATATTTTGTCACATTTATCAATGATTACAGTCAGTTTACTTGGATATATTTTATTCGTTCTAAATTTGAGGTGTTTGGAAAGTTTAAGGAACTTCTTGTTTATACAGAAAATCATTTCTCTATGAGCATTAAGATTCTTCGGCTCGGGCATGCGAACCTAAGGCACGCCATATTGGGCGTCTCGGCCGGGATACGGGCACCTTGTGGGACCGGTGGTGCTCGTGACCCCGAGGTGCCGGCTCCGGTTCGAGCCTTCTTGCTCATAAGTTGAGCACGGGTTTGGTCCGCGGGTTTCTTAGGTGCCATTAGAGTGAGTGAGCGTGAGTGTGAGAATGCACGTGAGAACCTAAAGTTACCGGCCTAAGTCGCCGGAAAATGTCGCCGGAAAAGGGAAAGGTGGGCTTTATGTGGAGGTGGGGGTGGTATGTAGGGTGAGGCGTGTGAGAGTGAATGTGGTCGGTCTAATCAACAAATTCCGGCGAGAAGTGGCCGGAATCTATGGTGGGGGCGGTTTTGGAGTGGTTTTGTGGACACAATGCGAGAAAATAACAAATCGAGGCTAGGGAAGTAGTGGGGAGTGAGGGGAATACCTTTTTCCGGTGATTGGAGGCAAGAAACGGCGAGTTCTGGCGATTTTCCGGCGAAAAACGGCGGCGGCGACGCTCTCAAGGTCTAGGGTTCGCGAAAAAGTGAGGAAGAAAGGGTATGAAATCCTTTTACACGCGCAGAGGCACGATCGTGCCTGATGAGGCACGATCGTGACTCACAAAAAAAACCTGGGTCACGATCGTGACTCCCCCGTGACTGAGATCGGGGGAGCCCACGGTAAGTTGGAATTAATTCGAATATATTCAGCCACGATCGTCCCTAGGGAGGGCACGATCGTGACTCGACTTCTTTCCCAGGTCACGATCGTCCTTGGAAGGGGCACGATCGTGCCTTAGCGCGTTTTCCCAACACACGATCGTGCCTCCATGGTCACGATCGTGCCTAGACCCATTTTCTTGCCCTTTTTCACTCTTTTCTTCTTCTTCAACCTTAGAACACTCGAACCCATAACCTGCACTTAGACTTGTTTTTGAAACTTGTTAAATGACTCGATTGTGGTGTGTGAGACACACACCACACTTAACTCCGAACACGGGGTTACGACACACAAAAGACATAAACACATATGTACACTGATTAATGTTACCTTCTTCCTTCTTACCTGGCCGTAGGCGGCCTTAGAGTTCGTCTGTGCAACATCGCAGTCAAGTTGCTAATCATTTCCATGATGTCAGTCAACTGTTGTTGCACGTCCTCCTTAAAGTCCTTGATATCTTCTCTCACCGTCATGATATCCACGATGATCTCCTCAAACCGGCTCTCAATATGGATCATAGGATCCTCCGGCGGGGTGGGACTATCTTCGGGCACCGGCGAGTTCACCGCCCACCTTGGCGCCGGCGAGTTTCCCTCGTCGTCATCCGATGAGGATGAGGCATTGAGGCCAATTTCCCATTGATTCATGTTGGCTTAGAGAAAGATGAAGTTGACACTCGGAGGATTCTTTAACTTGCAAGAATGCTAAAGCAATGACAATGAGAGAAAGAGAAAATGGGTTCTTTTATTGACCAAAGGGTGATGGGTGGGACCCTAGCTTTTTCCCCCAAACTCTCCCGTGACTCTCCTCTCATGTCTTGCTTTGTACTCTTTTTCATAATGAAGGCACATCCAATCACCTGCACAAAAAGCAACACACACATACTCTACAAATCCTAGACTCAATAGTGGTGTGTAGGACACACACCACACTTAGGGTATTACTATACCCGAATTTAACTAAACCCGCTAGTGGTGTGTGGGACACACACCACACTTAGGGTATTACTATACCCGAATTTAACTAAACCCGACAGTGTCGTGTACCCTGAACACACCACACTTAAGACTCAACTTCGCCTAACTTTCACGGCGACACCCTTATATAAAATAAACCCGACAATACTACTAATCAAAGCACAACAACCCACATAGAGGGGCAAACCATTCAAGGTTCCAAGGCGATCACAAGCCTTAAGGAAGATCAACTCAACTTAATAATCATAGGAGAACGTACATACTACCTTTCTCGAAATAAAATGGTTGACTTGGCGTGATGGTTTTTCCCGGGTGTTGACTTGTTCGTTTTGCGAAGGAGAGGTGTACGCCATAGGCGTCGTGATTGCACCGGTTCCTTCATGCGAAAAACAAACAAAGATTAGTGCATTGCTTAGACCCAAATAGCTAAATTACGAGAATATACAAAGATGAGATAAGAAACTTGGGTTGCCTCCCAATAACGCGTTTTTTTAACGTCGTTAGCCCGACGAAACTTGGGTAGCTATCCCGCTATTCCAATCCTGGGCTGCGTGCAATCCGGTGGCTTCCACCAGTTCCACTGTGGGTCTTTTGCCCTCCGTACCGTCACTTTGGTGCTCTCCACATACAGCTGGTCTACCCAACTCTTAGGTATCCAAACCGTCTTTATTGCTTTTGGCGTCACCATGCCTTTCCTCTTCTTCTTACTCCTTTTCCTCCGGTTCCGAGGAGACTGCTTCTTTCCGGGAGCATTAGCTCCCAACTTCTCGTGCGTCTCTAGCACGGATATTTCTTGTATGGCTCTTGCTTCTTTTTCGGCCTTAGCCTCATCCTCGAGTTCATCAAACCAAAACTTCTCGAACTCAACTTCTTCGAGTTCCTCAACCACAGATATGGCCTTTACTTCGTAACTTATGGAGCTTGGCCTAACTTCTCGTCCTTCTTGTCTCGGGTCTACTTCTCCTTTGGAAGCTTTTGGCCCTTTCACTACCTTCTTAGGAACCACAACCGCCCCTTTCTCCTTCTTTCTGGGGCTTGACCTTTCATCGGATGTCGGGTTCTTGAAGGTAATTGATTCACCTCCAATGGACATTGTTAGCACTCCGCTTCTGACCTTGATGCAAGTTTCTGTGGTTGCTAGAAACGGTCTTCCCAAAATGAGGTCCACATCCTGACTTGCTTTGTAGTCATGAACAACGAAGTCTGTAGGCACCTGATGCTTGCCTATCTTCACCAATAGGTTCTGAACAACTCCCACTGGGGTAACCACCGAATGATCGGCGAGTTGCAACACCACCTTCGTCTCCTCCATGCTTGTCGACCCAAGCTTCTTATACAAGGTAAGAGGCATCATACTCACTCGGGCACCTACATCGCAATGTGCCATTAGTTGAGACGAGCCTATCCCGACAGGCACTACAAGGCTTCCGGGGTCCTTCATCTTCTGGGGTTGGGACTTAGACAAGGAGCTCACCTTTGTACCGACATAGATGACATTGACATGCCTCTTCCCATTGTCCTGCGGACACTCGGTGTTACTCGGAAGAGTTCCCGCTGGTCTTTGAGCATTACGTTGCTCCCATCGTGCCTCATTGTCCCTCTGGTTTCTTCTTAATTCATCGGTCACTGCCGTTTGGCTTTTGATGAAGGCCTCTAACACATCTCTTAGCGACTCATCGCCCTTAGAGTTTGAGTATTGACCCTTGTCGTAGGTAGACGGACGGTTGTTTTGGCCATTGTTGCCACCTTGAGGACGATCCGGATACACTTTGCCATAGCTACTCGCATTTGCCTGTGGTCTAGCTTGGTAGTTGTTTCCATATCCTTGGGGGTGATTCTGCACCGGACGATCTTGGTATCCCCGTGCATTTCCCGGTCCCCCAAAGTTGCCCTTGTTGTTGTTGTTGTTGTAGTCCATACGATTCACCCCCGCTTGAGGCCGCAAATTCCTTCCTTGATCTCCTTGCGCCATGTTAAGAAGCCTGTTCATCTTGTCTGAGAGACTTTTCATTGTCTCTTGTTCTTCTCCTTTTCGTGCGACGGATGATCCTTGGTTATTCTGGACCACTTCGGCTTCATTGTACTCATAACTTTGGAGCGCAACTTGCTCCACCACATCAAACACTGCGCCCGGGGCTATTGAGAGAAGTGACCCTCCCGAACCGGCATTCACCGCCATTTGAGACGCTTGATTCAGACCCCAGTAGAACGTCTTGTTCAAGACCTCATCGCAGATTTGATGGTTCGGACACTTCCTCAACAACTGTTTGAATCTTTCCCACGTCTCTCCAAGAGTTTCCCCCCGGAATTGGGTGTAGTTGTTGATGTCCTTCCGAAGCAAACCCTCCTTTCGAGGTGGCACATATTTCGACAAGAATGCTTTCTCGAGACTCACCCAATCTCGCTTCTCACGAAGTGGTAGCGTCATGTACCATGCTTTTGCCGCCCCTCCCAAAGAGATGGGAAGTAGCTTGGTCTTGACTAGATCCTCCGGATAACCACTGGCCGTAGTCTCCACGACGACTTCTAGAAGCTTGAGATGATTGTGGGCATCGGTATTGTTGCCCATAAACTGCGGGTTTGTCCTCAATAGACTCAGCATTACTGATGTGAGCTCGAAGTCCGGAGCTTGGTGGTATTGGTCTACCCTTCTTCTATGTCTAGGTTGACGAGGCCGTGGCGTTCCTCTTCCCCTCCTCCCTCGCGGTCCTCTAGGGGGAAGCGGAGATAACGGAGGCATGTCGTCATCCTCGGCATAGTAGTCTTCGTGATCCTCAGATCCAAAGTACGACCTTTCATTATTATTTACCTCAGCGGGAACTTCTTCCCGATCCCGTCCCAAAATGGGAGGTCTTTGCTCCACTCTGGCGGGAGTATCGTCCATACTTCTTGATTGAGCCAGATTTCCACTAATACGCTTCCTCAAAGCGTTGTTTCTCCGACACAAAACTTCGATTTCTGGGTTGCAATTAAACTCTGGCACTCCCGAGCTTCGGGTCATGTACCAAATAAGTACCTTCAAATATACTAAACAATATCAATATCACAACAAAACATACACAAGCATTTAACAATCGTAGACCGATTAATCCCCGGCAACGGCGCCAAAAACTTGTTGGGCCAAAATGTGACGTGATAACGTCGCACAATGGTTTCCACGTGCAAGTGCACACGGGTCGTAAGTAATAATATTTATATGATCCGGTAAGATACCGAGTCGGTCCACAGGGATTAATATGGGGTTTACGACGAGTTAATAAACGTGTTTGCAATTATGACAATGATACTAGCGCGCAGTATTGATAACGTATGGATTCAAACGCCTAGGGTGCTAAACAATCATTAAGTGAATAAGTTCGAGAGATAAGCAATCTATCGAATAAACGGTCGGTCAAGCCTATGTCTTAAATGCCGACCTCGCCTTTCGGTAATGAGGTTGGCCTAATCTCGAGTGTTCCCGTGCCCTTTCGGTATTGAGAAAACTCGAGATCGCATACAATCGACAATAAAAGGCTAATGGTTAATAGTAGGTGCCAAGACACGGTCTTGAGCCTACAACCCTCGGTGGTTGCTAAGTCCGGGTTCTAATCCTTCCCTTTCGGTATCGGATAGAACACCTCAATCATATATTGTAAAACGTCACTTAAACAACACATGCATTCAAACAACAATCCACACAACACATTTGTTCATCAATAAAGCACTAATCTCATTAAACGTTACATTCACATTCTATATTGTCTAGCACCCATGGCTAAGGGGTTTAGCCCATAACCATGGTGCTTAAGCTTAGCATCAACATGGTGGTTACACTAATACACATGAAGAACATAAAATAAAAGGATAGGAAATGCTCTTGGAATCCCGAGCAAGGTGTGTCTTCGATGTGCGATGAAGACCGGTGGAACTAGCGATGCCTTTGGTGTCGAGGAAGATGAAGAACGCTCGAGAAACCACGAAGAACGCTCAAGAACGCTTGAAGAAATGGCTCAAAAGCTCCTTGGTTTGTTTTCTCTCTCTCTCCGTTTCTTCCTCCTCTTCAAAAAGTGTCTCTACCCCTTTTATACTTTTCTGATTCTGAGGGAAGGCACGATCGTGGGTAGCAAGGCACGATCGTGCCTCTGTTTGGGTCATGATCGTGGCTTGGTCGCGGCACGATCGTGACTTGGTCATGGTGGCGATCGTGTCTCCTTCAGACACGATCATGGCTCGGGTTAGGTAAGATATTTTTGAATCTTCCGATCCTGTACCCTGTAAAGCCACGATCGTGGGTCTTCGAGAGGCGATCGTGCCTCCTTGGGTCACGATCGTGACTCCCCCGTGACTGAGATCGGCGGAGCCCACTGTAAGTTGAATATAATTAGGCCAGTTAATTTATAGGGGAGGCACGATCGCGACTGGATGAGGCACGATCGTGCCTAATGATCCATGATCGTGCCTCCATTAGGCACGATCGTGACCAATGCCCTCTGCCCGGCTGTTTGGTCAACGCCCTTTGACTTTTTGCTCGGTGCCTCGTTTTTGGCCCTTTTTCCTCCCGAACCTGCGTACGCACCTCAAAACACCAAAAAGCATAAAATATATACTCCCGGGCCTGACTCGGCCACTATCGGACACAAATGCACCGAATTGGGAGGTTAAACGATCTCGAAACGAGACCTTTTGACCCCACAACAAAGGTACCACAGGGTTTTTTTTCTTGCCCGACCTCTAGGGTTTGTAAATTCCGACGATCTCTTTATGGATTGAAACAAGCTCCTCGCGCATGGTATTAGAAATTCAGGTATGCATTGCGATATTTCTCCTTCCAGCCTAGCATGCATGATACTTTTATGTTCCTTTGTCATTCATGTGAAGGGGTTATCATCATTCTGGTATATGTGGATGACATTGTTATCACAGGCACTGATAACCAATTGATTGCCCAGTTAAAGCTTCATCTTCACAAATCGTTCCATATGAAGGATCTTGGGCCGCTCACATAGTTTCTGGGCCTAGAGGTTCGTACAGGCTCGACGGGAATCTTTCTTAATCAGGCTAAGTATGAAAATGATCTACTTTACTCATCAGGCATTCAAGGCAGTTCCCCAGTTGGCACTCCAATGGAGTTGAATGTGAAGTTACGTAAAGAGGAAAGTGATCTCCTCCCCGATCCAACAGTGTATCGTCAACTGGTGGGTAGCTTGGTCTATCTCACTATTAGTCGGCCAGCCTTATCATTTGCGGTTCAACAAGTTAGCCAATATCTCCAGTCTCCTTGACATCTGCCTATGGCCGCTATGCGACGTATTCTACGCTACCTGTTGGGTACTGTTACCAAATGAATTTATTTTCCTTTGGGTACCTCACTTCATCTCTCTGCATATAGTGATGCAGATTAGGTAGGTTGTGTAGACACTAGACGGTCTACGACTGGTTGTGCATATTTTTGGGCCCTGCTCTAATTTCCTGGAAGTGTAAAAAGGAAGATCGTGTCTCCAAATCTTCCACGGAAGCTGAATATCACGCTATGTCTCAAGCATGTTCGGAGATCATTTGGTTGCGTGATTTACTATCAGAATTGGGATTCTTGTCTCCCGGAGCTACTCCTCTCCATGTCGATAATACCCGTGTCATTCATATTACAGCGAATCATGTCTATCATGAATGTACCAAACATATCGAAGTAGACTGTCACTTCATTTGTGATGCATATGACTCTCAAGTGTTGTCACTTCCTCATCTTCCGTCGAATCTCCAGATAGAAGATATCTTCACCAAATCTCTCCCTCGCCACCGTCATCAGTTTTTTGGAGGCAAACTAATGTTGATTGATCAACCCACATCAATTTGAGGGGGGGGGGGGGGGGGGGGGGGGTTGTTAATCTTATAGGCCCAAGTACATAAAATCTCATTTAGCTTGTTTGTGATTATTAGAATTAGCCTATATCTAGAATGTTCCAAAGGCCAATATCTAGAGTATTCCTATGGACCATATCTAGAATGTTCTTATTTTAGGATATTATTTCTCCTCCTATATAAGGATAGCTTTTCCTGTATTTTATTCAAGCAAAAAAATATATAATACCAACTTCAGAGATTGTCACCCACAATTTCTCGGATAATCGCGCTCATTTGTTTGTGGGTTTGATATTCATAATCACACAAAATCGATTTACTTTCTTCCCCAATTTTCTCCTCGAAACCCAATTCATTAATTTCAATTTTTCTTTAACTTTTTACTGGTTCAATTTCGGGGTTATGGTGGATTCAGAAAACGAGAGAGACGACAATCCGTCGACGAATGAGCTAACAAGTTCATGCCAATCGCAAATTTCAGCAGAATAATGAAAAAGGCGCTTCCCGCGAACGCGAAGATCTCCAAGGACACTTAAGAAATCGTAGATAACTGTGTGTCATAGTTCATCAACAAGGCCTCCGATAAGTTGTAGAGGGAGAGGAGAAAGATGGTTAACGACGATTACCAGTTCTCAGCCATGACCACTTTACGCTTTGAAGAATCGGGCAATTTGTAACAAAAACATCATCTTTCCAAAAATAAAATTCATAGAGCATAAATTTTTTAGAGATTAGTGCCGAAGACTTTATATATTAGTGATGGGAGAAAATTAGCGTCTATCACATCGTTCTACGCCTCCTTTCTTGACATGTGCATCAGTACACAGTCGAGTCAAGTAAATTTATAGTCCTTTTTAAATCTGGGTCGAATCCACATGGACCAAAATTGGGTTTCTTATTTGGCAAATTCGATTAAAAAGTAAAACACATTTTTTTGGATATTTTTATTGTAGATTACTAAAATTTATAGACGGTTAGTTATATATTACTGCAGGGATAATGGGGGTGATGGTGAAGTTCAACAATTAACTAGCAACCACGGGTGCTAGACCGATGACTTAATGTCAATCCAAGTTCAACATTCAACTAATCAAGCATGCAAAAAAATGGCCTATGTTTTAAATACGTTACCCGCCTCTCGGTTTTGGGTAACGCCTAATATCGAATAAATGACCCTCTCGAGAATTATAATCAACTCTTCGCAACACTAAGAGCAACAATTTTCAAACCGAGATATTGACTCTAGGAGATCGACCTCTCGACCCTATTTAGATCCGTTCTCAGCCTCTGATTTTGAACTCAAGTCATGAACATCAAACATTTGATTCGACATTAATAATAATACGTATAAATCAAGATCAATCTCATCATGCATCAATGAACTAAAAATCAAACTCATCATAACGTTATTTGTCATAAGGTCTATTACTCATGGTTATGAGTTTTTATCCCATAACCACGATGCTTAAAAAGGAGTTCATCGAGTTAATTAGTTCAAGAAAAGAAGAGAACAATCAAACCTTAAATTCATAATGGAGTGGGAGACTCGTGCGATCCTCAACTAGTTTGCTTGTGATGACATCTTGTCTCCTTGTTGAAATCGATGTGAGATGGAATAATGATGATTGGAGCTCCCCAAAATCGCCCTGGAGCTCCTCATTTTGCTCTTTTTTTATTTTTGCACATATGCACAAAACATACCCGAAGGCTTAAATTGGTACAAAAAGGTTCTAAATAGCCACATAACGAGGAAAATTCGGCACTAAATATGGGTAAAGAGGTGTCGATATGAGCACCGAATGAACTTACATCAATGAGGTTGAGCTCCGGTTGCCAGAAATATTTTTCGATCGTTGTCTAGGAAAAGATTCGAATTTTCTGCTGAAAACTTGCTTGTTTGGATGGTTCATATTCCCAGCAGAAAATTTGAGTCCATGTTTGACTTACCAAACAATCTCGAAATTTCGTGAAACTTACTATTTTGGAAATGCATGAAAGTTGAGTACGTATCTTATGAATACTCCAAAATCATTTGAAGTTTCTAAGTGATGTGGGTCCACCAGATTTCACTGACACCGATTTACCCACATTTAGTGCCTAATTTTCCCTCGTTACTCGGCTTGTAGAGCCCCATCTGTACTATTTACGCATTCATGTATGTTTGGTACACCTGTGCAGAATTTGGGCGAAAAAGGGAGAAAAACAGGACAAAACGGGCTAATTGAAGCATCGTGGCCAAGGAGGTGGTGATCGACACAAGAGAGGTGGCGATCGCCACTCAAAGAAGAAAGTGGCGATGGTGTGGAAATGACGTGGCGATCGCCACACACCTGTGGCGATCGCCACATAGGATATAAATGTAATTTTAATTTGTATTGTAACTTCTGGTCATACTATATTTGAGTAATGCCACACGCATGCAAGACATGGACAAAGTTGGTAGTGAATAGTCATACCATAATAATATATATGATTTCAATTTGTGCTGTATATTCTAGTCATACTAAATTTGTGTAAAGCTATACGCATGTACAACATAGACATACTTAGAAGTGCACTGTCCGTTGGTAGATTCGTCTTCCATAGTTGTCCGCGAAAATATTATTCTCAATATTATCTCCATTTTCTACTATATAATGTCAATCGGATCTGTATCCGATTGAAATTAGAATTTTCTCGCGAATGGAATTTAATTGACTTAATTGGATTATTAATTGCAATTAGGATTTTAATCTAACTCTTCTGATAATGCAATCAATTTCCTTGATTGGAATATTTAGTTTCCAAAATTGCCCCTAGCCTCACGCAGAAACGCCACACACTGTTATACAACATTGCACTACATGTCTACGTGGTTATACAATATTGCACTGCATGTTTTATAGTTTAGACGTTTTGACATTTTTAATTGGTTTGTAGCTGAGATATCTTCTCTCTCTCTCTCTCTCTCTCTATATATATATATATATAGAGAGAGAGAGAGAGAGCCGCTACAAACCAAATCTAGGTGTCTAAACGTCCAAACTGTAGAACATGTAGTGTAAAGTTGTAGAATCATGTAAAACATGTGATGCAAAGTTGTAGAACATGATGGACTCGTGCAAAATTGAAGAACCATATAGAACTATGTAGAACATATAGTATTGACAGTTCATATTTAGATTCTCTGTAATTAATTAAGTATTAATTGTTGTACCCTTTCATGTGCATCCAAGACCTTTGGTCTACTCTCTAGTTTGTATAAATATGAGCATCTTGAGATGAATAAGATCAAACAAGAATAGTTTGACCATAATGCCCCCGGAAAGCGTGCCATAGACTCGAAATAAGTATATAAGGTGAAATATTGCCCTGACGGGAGTATTGAAAGTTACAAGGCCCGTTTAGTTGCCAAGGGATACACACAAATTGAGGGCATTGATTATAATGAAACGTCTGCTCCAGGCCCGTTTAGTTGCAAAGGGATACACACAAATTGAGGGCAATTGGCCCCTACACCAGCTTGGCGTCAACAATATCTTTCTACATGGAGATTTGGATGAAGAAGTATATATGATGATTCCGCAAGGCTTTCCCAAGAAAGGGGAGCATTATGTTCTTCGATTAAACAAGTCACTCTACGAGTTAAAACAGGCATCCCGCAACTGGCATCATAAGTTCACTGAGTCTATCATGGCTCTTGGTTTCAAGTCTTCTGATGCTGATCACTCTCTTTTCACACTTACCACTCGAAGGTTGTTTGTTGTTGTCCTCATCTATGTCGATGATGTTATCATCACCAGTGACGATCCCACAAGCATCCATAAACTAAAGAAGCACTTGAACGAGCAGTTCAAGATCAAGGATCTTGACAAGTTGAAATATTTTCTCGGCCTCGAGGTTGCCCGATCAGTCAAAGGAATCGTCTTTACTCAGCGAAAGTATGCACTTGACACTCTCTCAAATAGTGGGCTCACTGGTTGCAAGCCGACATCCTTCCCACTTCCGCAACAACATCATCTCTCATCCGAGTCTGGACCTTTATGTGAGGACAGTGGTATGTACCAGTGACTCGTTGGTCGCCTGTTGTACTTAACCATCACTCGACTGGATATTAGTTGTGCAGTGCATATCTTAAGTCAATTCATGCATGCTCCACGACAACCTCATTTGGAAGCTGCGCTCCATGTACTTCGCTACCTAAAAGGTAGTCCTGGGTAAGAGATATTACTTCCCTCAAAAGACCCCCTTTCTCTTCAGGGATACTGTGACGCGGACTGGGCAAACTGCCTAGACACTCGCAAATCTACCACAAGATACATCATTTTTCTTGGTGGTTCTCATATCTCATGGCGATCTAAGAAGGAGACTGTGGTCTCTTGTTCTTCCGCTAAGGTAGAATACAGAGTAATGGCTTACACTAGTCAGGAGATTTTTTGGTTGCGACACCTGCTTAGCGACCTACAAACTCCCCAACTCATATCGATTCCTCTTTTCTGCGACAACTGTGCTGCAATCCATATTGCTTCCAACCCCGTTTTTCACGAGCGAACCAAGCATATAGAGATCGATTGCCATTCCGTGCGACAACAACCGCACGCATCCGTTCTTCGTCTCATGGCTATCTCCAACAAATATCAGTTGGCTGGCATATTCACAAAAGGACTCGGGCGTGACCACTTCCACTACCTTTTCTGCAAGTTGGGCATCTCCACCATTCATGCTCTAACTTGAGGGGGAGTATTGACAGTTCATATTCATATTTTTTGTAATTAATTAAGTATTAATTGTTGTACCCTTTCATGAGCATCCAAGACCTTTGGTCTACTCTTCAGTTTTGTATAAATAGGAGCATCTTGAGATCAATAAGATTAAGGAAGAATACACTATTCTTGTTCTATTCATCCTTCTCTACATAGTTTACACATAGTGCAAAGTTGTAGAACGTGATGGACCCGTAGAACCTTTAAGTGTGCGCTGTAGAACATTGTTGTCACGTGTCGCATGCTAAGACAGCACCCGTTCAGATCCGTATTGATCCAACGGTTGTAGAACGTTTGGATGTTAGGACATTATAAAATTGTTTGTAGCGGACGTTTGTACATTTGGGCTGATTTGTATATGAATTCTTGTTTTTATATATATAACAGAGAAGAGGACTAGCCTTGACAATCTTAATTTCACAGATTTTTAGACCAGGTTGCAATTGGGTTTTGGTCCTCCCAATGTGATCCATATATTTCGACATGTTTTAAACGAATTCGACAAACTGTGTACTGAAATAGTTTTGCCAAAAATTGTAACGATATACATAATCTACATACACTAGTTGCATAATTATAATTCTACGCATTAGTTTTTGCAATTATTAGTTGATAAATTGATACATATGTTTATTGCTCTATTAGGAAAACAGTAGATGGACAGGAATTTAGTAAGAAACAGCTGCAGGTACTTGTAGGATCTCAAAACTTGCGTTCTTTACTCACGGGTACCCTACATCCAAAGCGGTAGCCTCCATCCAAGTTCACTGCCTCGGCCTAAGTCGTTGATGCAGCAGGAGTGTATGGAGTTGGAATGGCCTCAAGAGCGAACTTTCTGACCACTGTAATACCAGGAGCCTCAGTCATGTCCAGATCCTCAGCTCTTGCTCCGGCGGGCAGTGCCCAATCGAACGCGAGCACGGTCCTTGCCAACACAAGTTCCACAACATCCATGGCAAATCTGATTCCAGGGCATCCCCTCCTGCCAGCCCCAAATGGGATGAACTCAAAATGTTGTCCTTTAAAATCAACACAAGAGTTCAAGAACCTCTCCGGCCAGAACTCCTCTGCCCTCTCCCAAGTAGCAGGGTCTCTTGCAATGAGCCATGCGTTGACCATCACTTGTGTTCCGGCTGCTATGTCATAACCCATCATCTTCACGTCTCGGCTCGATTCGCGGGCGATCAGCAGCGGCAGAGGAGGGTGCAGCCTCAGAGTTTCTTTGATCACTGCTTTCAAGAATGGTAGCTTCTCTAGGTCATCCTCGGTTATGTCATGTCTTCCATTGGCGATTCCTCGAACCTCGCTCTGTAGTTTCTTCATGACATTTGGGTGCCTTAAGAGCTCTGACATGACCCATTCAGGTACAGTTGATGTAGTGTGAGTACCAGCAGAAAATACATCCTGCAGGCAAACACAAGACCTTTAGTTGGATTTGGCTTTCACAAGATAATATGTAGGGATAATTGCAAAAACTAGCTAGTTATGCATTATTTAGTTTTTAAACTAACTTTTTTGCACAATGTTAAATAAAATTGAAAAGAAGAAATTACCTTTTAAATTAATACAAATAATCTAATTAAAAGGTATAGTTTTTATTTTTTTCAAAAGTATATTATGTCATTTTGGAAAACAATCATAGGTCAAATGAGCTACACATGCATGACCCATTTTCTGTACATTTTGAATGAGTTTGACGAAAATTTGAATAATTTACTATAAGTTTTTATATGGAACGAACACTATTGATAAGAGTGAGAGCGCAGAACCAGTTCTTACGATTAAATTTGATATTTATACCGCCCTTTTGTGGGACTTACCAAGATGAGAGCTTTGATACTCTCTCTGTCAATGGGAAAGCCTATTATGTTGTCCCTCTTAACCCATAGCAAAATGTCCACAAAGTCCATTTGATCACTTCCTCTCATTTCACCGTTCTCGTGCTCTTCCAAAACTCTATCAATAAAGTTATCAAAATCCTTGGCGACCCTCTTGACTCTCGCATCAAATCCGGATAGGCGGGTGACCCAAGAAAGCCAAGAAATGTAGTCTCCAAGGTTAACAACACCAAGCAACTCAATCATTTCATTCAACAACTCCTTAAACTTGATGCCACACTCTCCACCATACCTGTCGGATACGGGTTAGTCCATAAACGAACACCAGAGCAGAATAAATAAAAATTCTTGTTGATTATGCCACATTTTCCAACAGTACCTCCTGCCCATAGCCACCCTGCAGATTATGTTATTGGTGATATGTGTAAACAAGTTGCTTAAATTGAGAGGTGAACAAGATTTAGCTTCCTCCTTTATCCTGTCAACCATGATTTTTGTTTCTTCCTCTCTAACGGACCTAAAGGACATAACCCTTTTGTTGCTGAGAAGATGAAGCACACATATGCCCTTGACCTGCCTCCAATACTCTCCATACGGCGCCATTGACACATCTTTGTAATTATAGAGAAGTGTTTGTATTCCTTTTGATTTGGGCCTATTTGCGAAGGCAAGATCGTGGGTTTTCATGATCTCGCTGGCGGCATCAGCGGAAGAGGCAACGAGCACAGGCACGCTGCCTAGATGGATCAGGACAACGGGGCCGTGGGATTTGGCCAACGTCCTCAAAGAGCGATGAGGCAAGGACCCGAGCTGGTGGATGTTGCCTATGATTGGGAGCTTTGGTGGGGATGGAGGCAAGTTTTTGTAGGAGGAGGGTCTTGTGGCCCATTTAAGGAGTAGTAGTATGAGAAAAGAGACACTCACTAGGATTGTGCTGGGATTGAACAAGAAAGAGGTTTTGAGTTGGTGGAGCAGCTGCATGGAACTTGAAGACATGTTGCTACTCTTCAGGTGTGTTATGTTTCTCTGGTCTTTGCTTGGCCTCTTCTTATAAAGGATAAGGGAGAAATTGAATTGCACAAACATGGGACAAAGAAAGAAAATTCCAAATCAGCATGGATATGATTGAGATGTTTAGCCATTTTATGCACGTATCACGTACTGCGTCATTTTGCAGATGTAACATGTAACATGTCTTGGGCAGTGAGCATTTTGTTAGTTAAGATTATCCTGTCTACCTTCGCTCAAATAAAACAGAGAGAGAAATATTACTCCTCATTCTAAGTCGGTACTGAGAGAGAAAACACCAAATTGATCCAATTCACTTTGAAATTAAAGCTAGTGATTATTTGAGATTATGGTAAAAAGATGGCTGTCTACTATTCTAATTTTGTAAAGGTGTATTACATGTCTTGCAAAAATTATCGTCAACACTATCTATATTTTTCAAATAGAACAACATTTAAAATCTTTATTCTACTACTAATGTTGCTCACCAACATCAATTACTAGGTTGTTTTTTTGCTACAAAAATTGAACAATTATCATCTGATTTCATATCTCAACTGCAATGAATTTGAAACTAATTTACTGTCGCCGAGACAAAATAAAAGGACCCTAATAATGTTTTATTTGCTCAATATGAAGAATGCTTCGGGGTTAAAATTCTGAATCGTAGCCGAGTCAAGAAGTCGAATACAAAGTCGTAACTTGTGTATCGACTACTTGCCTAAAACGTAAACCGTAAGCAAAACAGTAAACAGATAATAATAAACGACACCTGAGATGATTACCCAGTTCGGTGACTCCGCACCCACGTCTGGGGGCACTTTGCCAGTGGAAAGGTTTTCACTATTAGGTAGTCAATAGTACAACTTCAAGCACCAACTAGCTATCACACAAGCTATTGTCCTAAGCTACTATAGATCTCACCGTGAACAACCTCAACCAAGGGCCTCTCCCCCTGTCTTTGAGATCCACTCAATTCTACCCTTCGAGTAAGCCTATGCTCAGTGTCGTTGTCTTCTTTGACGGAGTTGTGAATCTTCAATCACAAACAAAAACCCTAACCGATCCAAACACTTAGTCTTCGCGACTTAATTTTTGATCGGAGTAAAGTCCGTTCTAGCAAATCTTAATCAACCTCTCAACACGCCAATGGTGCACGGTTAAGAGCTCTGAGAAATCTTGCAATTTTAGAACAAGAACGGATGACTGCTAATGGGAAGCTCAAGACTTTTTATAGCAGCTCACATTCCTAATCCTTCTCGGATCAGGAACAGGAAGTTTCAGACTTCTTGAATAAATCAGGCAAGTTGTTGCCGCCTTCCATGACAGCTGGAAGTCGTCTTGCCTGTTCTGACTTCCTAAATAAATCAGGCAAGTAGAGTTGCCGCCTATTGTTGACGTGTTACTGACAGCTGGAAGTCGCCTGACTTGTCGACGTCACTCTCTTGCGCTCCAAGTCTTCGTGGCGTCTTTCTTCTTTCGCTCCAAGCTTCGTCGAAATAGGAAAGCTTCAGATCTTTCCTAATCTGGATCGCAACAAGTCGCTCCACATGTCATGTAACATGTTGCACGATTTCTTTCTTTTGCGCTAATAAATTATGCCAACAATTAAACGTAGCAACAATCTCCCCCTTTGGCAATTTTTTAGGCAAACACATTTTTAGGCACATCGTTCATCTTGTGGCAGTTACGCACAGCAAGTGAGTTATCTTGTGGCAGTTACGCATAGCAAGTGATGTGACTTAAAACACATTTCAAGCACATCGTCACCTTGAGGCAGTTACGCACACAACAAGTATGTGACTTCTGATGCGACTTCTTGTGCGGCTTCTGGTTTATCTTCGAGAGTGGCGACTTCTGGTGTGGGTACTCCTGTGCGCAACTTCCGGTGCGACTTCTGGCGTAGCCTCTGGCGTAACTTCTATCTATCTCCTCCTGTTTGTCTAACAATATTGCCAAAGGCAATCATACAATGAAATTCAACTAAACAGCAGGGTAAAAACCAGCTCACACCATGAGCAAAATAACCAGCTCAAACATGAGCAAAATAACCAGCTCAAACATGAGCAATTATCCAAAATAAAAAAAAGTGTCACAGTGTGCAGAAAATTAACTCGGACATACCCCGAGAATTTAAGAGTGTGTTTGGAACAAGTTTTTAGAGTGAATCAGAGAAATACTTAAAATGAGTTGGAGTCATCAACATCATCTCCAGCAGCAGGTGCAAAGCGGAGGTCATTGAGAAGAGCTTCACAGGCGACTTTGCGGGTTGATAGCATAGCAATTGACTTCTCCAGATCATTGATCATCTCCGCCAACTCTTCCTCCATCCTAGTGCCAAGTGGTCCTGAAGGTCGGGAGCTTAAACCAGCTTCTGATGCTTTGGCCATAGGAGGTGCGAGGTCCCTTATATGCTTGCCTTCGAAGTTCTTGAGGCTGATAGCAAGGGGCGGTGGCTTCTTACCCGGAACATCCGTTTCTCGAACAATGTGAGGACATGGTTGGAGAAGGAGACCGGTGAATAATGAAGGAAACCAGATAGGAAGCTTGACAGCGCATGATTTGGCATGCTTGACTAAATGTTCAATGACATATGAGTCAAAATCAAGAGAAGATTGCGTACCTATTTGGTATATGAGTTTAGCCAATTCGGTTTTGATGCTCGACCCGTGTGTAGAAGGCGCCCAATTTGCCAAGCCAATGCGGTAGAGAATTGAGTATTTGGCAGTAAGCTCAGTAGCCGCAATGGTGTCTTTGACGGGCCAGACCTTCTTCCGTCCTGCAGTGATCTCAACCGCTACTTTGTTCAAGTGCGGGACTTCTGGAGTGACTTCTGGGTCCTCTCTGCCAAGAGAAGTATTGATAGTTGTGGCAGATATTTCGAAGCATTCTCCCCGAACAAATACGTTCCGGTCTCCGCATCTTCCGGGTCAGCAAACTCACTTGAAAGGTTGACAATAAATTCTTTGACTAACGCTGGGTAGAATGACCCGATGTTTATGACTGTATTGGTCAGACCTGCTATTCGGAGAAGTTCCACGATTGAGTTTATCCCCTGCGCTTCTGTGGAAAGCTCTCTTTCTGGATAGATCTTTCGCTGGTATACATACTGCCATTTAACCGCATTGTCTACAGAGTGGAAGGAGAGATTATCTATAGGAGCTTTAGGAACATTCTTGGGGAGTTTCTGCCCTCCCATTGCCTTTTTGACCCGTGGTAGTATAATGCGGGTGTCTTCTTCTTCCGATTCCTCTTCTTCTGGAGCAGAGGTCGCTACAGAAGTTAGTGACTTCCTTCTAGACTTCTTTGGTTGTTTAGAGGCTGATGCTACTCCTTTCTCTGTTGTCTTTCTTTTTGGGCTTAATCTCCTTAGTACTTGGGGTTCTTCTTCTTCATCGACCAACCTTCTTGTTGGTAGCTTCCTTCTCTCAAGCCTTTTGGGCACAGCTTCTTCTTCCATGACTTCTGCTGCATCTCCTTCTTCTATACTGATAATATTCTCTACAGGTTGAGCAACTTCTGGGATGACTTCTGTTTCTTCATTTATCCTAGGTTCACTATCCTGGACTACAGGTGGGCTGTCGGCTTTTTGCAAGACTTCTGTTGGTGGGGATTTTTCTGGCGTAGGTGCAGATTTTTGGGGGCTAGTTTTATCTTCACAGACGGCATCATGGATCTCAGTGGCGAGAGTTCCTTGAGCCTCTTCAGACACCTCTTTGTCTACCGGGTTTACTACAGAAGGGGTAGTAGGAGTACCTTGAAGGAGCGTCTGCGAAGTGTGAGAGCCTTCCTCTTCTAGGTTAGCAGATTTGTCCTTCTCTACAGTGGAGGTAATCGCTTCCATTGGTGCATCCTGAGGTTTCATCGATCCTTCCCCAGGGAGATTCCTTCCACGAATTTTCACTCCGTATTTGTTTGTTGTTGCTTTGGAGGCCGACAACTTTTTGGCAATCACCTTTACCCTCATTCTTGCTTGTAGCGTCTTGGAGGTGGATGGTATTCGTCCGTTTCGGGTACCAACCATTTGAGAGAGAACTTAATCAGATTTGATCTTGAGAGTAGAGGAACAAAATCTTACATTTGCAGATTTTTGATTTGTGGTGCCCTAGCGGTTTCGCAAGGTGGAGGAGGTGCAGAGCCTTTTCTACGTGGAAGTTGAAAGGAGCGATTGCTGATTGGTTGATCGTCAGAACACAATCATTCTTTTTCTCTTTTGAATTTCAAATAAATTTCATCTGGGCCTTTTCGACAAAGGAATTTTGGGCCCGCTTGATTTTGTGGACCCTTGTTGGTCCTGATAGAGAGAGAGAGAGAGTAAAATCACTCAAAAGCTCTCCCTCTTCTTTCTTGACTCCTGGTTATTCCAGACAGCAAAGTCCAAAGGTTGACCTCAGACTTTCGAGCCTGTTAGCATCTAATGCTTTTGTAAAGATGTCAGCGACTTGTTTCTCAGTGGGTAGGTACTCGAGCTTTATCTTCTTATCTTCTACAAGCTCTCGAATAAAGTGGTGTCTGATATCAATATGCTTTGTCTTGCTATGTTGCACTGAGTTTTTCGAGATATTGATAGCACTGATGTTGTCACAGAATAAAGTCATGACTTCTTGCTTGACTCCATACTCTGCCAACATTTGTTTCATCCAAAGAAGCTGACTTCCGGCTGCAATATATTCAGACTCAGCAGTAGACAAAGTAATACAATTCTGCTTTTTGCTGAACCACGATACAAGATTGTTCCCCAGGTAGAAACAACCTCCAGAGGTACTTCTTCGATCTGGTGTGCTTCCCGCCCAGTCAACATCACAATATCCAACAAGAGTAGGAGAGGTATCAAAGGAATATAGCAAACCCAATTCAGAGGTTTCCGAGATGTACCTTATGATCCTCTTGGCATGAGCTAAGTGACTGTCTTTTGGATTGGCTTGATATCGAGCACAGACTCTCACGGAGTAAGCGATGTCGGGTCCACTTGCCGTTAGATAGAGAAGACTTCCTATTATGCTTCGATAAAGGCTTTGATCAACTTATTCTCCCATCCCTTTGTGCATTTGACATGTGTGGCAATAGGAGTTCTCTTGTGTGAGGCCTTTTCTAACCCAGATAAATATTCCATCTGACATCTGTTTGATCTGGAAGCCTAGGAAGTATGTGAGCTCACCGACTATACTCATCTCAAATTCAGACTGCATATGTTGGACGAAACGTTCCACCATCTTATCTGACTTTCCTCCAAATACAATGTGGTCGACATATATTTGAGCAATCATGATGTCCCTTCCTTCCTTCTTCACAAAGAGAGTTTTGTCTACTCCCCCTCGAATATAGCCATTCTGAACTAGGAATTGAGTGAGACGTTCATACCATGCTCGTAGAGCTTGCTTGAGACCGTAGAGGGCTTTCTTTAGTTTGTAGACATGATGAGGAGAGTCATGGTCTTCGAATCCCTTTGGTTGAGCCACATAGACTTCTTCGTTGAGATTTCCATTAAGGAAGGCATTCTTTACATCCAATCTGATAGAGTTTGAACCGTAGGTGGCATGCTATGCCGAGTAGAAGTCGTATGGCTTCCAGTCTGGCTACCGGAGCAAAGGTTTCTTCAAAGTCGACTCCTTCTACTTGTGTGTACCCTTGAGCCACCAGTCTTGCTTTGTTTCGAGTGATGTTTCCTTGCTCGTCAGACTTGTTGTTGAATATCCACTTTGTCCCGATGACATTGACATTGTGTGGCTTGGGTACTAGTTCCCAGACTTCATTCCTTGCAAATTGGACCAATTCTTCTTGCATGGCTCAGACCCAGTACTCATCATTGATGGCCTCTTGTATATTCTTTGGCTCAATTTTGGAAATAAAGCAAATGTTACTTATCATCTCTTTGTCATCTCTTTGTAGTCAAGAGATGCCTTTTTTCCCGTCCGCACTCCCTCATTTATGTCTCCTATCACATCCTGGGGTGGATGATTCTTCTGAATTCTTCTTGACGGAGCTCTTTGTCTTATAGGAGATGCCTCTTTGTCCGGGATGATTGGGCTTTCGTCTTCAGACTCTTTGTTGTGCTCATCGCCACTGACTTCTGGTCTGACTTCTCCTGAGAGATTTAGGACTTTTTCGTCCTCGTCACCAGGTTGCTCGTTACTGTCATCGATCACGACATTGATAGATTCCATGATAGTCCGAGTGCGTTTGTTGAATACACGAAAAGCCCGACTATTTCTGGAGTATCCGAGGAAGATGCCTTCGTCGCTTTTAGGATCAAGTTTGCATCGAGGTTCCCTATCTGCAAGTATGTAGCAGATTGATCCAAAGACATTGAAATATTTGACATTCGGCTTCCTCCCCCTCCATATTTCATAAAGAGTGAGCGAAGTTCCAGGGCGGAGGGTCACTTTATTATGAATATGGCACGCCATATTCAAAGCTTCAGCCCAGAAGTGCTGCGGGATGTCTTTGGCTAACATCATGACTCTTGCCATTTCTTGAAGAGTGTAATTTTTTCTTTCAACGATCCCGTTTTGCTGAGGAGTGATGGGAGCAGAAAATTCGTGTGCAATTCCTTCAGCATCACAAAAATTTGCGAAGCTGATGTTTTCAAACTCCTTTCCATGATCGCTTCGAAGTCGGACGACTTTTCCAATGACTTCTCCTTTTTCTCGTTGAACTCTCCGACATAGGGCTTCAAAGACTGAGAAGGTGTCTGACTTCTCTCTGATAAAGTCTACCTAGGTGTACCTCGAGAAGTCGTCTACACAGACAAATACGTACTTCTTTCCTCCTAGACTTTCTACTTGCATAGGTCCCATAAGGTCAACATGAAGAAGTTCTAGAACACGAGAAGTAGTAAGATGTTGTACCTTCTTGTGTGACGTTTTGACTTGTTTCCCAATCTGGCATTCTCCACAGATTTTTCCTTCAATGATCTTGAGGTTGGGAACTCCAATGATCGCCCTTTCAGAGAGAATCTTTTGCATGCTCCTCAAATTGATGTGACCAAGTTTTTGATGCCATAGCTTTGTCTCTTGGGCTTTGGATAGAAGGCACTTGGTTGGCAAGGTTGTGACTGTTGGAGACCATAGATAATAGTTATCAAGGGACCTGTGGCCTGTCATGACTTCCTTCTGCTGTTCGTCTTTGCCTAAAATCGTCTTTGACCGAGCACTTGTCACGAGTGAAGTTGACATCCAGATTTAAATCGCATATTTGACTTATGCTGATGAGATTGGCTGTAAGACCTTCTACCAATAGAGGCTCTTTCAGACATGGTGAGTTAGGAAGGTTGAGTTTTCCTTTCCCGAGTACTCTAGCTTTTACTCCATCTCCAAAAGTGACGAAGCTATTTGTGCAAGGTATTAAAGTGACCAAGAACGAGCTATTACCAGTCATATGTCGAGAGGATCTACTATCAAAGTACCAATCGTTGCTGGTCGAAGCCTTTAGAGCGGTGTACGCGATATTAGCTCGATAGTTTACCTCCTTAACTCGCCATTCCTTACGTGGTTGTGCTTTCTTGATGGCGGTCCTTTTCTTGACGAAGCTCCTCCCATATAGCTGATAGCAGAAAGGTCGAATATGTCCTCTTCGTCCACAGTGGTGACATACCCAGTTATGTCTTTTGTTCTACGTCTTTGAAGCGGCCAAGGTAAGAGGCTGTTTGGTTGCTTGGTCAGCCGTGAAGTTAGGAGACTTCTGACGCGGCTTCTGGGGGACAACCTTCTGAGGGACGAAGACGATGTGCGATGATGAGGCTTCTTTTGAATATCCAAGACCTTCCATATTTCTGGCTGGTTTTCCGATCGAGAGAATTTGGTCTAGGGTGTCAGTGCTTGGATTCCTCATCTTTACAGACTTGGTGACCTGTTCTAACTCTCCTTTTAACCGAGAAACTTCCTTTTTGAGATCAATAGTGGTTTTGAGAAGTCGTGACTTGTCTTCATTAAGAGAAAGAATGAGAGCATTTTGTTTTTCGATTACTTGAGAGTCTTCAAGCCACTTGACATACCATTCGTTGTATGCATTGTTGAGAGTCTCATCGGATAGCTCATCATCAGAGTCATACTTCTTTGAATTCTCGGAAGGTTGCTCTATTGTGGAGGAAGTAAAAGCAACATAGTTACTTGTATGCTCAACGTCACTGTCTTCCTCATCTTCATCGTCAGTTAGAGAGGCATTGAATCCCTTTTTCTGTTTCTTTACGAAGTTAGGACATTCTTTTTGCATGTGTCCATACCCTTCACATTCAAAGCACTGGACTCCTTTTCCTGATCGTTCTCCTCGTCTTCCATCGCTATTTGTGCTTTCGAGCTTTTGGAACTTGTGCTGCGGCTTGTCTCTGACTTCTTGGGTGACATTCCTTCCTGTCATCTGGCTGAATCTTTTCATGACTTTATTGTAGTTTTTGGCCAGCATAACGATAGTTTCCTCAATGTCACTATCCGAATCAGAGTGCGTCAAGTTCTTCTGCTTTTGGGTAGAACTTTTGAAAGCCACACCTTTATGTTTCTTCTCGATGAGAGGTAAGGAGAGCTCGAAGGTCATTAAAGATCCCATGAGTTCATCAAACTTTAGTGTCTTCAAGTCATGGACTTCTTCTATGGCGGTAATCTTCATCTTGAATCTGGGACTTAGCGCTCTCAACGTTTTTCTAACCAAATCTTCATCGGTCATATGCTTGCCAAGTGCATATGATTCATTGGCCAGATCCTTGATGCGCACATTAAACTCCGCAATAGTTTCGTCTTCATTCATGGTAAGGGCCTCAAAGTTGGTCGTGAGGTACTGTAGCTTCTGTTCTTTGACTTTTGAAGTACCCTCGTAAGCAACAACAAGAGTGTCCCAAGTAATTTTGGCACTTGTGCACGTGTTGATGAGTCGAAACACATTCTTGTCTACTCCTTTAAAAATAGCATTGAGTGCACGAGAATTATCTAGGGCGGCTTCATCTTCTTCCGCGCTCCACTCTTTTTCTGGTTTGATGCTAGTTTGATTTCCATGAGCATCAGCATAGTGAGGTTCCTCCCATCCATTGATGATAGACTTCCAGGTTTTGCTGTCGAGGGACTTCAAGAAGGCACAGTACCCATAGTTTGTTCCGTCGAGCACTGGTGGTCGATTTACTGAACCTCCTTCCTTTAAGTCTATATTGGCTATTCAGAAATTTTACAGGAAAATCACCTAAGAGATAAGGTGCCTCCTCTGATACCAATTGAAATTATGAATCGTAGCCGAGTCAAGAAGTCGAACACAAAGTCGTAACTTGTGTATCGACTACTTGCCTAAAACGTAAACCGTAAGCAAAACAGTAAACAGATAATAATAACGACACCAGAGATGAGTACCCAGTTCGGTGACTCCGCACCTACGTCAGGGGGCACTTTGCCAGTGGAAAGATTTTCACTATTAGGTAGTCAATAGTACAACTTCAAGCACCAACTAGCTATCACACAAGCTATTGTCCTAAGCTATTATAGATCTCACCGTGATAAACCTCGACCAAGGGCCTCTCCCCCTGTCTTTGAGATCCTCTCAATTCCACCCTTCGAGCAAGCCTATGCTCGGTGTCGTTGTCTTCTTTGACGGAGTTGTGAATCTTCAATCACAAACAAAAACCCTAACCGATCCAAACACTTAGTCTTCGCGACTTAATGTTTGATCGGGGCAAAATCCGTTCTAGCAAATCTTAATCAGCCTCTCAACACGCCAATGGTGCACAGTTAAGAGCTTTGAGAAATCTTGCAATTTAAGAACAAGAACGGATGACTGCTAATGGGAAGCTCAAGGCTTTTTATAGCAGCTCACATTCCTAATCCTTCTCGGATCAGGAACAGGAAGTTTCTGACTTCCTGAATAAATCAGGCAAGTCGTTGCCGCCTTCCATGACAGCTGGAAGTCGTCTTGCCTGTTCTGACTTCCTGAATAAATCAGGCAAGTATAGTTGCCGCCTATTGCTGACGTGTTACTGACAGCTGGAAGTTGCCTGACTTGTCGACGTCACTCTCTTGCGCTCCAAGTCTTCGTGGCGTCTTTCTTCTTTCGCTCCAAGCTTCGTCGAAATAGGAAAGTTTCAGATCTTTCCTAATCTGGATCGCAACAAGTCGCTCCACATGTCATGTAACATGTTGCACGACTTCTTTCTTTTGCGCTAAAAAATTATGCCAACAATTAAAAGTAGCAACAGGGGTTAAATATAATTTTTCCAGACCCTTTGTTCTGAGTTCAAGACCTTTTACAGTTCGTTATTGCATCGAGATTCATTCCCTATATATAAAAAAGTGGTTTCCAAACTACTCTCTAAAAAACCTAACTTATTGGTGTGTCAGTTAGTTGTGTGCACCAAGTCAATTATATTTTTTTTATGTATTAAACCTATCATTTTCTATGAACAAATATTTACTTTTTTCATTATCATTTATATTGTGATGATTATGTTTTATTAATCATGGATGTAAGATATAAAGTCAAATCATAGGTACCCTTTAGGGAAACAGTATTTGATGCGCCATCTCGAGAATACTATATAGGACACTTTTGACACTTTTATACCCTACTATTTTTCTTCTTATTTTTAGTACCTGAATTTCATTTTGGGACAGCTGCCCATTTATATAACAAAATTGGCTTTGAATTTTGGTTCAATTCATGGGTATTTTGGGAAAATGGCCCGGAAGCATCCTGAACTTTGGTTCAATTCATGGGTATTTTGGAATTATTTTCCCAAAATGAAATTCAGGGTACTAAAAAAAGAAGAAAAAATACAGGGTATGAATGTGTCAAAAGTATATATTTAAGTGCACAAAAGTGTCTTTTTCCCTATATCTTATTATCTTACTATCAGTTGTTCTTCTGACCTTATGGGTATGTAACTATTTTATATTTGACCTACATTTCTATATAACTATTTTATATTTTGATTTATTTTAATTGGATAATGAAAGCATACAGTTGGATATAAAATTTTCTATGTAAAGAATATGAGTGAATGTTAAGGAATTTGTCCCTCGTTATTTACGTTTGAAATTTATTTAGGTTGCTCGATGAGTGTGACTGAAGAAATGCATGATGATGCAAAATTAATTAATAAGAGCATCTCCAACATAAGGGCCCCAAAATCATGGCTCAATAATAGTTGAATGTTGAGTCCCCATCTCCATCTCACTTCAAACAAAGGTCCCCAAAACATCATCACTTCTCACATTAATAGTACTTTTCATTATTTTAATATTAAAATTATTCCACATGTATTGTTTTTATTTATTTGTTATTGAAATTCTGATTAGTAGCAGTGACAAGATGTCGAACACAATGTTGTAACAATCGGTTCGACAATTTGCCTAATCACATATAACATATAGCAAATAAACAATCAACAGAAGACACACGATATGTTTACCCAGTTCGATGCAACATCACCTACGTCTGAGGGTACTCTGCTAGTGGAAAGATTTTCATTATATGGTAGTCAATAGTACAACTCAAGCATCAATTGGTTATCACACAAACCATTGTCCTAACTACTATTACTACACATGAAATACCTACACTAGGGACTCCACCTGAATTTGAGAACGCCTCAATTCCAGTCTTCGAGCAAACGCATATGGTCGATTTATCGTTGTCTTTAATCAGCTCGTGAATCTCAATCACGCAAAGCACAAACCCACAAATCATAAACACTCAAACTCTCGAATGATGATTAGTGATCGACATCGTTCTTGTCAAATCACACAGCCTCCCAACACGCCGATCTTGCACGGTTAGGAGCTCTGAATATTTAGCACAGAAAAACGTCCAAGTTGTTAAGGACGAAGACTCGACTTTTATAGCAGCTACACAAGTCTTTAGGGTTTTGTAACCCTTAAGGAGATCGTCTTCATATAGGAAAGAATTTCTATGCCGCCACGGATCTTGGAAAGAAAATATTTTTGCCACAATAAAGGAATCTTGTAGACACGTTTTCTGCATAGCTGGAGGTTTCTGTAATCTATACATACTCGAATTCATCTCAAACACATTTCTGGGAAACAAACAGGAAATATCGAAAACTTTCCAAAAACTGAGCACACGATGTCGTTCCAAAGGTCTGCAATATGTTGTCAGACATCTTTCCTTGCACTAAAAAATAACGCCAACACTAAACGCAACAACAATCTCCCCCTTTGACTATATTTTAGGCAAGCACACAGACTTCCAGTAACTTCAGTCGTGCATCTCTAATGTCTTCAAGGAGAAGCACTCCAAAGGTGGACATACATCATCATGATCAACGCCATGATCATCAAAGAGCGATATAATCTCATCAAACATGTTTTACAACATGTCACAATGTTCAAAACAAACATGTCACAATATGTTTTAACATTATCTCCCCCTGATTGCTCAAAAAAATGGACCAAAGGAAAACATCTCACGACAATGATCATGCAGGGAAAATAAAAAAAAAACAAACCAGTTCTATGCCAGAGCAACATTAAGCAGCATCTCCTTCTTCAGAGGAAGCATCATCATTTCTTGGAAGAGCAGAGAGATCACGAACTAGTCCTTCATGTTGGGATTCGGGGGATACAAATCAGAGATGCGCAGCGGAAATAAAACAATAAAAATAACCCCGAACCCGTTAGGATCTTATCTACGTGATAGATCTACAAGTTACGAAAACATGTACCTTTTCGGTTTTGCAAATCAGTCAGGTTGCGGGCTAGATAACGCCCAAATCTGACCTCTAATGGAAAAGGCTATTTCACGAGAAATTGAAGAGCTTTAAATTTCCTTTAGTCTGACGCTGGATTTGGGTCATTCGGACTACAGACCTGGGAGATATGTGTCTCGCAAGTTTCGTCGCCAGATCTGGAAAAACAACAAGTTTGATTAGAAAACAAAATATAACTTGAGGTTTGGATCGGATCAGTCGTCTGAAAATCCCGAATTGATATTTCCCTCTATCCGGACCACGCGAGTGCACAAGAACACCAGATCTAAACCCGAGTTCCTCTACTAGAAAGAAAACAAGTTCAGTTAGAAAATCCGGCAGAGTAACGGTATGGAAAAATCAAGTTGTGATTCTTTAGCTCATGAGACCTCTACTTATAGAGATTGGATAGGGTTTTGGGAGCATGAACCAGCCCATAAAATGGGCTAATCTTCAGCTCCCTCCAAACCCTAGATGCCGGCCAAGGCTTGGGTGGTTTGGGCCTCATGGGCCGAACCCATTAGGGTTTAGGCCATGAGGCCTTTGTTAGAGTTATGCCCCAGTCCAATATAGATGTAATGTTTTATCATCTTTCCGAATAAATACATCGGCATATATTACTAATGTGTTGTAGTAATATATCCAATGTAATTTGATCTATGTCATTGTGTGTGTAACCACTAATAGTAGAACTATAGATCAGAAAGAATTACATTTGATGAGTCCCTGATCAGCTAAGCTTCTTTATGAAGCGATCACTATGAGACCAACTCCTTGTGATCACGCTCTACTGATCATGGCAAAGTATGTGCGGGAGTTATATCATAGATATCATCAGGTCGATGATATCGGACAACCCGATTGTGAGTATGCAACATAGATACCGTCATGAGATACTAACACATCGTAGCTTGTCATTATATCCTAATATCTGAGTTTGACCTAGTCTAACGTTACCTGTAAAAGGGTAGCCATAACGGCTTTGATTGGCTTGGTTATGAATTGCATTAGTGAACTCGAAAGACGTCTGAGGAATTTATCACTCATACTCTGGTATGAGAAATATATCCGTTTAGGCCACTTGATGAGTATGACTAAAGGAATAGCACGGCCGTGCAGGTGATACCTTAGTATCAGTTTTCAGTCATCTCAGATATCAAGAAACAGTGATTGATAAATTAGGATGACGATTCTATGCCTATTGATCAATCTGGATATCGGTTTGATAAAAGAACAGTGACATGTACGATAACAGGTTAAGTCGAATAATCGATAATCACGAACATTGGGTAATCATAATGTCTTGCTAGAGACCACTTATGATGGAAAGGGTAAAATAGTAATTTTACCAGTCTGCCAAATGTTCGTGAGCCTAGAGGGTCACACGCATTAAGCACGATACATGACAAGTAATCATAGATGGAAATTGGGAGAATCAGGTTTTCAATATAGTCAAATTGAAAACGATTCAATAGTTTTCTGGCCTAAGGTTTTAACCAGACGGTTGAAAAAATCAATTCGAGAAAATTAAACTGTTTAATCTAAACCGAAATTAGAACTCAATTTAATGGGTTTAATTTGGGTTTTAGTTAAACGGGCTTAAAGCCCATTTAGGGTTTTAAGTGATGAATGGGGAAAAGTGCAAATAAGAGTTTAAGAGGGTAAGATATGCAATTAATGGATTTTGAAATTCAATTAAGAATTTTTAGTTTTAATTTCAAATTAATTGTAAAATATCTCCCCTTATTTTCTCTAACTATTTCGGCAACTTCCCCACTAATTCCTCCTCACTTCGCCGAACCTCCCACACCAATTCCTCCATTGATATTTTTAAAACATTTTCTCAAAACATTCATGGCAAAAGTGTGAGAGAAAACTGATTCGTGGTTGTTGTGCTTGTGTGGACTCAATAGAGAAACACTACATTGTGTTTTGATCGATTGACAAAGGTAATTTTCAGATTTGAAAAGCTTAAGAACATGCTGAATTTTTCATTAAGATCTTCATCTATTTTGATCACCATGGTTACATAAGGCTCTGCTGCATGAAATTAACGTTTGGAACCCATGATGATCTCTTTCAGTCACATCAGAGCATGGTTGTTATGAATTAACCTTTGGAACCCAAGTGCTCGAGAATAATTGCACTAAAATCAAACATTTAGTGCGTACCTATGAGATAGATCAATCGAGCTATATCTTCTGTGATACTGGACCCATGGGATGACGGAGCTCAATTCGTAATACCGATACGATACAGTATGGAGTACTTGGCAGTCAGCTCTGATGATGCCATTTTACCCTTCGAGAGCCAGACCATCTTCTCATCTCAAGAAATCTCCTTAGCAATCGAGTGCATGGTAGGAACACGATCTTTAGATGTGACCTTCTCTCTTCCTAGGAAGTCATTGATTGCATCAATGGAGAAATCGAAACAGTGGCCTCGCACATACACCTTTCTGAACTCGAGGTCTTCTGGATCATCGAAGGTTGAAGACAGATTTACTATGCATTCCTTTACCAAAGAGGGATAGAAAGTACCGATGTTTTTAACTGTCCTGAGTAGTCCTCCATCTCCTAGTAAATCCATGATCACTTCAAGCTTTTGAGCTTTGTCAGATAGCTCTCTCTCAGCGAAAATAGCTCGGTGATAGACATTGTAGTTACGACGGTGTTAGAGATTGACTGATTTTAAAGGAACTGAAGAAACATGTTACAAAGAATGTCGAAGCATCTTCTGCGACATCTTGTGTAACATTGTTGACAGCGTCTCGGCAAACATCCTGATCGACAGAAATCAGGAAAGTGCAGCTTCGGCAGAAAAACAAGAAGGCGATTAGGAAAGTGCAGAATGACTCCTAATCTGAAAAGAAGAAAGACGGCGATTAAGAGGAAACCCATTAGGGTTAGTACTCATCCACGATTGCTATAAAAGCTTAGGCTACCTCCTTAGCAATGGTGTGGTTCTTTATTTGTTTCCTAGCAACAATTTGCAAGGTTCTTAGACGTGAAGGTTTGCGGGCTGAGAAATTGCAGATTGAGCTTAGGATATTGTGTATCACCTAACTATAGAGAGTTAGGTGATTGAGGGTTTACTGAAGTCGTGAGTTTTGACTGCACGCAATCACCAAGCTTGAAGAAGACTTGAAGACGACAGAGCAAGGCGATTGCTCAAAGAGTGGAATCAAGACGTTCTTGGTTTCAGGGGGAGACCCTGAGATAGATTGCACTGTAATACGTAGCATAAAGTATAGATCTAGGGTGATCACAGGTACTTGTATGTTCTGACGGATTACTGGTAAGTGAAATCTTTTCACTAGGCTGAGAGCCCCCAAACGTAGGTGACGTTGCACCGAACTGGGTAAACAATCTGCTGTGTCATTGTCTATAGCTTTATCTTTACTGTCCTAAGTTATCTACGCAAGAACTCAGACACAACGTTATAGCTTCTTACGTAACATTGTGTGTGGCATCTTGCACGACTAGACTGATCAGAATTTCAATTGGTATCAGAGGAGGCACCTATAGCTTTAGGTGAAGGTCCTAAACAAATATTTTGATCAAAGATGGACAATACCAGAGAAGGAGTATCCATAAATCGACCACCTGTTCTAGATGGAAGCAACTATGGATATTGGAAGGCTCGAATGTGTGCCTTCATGAAGTCACTAGACAACAAGACATGGAAGGTTGTACTCAATGGTTGGAATGCATCACAACTCAGTGACAGTGATGGCAATCCTATCGGCCCAAAACCAGAAAAAGACTGGACTGATGATGAAGATGAAGAATCACTGGGAAATTCTCGATCTCTGAATGTTATCTTCAATGGTGTTGACAAGAACGTATTCAGACTAATCAACACATGCACAACTGCCAAATCAGCATGGGACATCCTGGCCGTTGCATATGAAGGAACAACTAAGGTTCGAGAACAAAAGCTGCAATACCTGACTACCAACTTCGAAGCCCTCATCATGAAAGAAGATGAATCAATTGCAAATTTCAATGTTCGTATTCGTGATCTAGCCAATGAATCCTACTCTCTGGGAGAACAAATGTCTGATGAAAAATTGGTAAGAAAAACTCTGCGTGCTCTTAGCCCTAGGTTTAAGATGAAGATCACAGCAATTGAGGAAGTCCATGACCTCAAGGTCTTGAAAGTTGATGAGCTGATGGGGTCTCTGATGACCTATGAGTTGTCTCTACCCAACATCGACAAAAGGAACAAAGGAGTTGCTTTCAAAAGCTCAACACTCAAGCAATCAGATCCTGAGGATTCCGATTCTGATGAAGACATCGATGCTACAATGGCCCTTCTCACAAAAAATTACAACAAAGCCATGAGAAGATTTAGTCGAATGGGTGGACGGAATGTCACAGCAAATGCCAGAAACAAAGCTCCACAAAAAGCTCAAGCTGGAGGAAGTCTTGACAGACCAAACAGGAGTGGGGAAGAAAACAAAAACAAAGGACTTCAATGTCATGAATGTGAAGGATTTGGCCACCTCCGGAGAGAATGTCCAAATTTCCTCAGACAACAAAAACGTGGATACAATGCCACCTTATCAGATGATGACAATGAAGATAGCGGATCTGAAGAGGTAAGCAACTTTGTTGCATTCACTACTACTACTCCTACATATAATGTTGATAATGCTGCCAACATCAATGATGATCCAACTCCAAATGAGAATTGGACTAAAGAGCAACTAGTCGAAGCTTACAAAGGCTTGCATACCAGATGGATCAAGGAAACTCTGATACTTGATCAACAAGGTGAAAGGATTATTAGTCTTACCAACGACAAGTCTAGATTTCTAGAGACGATCGTGGAGCTAAAATGAGAAATCACCAGACTCAATGGAGAAATTAGTCTCATGACTAAATCGGTAAAGATGATGAATCCTAGCACAGAAAGCCTTGACAAGATTCTATCACTGGGAAAACAGTCCAAAGATACGACGGGACTAGGATACACACACGATGTCCACTCAACAGCAGTGACAAAGTTTATCCCACAACAAGCCTTGGCTGACAAGAAACTGCTGGATACCTCCACTCATCCTACAGGACGACCTACAACAAAAGCCATAACATCGTCTACAACCTGTTCTTGTCAAGAAACTGTCAGAAGACATGCTCCACGCAAACATCAAAGCTACAGAAGACCAGCTTATCAATATCAATGGATATGTCATTACTGTGGTCAACCAGGTCACATCAGACCTTTTTGTTTTCATCTTCTTAAGAGGAAGCAAGCTCAGAAATATCAAAGGCATCTCTCATCTCCTCCGAAGACATCCCGCCTTGAATGGAGACCTAAGAACCTGGTCTATCAAGCTAATGTTTCATATACATCCTTAAGTGCTTCAACGAACAAGGACTGGTATCTCGACAGTGGATGCTCTCGACACATGACAGGTACTCCAGAGTTTCTCTCCAATCTTAAATTATATACAAACTGCTTTGTTACGTTTGGAGATGGGATTCGAGCTCGAATCATTGGAAAAGGAGTGCTCAAGCATCCAGGAGCCACTTGCCTGACTGAAGCATTACTTGTAGAAGGACTTAAGGCAAACCTGATTAGCATCAGTCAGATCTGTGATCAGGATTTAGAAGTGAAATTCACTAAAGAAGCCTGTTTAGTTAAAAACATCAATCAGGTCACTATTCTACAAGGAGTTCGCTCGATAGATAATTGCTATATCTGGTCTCCCGAGACACATATGGAAGTGACCAAGTGCCTTGTCTCCAAAGCAGAAGAAACCAAACTATGGCACCGAAAGCTTGGACATCTAAACCTTAGAAGTATGCAGAAGGCAATCTCAGAGCAGGCAATTACCGGAATCCCAAACCTGAAAATAGTAGAAGGAAAGATCTGCGGAGAATGTCAAATTGGAAAGCAAACCAAGATGTCACACAAGAAGCTTCAGCATATCACCACCTCTCGAGTACTTGAGCTGATACATGTTGACCTCATGGGACCAATGCAAGTTGAAAGCCTTGGAGGAAAACGATATGTCTTTGTGTGTGTAGATGATTACTCACGATACACTTGGGTTGACTTCCCTCGTGACAAATCAGACACCTTCTCGATCTTCAAAAATCTGTGCATTCAGGTTCAACGAGAAAAAGGAGAGACAATTGGCAAAATCATCCGCCTTCGTAGTGATCATGGTCGAGAGTTCGAAAACAGCAAGTTTGCAGATTTCTGCAACTCAGAAGGGATTGCGCATGAATTCTCAGCAACCAATCACTCCCCAACAAAATGGCATTGTTGAGCGCAAGAATAGGACTCTACAGGAGATGGCGAGAGTAATGATGCTAGCTAAAGACATACCAACTCACTTTTGGGCAGAAGCACTTAACACTGCTTGCCATATCCACAATCGAGTCACTCTCCGACCAGGTATGTCAGTAACTCATTATGAAATATGGAGGGGGAGAAAGCCAAATGTTAAGTACTTCCATATCTTTGGCTCCACTTGTTATATACTGGCTGATAGAAAGCCTCGTCAAAAGCTTGACCCAAAAAGCGATGAAGGCATCTTCCTTGGCTATTCAAGGAATAGTCGCGCATACCAAGTCTTCAACAAACGAACCAAAACCATGATGGAATCAATCAATGTTGTTGTTGATGATGACTGCGAAGATGCCTCAGAAGATGCGACGGACGATGACGGAGCCTATCCTCCCAACAATGTCAGAAAGAATGTCATGACTGATGTCAGAGAAGATGCCAGCAGCAAACCTGAAAATGATGATGCTGGTCCAAATATCGATCGTAACGAAGTAATTCTTAAAACCAGCAACAAGAATCCCTCACGAAGAGTCCAGACCAATCATCCTATCTCTGGAGTTATTGGAAACCTGAATGAAGGCATACGGACTCGGTCAAAAGCTCCTGAAGACTACAACGAGATGATCGGCAATATTTGCTTCGTATCAAAGACAGAACCCAAAAACATCAATGAAGCCATCAATGATGAGTATTGGGTCAATGCTATGCAAGAAGAGCTGATTCAATTTGAGAAAAATCAGGTATGGGAACTGGTGCCCAAACCAAGTGAAGGAAACATCATAGGCACTAAATGGATCTTCAAGAACAAATCCGATGAGCTTGGCAACATCACTCGCAATAAAGCCAGGTTAGTTGCTCAAGGGTATACTCAAATTGAGGGTATCGACTTCGATGAGACCTTTGCTCCTGTGGCAAGACTTGAAGCAATCCGTCTCCTGCTAGGGATATCATGCCATCTACAGATAAAGCTCTACAAGATGGATGTCAAAAGTGCATTCTTGAATGGGGACCTCAACGAAGAAGTATATGTGTCACAACCTAAAGGATTTGTTGATCCTCACTATCCTGATCATGTGTATAAACTCAAGAAAGCTCTTTATGGGTTGAAACAAGCACCAAGGGCTTGGTATGAAAGGCTCACAAAATTCCTCATCCAAAGTGGCTACACTAGAGGGGGAGTCGACAAGACTCTATTTGTGAAGAATGAAGACGGGAATTTAATGATAGCTCAAATCTATGTCGATGACATTGTTTTTGGAGGGATGTCAAGCAAGATGGTAGAGATATTTATTCAACAGATGCAATCAGAATTCGAGATGAGCATGGAGGGAGAGCTTACTTATTTTCTAGGCTTCCAAATCAAACAACAAAAGGATAGCATCTTCGTATCTCAGAGCAAATATGCGAAGAATATTGTCAAGAAGTTTGGGCTAGAGAAAGCCTCACATAAAAGGACACCAGCAGCTACACATGTCAAGCTAACTAAAGATGATCTAGGAGAAGCCGTCGACCAACACCTATACAGGAGCATCATCGGTAGTCTTCTCTACCTCACCGCAAGTCGACCAGATATTGCCTACTCTGTCGGAGTATGTGCACGATATCAAGCTAATCCTAAGGTTAGTCATCTATCCCAAGCCAAAAGAATAATTAGATATATCTCTGGGACTACAGACTTGGGTCAATTATACTCATTCGACACATCCTCTACCTTGGTGCGGTATTGTGATGCCGATTGGGCTGGAAACACATCGGATAGGAAAAGCACATCTGGAGGATGCCTCTTCCTTGGCAACAACCTCATATCATGGTTTAGTAAGAAGCAAAACTGTGTTGCCCTTTCCACTGCCGAATCGGAGTATATTGCTGCTGGGAGTAGCTGCACACAACTACTATGGATGAAGCAGATGTTAGTCGAATACAATGTCAGACAGGATGCCATGACTTTATATTGTGATAATGTCAGTGCTATCAACATCTCCAAAAATCCTGTCCAACACAGCAAGACCAAACACATAGACATTAGACACCACTTCATTCGAGAATTGGTCGAAGACAAGAAGATCATCCTAGAGCACATTCCTACAGAGAAGCAACTTGCTGATATTTTCACAAAGGCATTAGATGCAAGCAGATTCGAGGATCTCAGATCATCACTCGGTCTGTGCACCATCAACAAACAGTAAGAAGTTGCAGAAACGGTTGAGAGGAGTTAGTTGGTGCCTCTTCATGAACCGGTCTAAAATCCAACGAATGTCATTGGGCCAAGCATATCAAAAGCCCATATAAAAGAAAAAGAAAGATACGCTCAGATGCTAAAAAGATTTGAATCATTTTTCAAAACCTAGTCTGCCTCCTTTCTGTGTTTGCTCTCATCTCCTTCGCCATTCACTCTCTGCGAATCTCACAAACAACAATGGTGAAAACTCGAAGCACAGTAGCCCCAAAGAAAGCCACCGAATCAAAGAAAGCTGAAGCAAAAGGCTCCAGAAGCAGCAAAGCAAAAACAAACAAGCATGGAGTGCGGATTAAAGGGCCAAAAACCCTGAAGAAGTCAGAAGAAATCCCCAAGGATGCTTCACCAGAGAAAGCTCCAATGCCAGCCTTCACTCGAGTTCCCAAAAAGTCTCAGACTGGAAGCACTGCATTCTCAATGTCTGACCTAACTGGGCCAGAAAGGGAGAATGATCTTGGCCAGGAAAATCGAAAAGCCTCCATGCAAATCGTCGCAGTTCCAACACCAACAAACATCCCAGGTAACGATTTCTCTGCCGATACTTCTAGGAACAGTGATTTGTTGGAATCACTGCTGGAAAACCAGGACCCACCTCAAGAAGGTGTGGTAGAGGAACTAATAAGTCCGGAAGGAGAAAAGGAGGATCTGACTCCGGTCAGTCATGGGTTGGAACGCATTGCGGAAGGAGAAGGAGGAGATGAAGAAGGAACAGATGTCATACCGAAAGCCACTGAAAAAGTTGTAGAAGAGGAAGAAATCGCTGACTCGGAAGAAGCCGAGGAAGAAGAAGAGAAAGAAGAAACCAGAAACGGAGAGATCGATCTGGAAGAAGCTGAGAAGAACAAGGATGCCACCACCAACTACACAGAAGAAAACCCTCTGGATGCCAGAGAAGATGTCACGGAAGAAGCTGCTGAGACGGCACACACAGTGCTATCGTCCCTGAAGAAAAAGGTTCTAGAAGAAACTGAAATTTTGGCTGTTATGGTTGGAAAACTAAAAGAAACAAGGAAAAGAAAGGAGGTTAAGGATGCTGGAGGTCCCAGCAACAAAAAGAAAAAACTGTATGTCAAAGAAAAAGGGAAGAAAGTGATCTCGACAAGGAGTTTGATAGATGAAACAACTGATGATGACGTAGAAGAGGTTCCTGCTGAGGAAGGAAAGAAGAAGAAGGCCCTGAAAACGGCCAAGAACACCGTGAGTGTCACTTACGACAATGTGTCGTTTCACTCAGCAGACGGTGCAAAGAGGTGGGAGTTTGTGTTTCAAAGAACGGCGTACCCAGAGAAGACACTGTTGCGGAGCTGCTTGGACTAGAGGCCATTGTACAACTCCTGGAGAAGGCAGAATTAATGAGAACCGTCTCAAACATTGGAAGAAGGTTTGATCTATGCCACCACCCGACCTCAACAAAGTCCTCCGTGAGATTACCAGAGATAAAAGCAGAACTTGGCCGACCAAAGGCACTGTGGCAGCATCAGATCTGACTTCCAAGTACTCCATTCTCTTCCGGATTGGAGTGGCAAATTGGGCGCCCTCGACCCTCGCATCATCTATCTAACCTGAGCTGGCAATACTGATCTACCAAATAGGTACTGGATCTAAACTTGACTTTGGGCAATTTATGATTGATCATCTTGTTCGCCATGCTAGATCTCTTGCTGTGAAAATTCCCATAGCCTTTCCATCCCTTATCTCTGAACTGCTTGTACATCAACACCCTGGAGTGTTGAAAACATCGGATAAGGTGGGCAAAAGAGGAGGACTGATTGTGGTGAGCCACAAGTTGTTTGAGGGGAAGCATGCTCCTGATCTTGTCAGGCCAGAAGCCAAGGCAAAGACCAGTCGAGCCACAAGTGCCGTCCCTCTAACCAGGACCACCAGCAGGGATGCAGTCATGCTTGAACGAGAGATTGATGTGCTTGACAAGGACATTGTAAATTTGAAGACAGCCCTGAAGCATCTCTCCCAGCGCCGATCACATTGCGCCAACCTGCTGAAATCCATGACTCCTCCGGGCTCTGAAGATGATGACACAACCTCCCTACCTAATGATCCAGAAGAAGCTACCCAAGAAGCCTCCACTGAAGCAACATAGACTGCAAGTTCCAGCAGCAGCTCTATTTAAATTTCATGAAACTCTCTGACTCTTGAACTACTGAACAACTTTTATTTTTGTAATATTTGGTGAACAATGTATCACACTTACTCTCGACAGCTGATTGAGAGCAAGTGTGAGTTATGTTTGGTTTAGTTTGCTTATTTCCCGGATGTGTTACAATATTTGTTTATACCTTGACTCTTTTTGAGCCAGCAAGGGGGAGTAAGTTTAAGTTAAATATACATATACGCGCGCGATCACGATGATACAAGAAAAGATAGAGACGACGCGACGAAGCAGAGACGACGCGATGATACACGCGACACAAGACTGCCGATCAACGAGACGACAAATGCGAGGAAGAATGTTGTCCTTAAAAATAGCCAAAGGGGGAGATCGTAGTTACGACGGTGTTAGAGATTGGCTGATTTTAAAGGAACTGAAGAAACATGTTACAAAGAATGTCGAAGCATCTTCTGCGACATCTTGTGTAACATTGTTGACAGCGTCTCGGCAAACATCCTGATCGACAGAAATCAAGAAAGTGCAGCTTCGGCAGAAAAACAAGAAGGCGATTAGGAAAGTGCAGAACGACACCTAATCTGAAAAGAAGAAAGACGGCGATTAAGAGGAAACCCATTAGGGTTAGTACTCATCCACGATTGCTATAAAAGCTTAGGCTACCCCCTTAGCAATGGTGTGGTTCTTTATTTGTTTCCTAGCAACAATTTGCAAGGTTCTTAGACGTGAAGGTTTGCGGGCTGAGAAATTGCAGATTGAGCTTAGGATATTGTGTATCACATAACTATAGAGAGTTAGGTGATTGAGGGTTTACTGAAGTCGTGAGTTTTGACTGCACGCAACCACCAAGCTTGAAGAAGACTTGAAGACGACAGAGCAAGGCGATTGCTCGAAGAGTGGAATCAAGACGTTCTTGGATTCAGGGGGAGACCCTGAGATAGATTGCACTGTAAGACGTAGCATAAAGTATAGATCTAGGGTGATCACATGTACTTGTATGTTCTGACGGATTACTGATAAGTGAAATCTTTCCACTAGGCTGAGAGCCCCCAGACGTAGGTGACGTTGCACCGAACTGGGTAAACAATCTGCTGTGTCATTGTCTATAGCTTTATCTTTACTGTCCTAAGTTATTTACGCAAGAAGTCAGACACAACGTTATAGCTTCTTACGTAACATTGTGTGTGGCATCTTGCACGACTAGACTGATTAGAATTTCAGACATACCTCCACTTGAGGACCCCATCTTCCCTGTGAAAGGATACATTGTCAAGCGGAGCAGCTGGAACATTCTTCATGACTTTTTGTCCTCCCACAGAAATTTTGCCTACAATAACAAGTGGCACCATAGGTTCATCATCAGCTGACTATGGCTCATCAACCAGTGGATCAGCTGCTATAGCAGGCTGCTTCCCTTTGATCTTGTTAGGGATAACTTTGGACTTCTTCTTTTTCCTGGCAATAATGGGAACATCATATTCCTTTTCAGCAATAGCCTTCTTCCTTTTCTTTTCCTCCATACACGGAGCAGCAATTTCCCTTTCCTCTACAAGCTTTTGCTTCTTCTTCTTTGACACAAGGTTGGCCAAGCAAACATCATTATCACTGCTCTTAGCAGAGTCTTCATTATCTTCTTAGGCTCACGACCCGTTGGCAGACTGGAAAAATTACCATTTTGCCCTTTCCATCATAAGTGGCCTCTAGAAAGACATTATGATTACCCAACGTCCATGAATATCGATGATTCGATTTAATCTCTTTTCATCTATGTCACTATCCTTTTATCACCCTGATATCTAGATAGATCAAAAGGTATAGAACCGTCATCCTTATTTATCAATCATTGTTTCTTGATATCTGAGACTACTGAAAACTAATACTAAGTATCTCCCGCATGGCCATGCAATTTCCTTCAGTCATACTCATCAAGTGGCCTAAACAGATATCATTCCCATACTGGAGTATAAGGGATAAATCCCTTAGCCGTCTTTCGAGTTCACTCGTGTAACTCATAACTAAGCCAATCAAAGCCCTTATGCTACCCTTTTATAGCTAACGATTAGGTCAAACTTAGAAATTTAACACATAGTGATCACAAAAACTCCTTTGTCTAAGGATACAGTGACAAGCTACGATATGTGAGTATGCTCATGACAACATCTATGTCGTATACTCACCATCGGGTCGTCCAATATAATTCCCCTGATGATATCTTTGATCTAACTCCGGCACTACCTTGCCATGATCAGTAGAGCGTGATCATACAGAGTTAGCCTTATATTGATCACTTCTTAATGTAGCTTAACTAATTAGGGACACAATAAATGTAATTCTTTCTGATCTGCAGTTCTACTATTAGTGATGACACACATAACGATACAAATCAAATTACATCTAATATATTACTACAACACATTAGTAACATGATGCCGATTTATTTATTCAAAAGATGATAAAACTTTACAATTGTAGATCACTTTTATATTGGACTAGGGCACAACTGTAACAATCTCCCACTTGCCCCTAGTTCCAATCCAAGTTCTAATCTACTCCCATAGACCTTACATGTTCCTCATGCTTAGGATGCGGTAGAGCCTTCGTCAAGGGATCGACCATATTATCATCAGTCGAAACATAACTAATCTCCATATCACCTCTATCAATGATCTCTATGATAAAGTGATACTTCTTGAGTATATGTTTGGATCTGTTGTAGAATCTGGGCTTATTGAGCAATTGTTACGGCCCTCGTATTGTCACACAACAAGCTCATCGGATTAGACGCTCGCGGCATTGCATTTAATCCGACCAGAAAGCTTCTAATCCATACGGCCTCTTTAGCTGCTTTCGCTGCAGCTTATTACTCAGCCTCCGGTGTAGAGTTGACAGTCGTGGATTTGGTTAAAGCTCTTCCAGCTGAAAGCGCCATCATTCAGCACAAAAACATATCCTGACTGAGTTTTGAAGTCATCAGGATCTGCCTGAAAACTAGCACAAACCTGTTATTTGGCTGCTAGTTCTCTATCTACACCCCCATACACTAGGAATGCATCCTTAGTCCTCCTCAAATATTTGAGGATGATCTTTGACAGTAATCCAATGTTATTGGTTGGGGTTAGATTTGAGTCTGCTGGTTAATTTTGATTTTGTGGACCCTAGTTGTCCTTCTGGATAAAGAGAAAAACAAATAAGAAAAAGCACCCTCCCCTTTTCTTTGAAGATTGTTAGTCAAGGCAACAAAGTTCAAGGGATGACCGTAGACTTTCAACATGATTTGCATCCAACTCTTTTGTGAAGATGTCTGCGAGTTGTTTTTCCGTTGGGAGATACTCTAGCTTGATCTTCTTGTCTTCCACAAGTTCTCGAATGAAGTGATGCCTGATGTGAATGTGCTTGGTTTTGCTATGTTGCACAGGATTCTTTGAAATGTTGATGGCACTGATGTCGTCACAAAACAATGTCATGACATCTTGCTTGACACCATACTCAGCAAGCATTTGCTTCATCCATAAGAATTTGGTGCAGCTACTTCCAGCAGCAGTATACTCGAACTTAGCAGTAGATAGGGCAATACAATTTTGTTTCTTGCTGAACCAAGAGACAAGATTATTCCCAAGATAGAAGCATCCTCCCGAGGTGTGCTTCCTGCCCAATCAACATCGCAATATCCTACTAGTTTAGAAGATGTGTCGAACGAGTATAATAAACCTAACTCAATCGTATATGATATATATCGAATAATCCTTTTGGCTCGAGTTAGATGGCTATTTTTGGATTTTCTTGGTAGCGAGCACAAATTCCTACTGAGAAGGAAATGTCAGGTCGACTTGCTGTGAGATATAATAGGCTTCCAATGATGCTTCGATAGAGACTTTGATCTACAAGTTCACCTTGATCATCCTTGGTAAGCTTTACATGGGTTGCAATTGGGGTACTTTTGTGGGAAGCCTTCTCCAAACCAAACTTCTTTATAATGTTCTAGGCATACTTACTTTGGGAGATAAAGATGACATTCTCCAGTTCTTTGATTTGGAAGCCTAGAAAGTAGGTTAGCTCACCAACCATATTCATCTCAAATTACATTACACTACTCCTACTCGATCATCAAACTAACACTAAGAGCAAGCATGTCTTCCCCCCGTCATCCCGAGACTCAAACTAATTCACTAAAACCGACAATGATCGAGCCCAAAATGAGGACGCATAACGCCGTCACTTTGGTTCTACCAATTCACGCTCTCGAACCTTTCTCTCGAACCGGTTCAACAACTATGGCAAGAACAATCATGCAAGCAATCACAAACTCTCACTAATAATCACAAGCATTTCATACTCAAGCAAATAAAGCACGGCGATCTCAAGTTCTCACTCAAAATCTACGGTAGAACACAATAAACATGCAACAAATAATTAATTACTCATAAATATCCGAATTTAAGCCATAATCAAGGTTTAGCTCCCATGACCTAGGATTTTAGCCCCAAATCATAGTGCTCAAGCATTCAAGTACAAGATAATCTAGATTCAAGACATAGAAGGAAAATTACAAACCAAAAACCCAAATACATAGATTTTGGGAAGATCAAAACCTTCTAACCTAGCTTTTCCATGTAGTTTCTTGCCTCCTTTTCTTCTTCCCATGTGGTGGTGGTGGAACTCTCCCTTGGAGCACCAAAAGTGGCCTCCAAAGGGAGATCTTGGAGCTAAAGCAAAAATGGAGTAAAAGAGTTGGGAGCTCTCTGCCCAAAATGAGAAAAATGTGGAGTGTGTTGTGTGTTGTTTGAAGTGTGGACCCCAATCTCCAATGTGTGGTCTTCTTTTTATCCCATAATATCCCCCTTTCTCTTTGCCCAATAACAATATATTTTATTGACAAATGATGGCTGATTTTTGGTGAGTTGGTGAGAGGGAAAGTGGTCTTGGGTGGTCCACACAATGATGTGGCAGCTGCAGATTTTTTGGGGTGACTGCCTTGGTGACCAGCTACTGTTCCGGTGAATTTTTGGCCTTCTTCCGGTCCTCAAATGGAAAACCTTTCTTCACGAGAGTTGTACTTCCTCTTGAATTTAGGCTCAAGAAAGTCTTCATTTGAATGTCGGATGCTGAAGATATGGCCCTTGCAAGATCGTTCGCTGCTGCTGGAATTTTTTGCCACTGTCACGATCGTGACGGCTTTGAAATTTGCCGTTGTCACGATCGTGACGGGTCCGTGGCAGCTCATTTTTGCCTTGGTCACGCCATTTTGTCACGATCGTTGCGGAGATCGTGACACTTCTGCTGGATTCTTTGATTTTGGTTGTCACGATCGTGACATTGCTCGTCACGATCGTGACACTCTGTTTTCCTCGCTTTCTCCAGTTTCTTGGCATGCCATCTACCCCGATCATCGTCTCGAAATCACTCCAAATATGCTCCAAATGTGCTCCATTTCTTATCAAGGTCAAAATTCCACTGAGGATCAAAAATATCAAAATATTGGCTCTAAAATGCCGAAACGAGGACAATTCGGTGCTTAAATGCAGGACAGAAGTGTAAATGCAATGGCACATCGGGCCCGCATCAACACCCCACACTTAAAACCTTATCGTCCTCGATAAGAAAAAGAAAGAAAATAAAGCGCAGAATTGTCGAGTTAGGCACCCCGTGGCCAACCCACGTGGGGGGAGCTCGACTTCTCCCGAGGGTTTCACGTCCAACACCCACAACTAAAAAAAGCATACCCGAAACAAAACATGCTAAACACGACATTTTATCAATTCGACTCCTAGCATATGTTTGAACACTTCCAGGGTAAAAATCTCAGAACCACTAGCATGTCATCAAGAATTAGTTATGCAAAGATATATGGGCTCGAGAAATCATGCAAATACTAAAGTGCGATGAGAATCATAAACCGTCTTTTCACTAAGACTACAAAATCAACGGTACACAAATGTTTTTCACACACAAGGTCTATCTAAATGCCAAGCTATCCAATTATTATATTCGTCCCGAGGTCTCCTCGCTTTCGGGAGAATCTAGGGTCCCGGGCGATTCCATGGGTGTAGGACTTTATAGGATGGCTTGTAACGTTAAGCTTGGGCTCGGGTAGGAGTTTTAGAAGATAAAAAACGTCTTAATGGTGCACCACCATAAGTTGCTTTTTCCTCACAACCCCAAGTACATAGTCACTCCTCGAGCATTCTTGTCCTAAAAATGTGCTACCCCTCAACTCACTCGAATTCCTTACCTTTTCATTCCCAAAATTTGCTCTTATTAATGAAAATGTAAAACTTGCAAATTTTCGACTTTTAAAACCGAAATGCTCATTTTTTGCTTTGAAGATCGGATTCATTCGGACTTGGGCTTTTATTCTCAACTTCTTCTGCTTCTCTTTTTTTTTGTTATTATTTTTTTTTTCATTTCTTTTTTCTTTGCCCAAATCCGAGAACTTTTCCATTGCAAGCATTTTCAAATCAAGTTTGGATAAAAACATTTTCCTCGAACCATTGTGGTTCGGTAAATCATTGTGTCAAGCATATTTCCCCAAAATAGTTAACCCGTTCCCATTCCTATACATGGTCTACTAATCCCAATTTCAAACCCACACTCATAAGCAACTAAGCATGATGCAAGGGTTCAAAAACACAATGGATATAGAAACAAGAGGGCACATAGGCTTGTAATGTTTTGGGTCATCAAATTGGCTTTTTTGCTCGGAATGGGTACTAGAGATACAATGTAGTCCGGGTAGGTTCTTTTAGGCTCAATCGTCCATAGATGGCCTACGGAATCTCTCCCCGGATTGGTCCCAAACGGGCGATAGCAACAATTGGACTCTCAACATTTAGATAAACATGTGGCTACTTGAAATGTGCAATAGTTGATAATAAGTGTAGATCAAAACAATTCAAGTTACCCCCACACGAAGGCATTCACATAAATTCCCGACCCTCATATAACAAAGCATAAACAACCTTATCAACACATCAATGGCAATATCATCCTTGAAGACTACCATTGACTCAAACAAACACTAATCATTGCCCAAATATCAAACATATCATTTTTAGCATGCAAGTGGCTCTTGACTAACATGCAAGACTACAAGAGCCACTACCTAAACTTAAAACTAACAAACAAACACAAAAAATCTAAAAACTAGTATGTACAAGGGAACGAGTTCACCGCTTTGGTAGTAGCATTTGGCGGTTGTACATCGGGTAGGATCTTTTCCTTTTCTTGGTCAATTTCTTCCCGTGAGTTACGAACTCGCTTCCACCTACTCATACTCATAAAAGAAAACTAATCAAATAAAAAATCGATTGTGGTGTGTGATCAATCACACACCACACTTAGGGCCGGACTAGGCCCTTGACTCAATAAACTCGATTGTGGTGTGTACGAAGTACACACCACACTTAAGACCTTTGTTAGGCCTTAAGTTACACTAAAAATAGAAAAAATCGCCATAGTGTGGTGTGTACGAAGTACACACCACACTTAAGACTCTACCAAGTCTTAGGCACTACTTATCTATAAAACATGCCAAATCTCTCAATTAAGCACAAACCCACGTAGAGGGGCGATCAAACACAATCCAAGGAACTAGAGGATCACTTCCCTTTGTCGAGAGTCTCGAAATGTGCGTCCACACTCGATTTCTCCATCTTGGTGGTTTGGCCCCGGGTTGTCATCCGCGATAGTTATGAGGATGTGCGAGAAGTCGACACACTTGTCTTGTAGCTCCATCATCAATGTTGGAGCCATAATCAAACTTCTCACCTAATGTCACAATGCTATCTATAAGTTAGAGATTTCATGGCATAAAAAAAATTATAATCTAAAAATGATGAATTTACAAAGGAAAATGATAGAAATTTGGGGTGCCTCCCAATAGCGCATTTGTTTAACGTCATTAGCTCGACGGGTCTTAGCCTCTTGAACTCTGTAGGCCTCTAGCAAATAGTGGCTCCTCGGCCATCTTAGCATAATGGAGAGTCTTCAATCTTGGCCTATTGAACTCCTTAGGCCTCTTTTAGCTAGTCTTGGCACTACGACCACTTCAAGCTCTTCAAAAGATTCACCAACTCGTGGTGAATTTCAAGACTTCTCCCATGTTACTCCTTTCTTGATTTGCTTTCTCCCGTTACCTCCTCGACCCTTGCTAGGATCCAAGACTCGTGGCAACACTTAGGAAAAAGTTAGAGCACAAGTGCAACTAGTGCACGCAAACAAGATGCACTACAAAGGATATGCAATGAATTAGGGCAAGGGAAAGAAACCACAAATTATCCAATTAATCAACCGTTTGGTCCCCGGCAACGGCGCCAACTTGATGGCCGGAAAGTGGACGCGAGATTTCGGGCGCATTGCCTCTTACTCGTCACTTGCTTCCCTGACTAACGCGCATCAGAGCACGGTCGTCTATCAAGTACATTTATAAGTTTCCGGCTTTACCGGGTCGAACTCTCGGGGACCAAATGTGGGTTTCATAATCGGACTTTTCGCGCCTTCTTTCCCGACACGACTCGAAAAAAATAAATACACAAGAGGGGAGGTTTAACTAACTATACTAAGCAAACGACTAAAACTACTCTACAACTAGTGCAAGAAAGTAAATGTGGGGCGGATGGTAGATGGTTGGTCGGAAGTCAAGAATTCGAGAACCTAAGGAACTAAATGGAAGTCATGATCAAGGCTACCGGGCAATCAAATGAACCATAGACAATTCATACCATTATAAGAGATCCACTCATCAATTCATAAGCACTCAACAAATCTATCGCATGCAAATCGGACCTATGTCTTAATTACCGAATCCCGCCTCTCGGCAAAGAGCGGCATAACTAGCCCAATTCTCGTGATTTAAGGGATGTTTCCACACTCGCTCACTACATTACACTACTCCTAGTCAATCATCAAACTAACACTAAGAGCAAGCATGTCTTCCCCCCGTCATCCCGAGACTCAAACTAATTCACTAAAACTGACAATGATCGAGCCCAAAATGAGGACGCATAACGCCGTCACCTTGGTTCTACCAATTCACGCTCTCGAACCTTTCTCTCGAACCGGTTCAACAACTATGGCAAGAACAATCATGCAAGCAATCACAAACTCTCACTAATAATCACAAGCATTTCATACTCAAGCAAATAAAGCACGGGTATCTCAAGTTCTCACTCAAAATCTACGGTAGAACACAATAAACATGCAACAAATAATTAATTACTCATAAATATCCAAATTTAAGCCATAATCAAGGTTTAGCTCCCATGACCTAGGATTTTAGCCCCAAATCATGGTGCTCAAGCATTCAACTACAAGATAATCTAGATTCAAGATATAGAAGGAAAATTACAAACCAAAAACCCAAATACATAGATTTTGGGAAGATCAAAACCTTCTAACCTACCTTTTCCATGTAGTTTCTTGCCTCCATTTCTTCTTCCCTTGGTGGTGGTGGTGGAACTCTCCCTTGGAGCACCAAAAATGGCCTCCAAGGGAGAGCTTGGAGCTAAAGCAAAAATGGAGTAAAAGAGTTGGGAGCTCTCTGCCCAAAATGAGAAAAATGTGGAGTGTGTTGTGTGTTGTTTGAAGTGTGGACCCCAATCTCCAATGTGTGGTTTTCTTTTTATCCCATAATATCCCCCTTTCTTTTTGCCCAATAACAATATATTTTATTGACAAATGATGGCTGATTTTTGGTGAGTTGGTGAGAGGGAAAGTGGTCTTGGGTGGCCCACACAATGATGTGGCAGCTGCAGATTTTTTGGGGTGACTGCCTTGGCGACCAGCCACTGTTCCGGTGAAGTTTTGGCCTTCTTCCGGTCCTCAAATGGAAAACCTTTCTTCACCAGAGTTGTAGCTGTCTTCTTCCTCTTGAATTTAGGCTCAAGAAAGTCTTCATTTGAATGTCGGATGCTGAAGATATGGCCCTTGCAAGATCGTTCGCTGCTGCTGGAATTTTTTGCCACTGTCACGATCGTGACGGCTTTGAAATTTGCCGTTGTCACGATCGTGACGGGTCCGTGGCAGCTCATTTTTGCCTTGGTCACGCCATTTTGTCACGATCGTTGCGGAGATCGTGACACTTCTGCTGGATTCTTTGATTTTGGTTGTCACGATCGTGACATTGCTCGTCACGATCGTGACACTCTGTTTTCCTCACTTTCTCCAGTTTCTTGGCATGCCATCTACCCTAATCATCGTCCCGAAATCACTCCAAATATGCTCCAAATGTGCTCTATTTCCTATCAAGGTCAAAATTCTACTGAGGATCAAAAATATCAAAATATTAGCTATAAAATGCCTAAACGAGGACAATTCGGTGCTTAAATGCGGGACAGAAGTATAAATGCAATGGCACATCGGGCCCGCATCAGTGTCCGGGGATCACTTTCGCGGCGACCACCATGAAATTTGCATTGGCAAGTCTTCTCCACAAGCTTGATTGGGCACTACCCGAAGGGATGATAGGTGAAGATCTTGACATATCTGAATCTGCTGGCATGTCAGTTCAAAAACATATACCTCTACTTGTTGTTCCTATACCTCGCTCATTTTAAAGCTTTTTTGTTGGTTTCTCCTAAATTTAAAAATGGAAAAACAATATATGCACGGTGTTGGTATGTGTTTAAAAGTTATATGGAATTCAAGAGGGTAGTATTGTTAATAAGTTTTCTCTCTAGCTTTGAGACTGAATTTGTAATGTAAGCGTGCACCAAACTTTTGATAAATTTTTTATATCTAACTAAGGGGCACCGCGCGATGCGCGGTGCTGCCTCTGAGCACTCGACATAGAAATTTCATGTGGAAAATAATATAAAAAAAAACCTAACAATAACATGTCAGTTCCTCAAAAACACAAAGAAGTCTACCGAAACACAAAATAGTAATAACTGAACCAACATAACAAAACATGTTACGAACCATGTCCAATTAACGATTGAAAATAGAAGAAGGCATATGATTAGATGTCAAATGTGCTTGTGCTTCTCTTGTTTCGTGCATACATCACCTGATATATTTGAAAATGTCCCTCGTTATCTCATGCTGAATCCAAAAAATATCATATTACTGGTTCTGATCATCAACCATATAACAAATCAATTTGTGATCACAGCCCTCAAGGCATTTCAAGCGAAAAACATTATATCCATGAATGATAAATAACCGAATATGATTTAACTTAAACGTATCCTCAACAACCCCATCTCACAAATGCCAGAAACCAAAACAATTTGGCCTAAACATAATCACAAAAATCAAAGTTTCAGAGTCCAACCTACTTCTTAATTGATATAAAGCATTCACCGATGTATCACTTAAAAGTAAAAAGCATAATATTTCAATTTGCTGATAAAAAATAATATTTTAATTTTTTATTGGTTACTCTAAAAATAAAAGAGTATTGAGTCTCAAAACAAAATTGCTTGTTTACTCTAAAAATAAAAGGGTGTTGAGATTCAAGACGAAACTACTGTTTGAAAACAATCAATGATATGCTTAATCATTTCGTAGCTTAAAAAGTTTGGCATCCACTTCATATATAAATAAACACTCCAAACAAACAAAACATTATTCAACAAACACAATGTCGCGTATACAAGCATTCAAACAAACCAATAACAAATATCAAGTATTGTTGGGGGTCTTTTCAAAACAGAACCATCATAATGATTCAAGTTCTTTTCAAAAACATCCCTTCTTGTCGGTGCAGTAGCCACAACATCCATCGCATTAACATTCGGTTTTCCAACCTTAATTGACATCAAAACAATGCATTTTCATACGTTTTTTCCAAAATCAGCTTTTCATTTAGTAAAATCAAGATCTAACTCTAACTAACATCAAAAAGCACATTTCGGTCTTGGAATTTCAGCCAAGATGATTTAGATCAATGCATGGAAATCAAGGTAGAGGTGTACTCAAATTCTTGAAAATATACAGAACAATTCTGAGATAAAAAATTGGATAACAAAACAAAAAAATAGAGAAATGTTGAGAATGATACCTAAGCATGAGAGAAAAACTGCAAGAAATACATAATAAACCCATAAACTAATGCACAATATTTTGAGGCTGAGGTATCTGCCAGTGAAACGGAATTTCTTATAATAAATATGAAGTAGAAGTCCTGAAAGAAGAAACAATAATAGGTTAATGTGATGTGAGAGAAGGGATCTACCTATAGGATTGTGGAGGATTTGAAGAGAGGTGATCAAATTGGAGAGACCGTCAGAGGCAACAAACTCGATTGACATGCTTGAGCGAATTTTTTTAATTTGAATATAATGATCTTAAAATGAGGTAATCATCTCTTAAAACAATTTACTTTGCACCTATTTGCTAAGTAGACTTTTGATATTACTAATAACGTGACTAAAATAATTTATTATACACGTATTTATTGGTGAATATATATTTGTAATTTACGTAATATGCAATTCTATATATATATAGGGGTACACTTCAATACAAACTCACCCAAAATGTCCAAACTAATGAATAACCATCGGATTTGAGACGCGCGTTATCTTAAATTGCGACACGTGACAGTTATACAACATTGCACTATATGTTATACATTGTTTTAATTTTGCATAGGTCCAACATATTATACAACATTGCACAGTATGTTGTACATGGTCATACAACATGTTTTACAGTTTGGACGTTTGGACATTTTCTTCTGGTTTGTATTTGATACCTACTATATATATATCGAAGAATGGTTGGAGAAACAAATGTAAAAATCATTTTTCTAGGGAAAATTTTACATGACTCCCTTTAACTATACATGATTTTTACTTATACCCCTTTAACTTCAAAACCAGTTTGTAGAGTCCCTTAAGTTTGATAAAATTTTACTTTATCATTTTTTGTTAACTTTTTTACAAAATAACAAAAATACCCTTGCATTAAAAAATTTAAAATAAATAAAAATTATTTTGAACTATTTTTCTAAAAAAAAAAGAATAAAAGAATATTTTAGTATTAATTATTTTTAATAAAATATTAAAATAAAAAACGATATTTATTAATCATTTTTAATTTTTTATATAAAATGTTTTTAAAAAATCATTTTTAAGAGCAAGGATGTCACCGGAGAGAGCTTGGCCAGAAAAGCCAGCCCCTCCAGCAACTGAGAGGGTTTGAGAGTTTTTAATGTTACTATAGCAATTCACAAATTTAGATTATATTTTTTTTCCTGTATTTATGTGCTCAAATAATGCCTTTTTAGTTCATGATAGTGAGTGATTTCTCTCTTTTTCTTCATGTTAGTGTTCTCTTAGATCTCATTTTGTTTAAACTGAGACAAGAAAAGAATGTGAGAATGGAAAAAAGAGAAATGGCACATTTTACAAATTTAAAAATAAACAAAGGGCAATTTAGTCTTTTTGAAAAAATCTAACGGTGTTATTGACAGTGAGACAAAAAAATTTTTTGGTGACTTCAATAATTAAATTAAACACTTGGTAACCCACGTGAGAATACAAACATTTATGGTGACCTATATAAATTATCCCTAATTTTTAAAATCTACCTTGTGTTTACTTTATCATATATTTTTCTAAACAAAACATTGATCGACCAAGATTAATCATAGAATTAAATTAGAGTTATTAAAATTGAGTAATCAATTGTCTTTTGGATTTAATAAACTCGGGGTCGTAATTTTAGTTCCCGGTATTACTTGTGACTGGTACACTGTCGGGAGTCTCGAGGTTCGGTATACTTTTTGTGTGTCACTTTCTAGTGCATCAAGTTTTTTGCATCTTTTTCGGGGACAATTATTATTTAATTTTAACATTTATAATTTAATTTTAGATTGAGACTCGGTTATTAAAAAAATATGTGAATTTGGTTATTTTATTTTTAATGTGTTATTTTATTTTTGAATAATCTTTTATGCGAGTCGTGGTGATCGTGAATTGATCTTCATGCAATTACAAATTTTAAAGACACCTAACGTTGGAGAATGAGTAAAAAATGTAAGGAGAAAGATATGAAATTGCGAGCCAAGCTTCCCTCCGACACAGAAAAACGGGTAAAAAATGGACTCTGCCGTCGCCCTTGGCCATGACCATCAAATTGAGTCAAGAGAAGGTGATTGCCCATTTCTCAAAAATCTTGAGGTAAGTGACGAAGATAGGGAATTAGAATCTAACCCACCATTATAAAGAGTCTATTCTATCTTCTTGTAGTCATGATCAAGTTGGTACATATAGTAGTTGTGAAGCTCCTAAGGAGCATTCTAACCCTTACTACCTATACAATTAGCTGACAGAGATATTATTAATTATCCAAGAGGTACGTTGGGGTGCTTTTAAAAGGGAAATTATTTCTGAACCTCTGGCAAATGTCGCTCAAGAGGTTGAGATTTATTTTGGCATAGGAGATTAATCTCTTGATTCTAGTAAGACAAGATTGTATGTTCAACCGAGGATTGCAATTCTTAAAATTAATAATGAACATATGTCTTGTAACTCTAAATTTATTGGGATCGATGCTTCTACAACAAAGGGGCATAAGTATTATCGGGTTCGTACAAATTCTGGCCTATTCAAATCTTGTCGAGAAGGAGCAAATAATAATGCCTCTATCAAAACAAATTTGATGAAGCTATTAACATTGAGTCTGGAAGCCTCCCGAGACTCAAAATTTACAACCAATTTCAATGTATCTCTTTCCGGCCACTCACGATCACACATAAAGAGGAGGGTACAACGTAAATTTGAGGTTTGTGCGGCCTCCTGATTAACGTTCAAATAGTCGAGCTAAAGGCGTTAAACAAATGCAACTTTATGTATGTATATATTTTTTATTTTGTGAATAAACAATTTAGATACTAATAAGTGTGCTCTGGTGTACCATGCACTAAAAACTTACTGGAGGAGAATTTCGTGCTACGGTCGACTCCATTACTACCAGCTAGTTAGTATATATGTGGTCATCCCCTCTCTTTAATATTTACTGTTTATTTATGCATTGAGAACATTGCACCATTTAATGTGGTGGTGTACTGGTTTGCTTGAAATTTTAGTTTGGAATTTATTTAAACATTCATGATTATGTTTGAGTAATTTACGGTTTACATAAGTTAATTTATTTTATTTTAAGTAATGCCATAATTTTATTGCATGTTTATCATGAATAAAATTAATGATTGAAATTGCTTGAATGATGTATGAATTAATCTTTGGGATTATGCGAGATGGTTTTCAATGATGTAATTTTTATTTTTATGTTGCAACGGTTACATGATTTTTATTAATGGGTTGTTCAACATCTTGCATGCTTAAAAAAAATTTAATTTTATATCTTTGCAACATGTCTTAAGTTTTATAGTAGAAGAACTTGAAACGAAACTGTGGTTGTAAAGTGGTGTAGTGAATTAGAGACATCTATGTGTCATCAGATATGTATCTTAAAATTGCGTTTTCCGAATCATTCATGAGATATGGTATTGTGATGAACATCAATATAATACAGAATTTTGTATATCGACGTGAATACCCTTTTTCTGGAGCAGTGGTCCTGGTTTTTATCAATATAAACATGGGATATGGTATCGCATGTTCCTTGCACCTCGTCCTACAGCTTCCTCATAATCCATCGTATTAGAGTTGATGTTGTGGGTACCAGCGCCAAACATGTTATGCTTTTAAAACACATGGAGGCACGAGGCTACATAATCGAGTGCAAGTTCTCAACACACGTTGTTAATACTAATATATATTTGGCCGGTCTATGTACTATTTGTTGATTAAAACAATTGCTATAATGTAGGTTATGATTATTTAAATACAGAGGTCTGATAGTTATAAATAATATTTTGTAATTAGTTGTATATTTCAGGGAAAGATAAGTTAATTTACATTTTGTATAAATATGTGCCAAATGCAAGAAAGCACAAGAGAAAAATGAAAAAATAAAAAAATAAAAAATAAATTAACACCCTTTAAAGAAAATCGAGTTGGACCAATATTCAAGAATAATCAATGCATAAAACTAAAATAAATTAACTACCTTAAAATAAATAGGGGTTGGACCAATATGCAGGGAGGGGCCAATGTCTAGCAACCACATTTTTCTTATATTAAACATAGTATTCGGCTAATCTTCTTTGATTAATCCAATGTTTCACATCTCTAGTGCAAATTTAGCCACAAAAACCAAGTGTCTTTGTCTATATATAGAGGAAATTACTTACTGTGAAATATAACAGAAGTTGCCTTGTTCTTCAAGTCAATCACAAGGTAGAGTTGGTATCATTAATCTCTACTTGCGAGCCATGATCATGATCATGATCCCTCTTTTGTTCTCTCTTCTGGTGACCATCTTTCTTGCCAAAACATTCTTCTTCCCAAAACAAAACCTCAAAAAGCTCCCACCATCACCACCCAAGCTTCCAATTCTTGGACACCTCCACCGGCTAGGCCTCTACCCTCATCGCTCCCTCCACTCCCTGTCCACCCGCTACGGCCCTCTCATGCTTCTCCACCTTGGAAGCTCTCCCACAATCATAGTCTCCTCCGCCGACGCGGCCAGGGAGATCATGAAGACCCATGACCTCCATTTCTCTAACAGACCCAAATCCAGCATAGTGAGAAGGCTTCTCTATGACAGCAAGGACTTGGCCTTTTCCAATTATGGAGAGTATTGGAGGCAGATGAGGAGTATCACGGTGCTCCAGCTTCTCAGTCCCCAAAGGGTTCGATCTTTTCGACCCATCAGAGAAGAAGAAACTTCCCTGATGATCAGCAAAATCATCAAGCAGTCTCAAGAAGACTCTGGCTCTTGTGGTGTAAATTTGAGTGACATGTTCATGGTTCTCACAAATGATATCATTTGCAGGGCTGCTTTTGGCAGGAAGTACAGTGAAGGAGAGGAGGGGAACAAGTTCAAGGAGCTGTTGGAGGATTTTACTCAGGGTTTGGGCTTATTCGATGTGGGACACTTCATTCCATGGCTTTCTTGGCTCAAATATGTCACTGGTCTGCACCAAAAACTAGAGAGAGTTTATCAAGAGTTCGATCGGTTTCTTGAGAGAGTCATAGATGATCATGTAACACGGAGAAGATCAGAGGTTGTGAGGGAGAATGAGGACTTTACTGATGTACTGCTCAAGATTCAAGAAGATGACTCCGGAGGTGTTTCTTTGGCCAGAGATAACATAAAAGCAATTCTCCTGGTAAGTAAGTGCATTATATTGTGTACTACTTAGAATTTATTGTGTATGAAATTATCTTCAACACAATGTTGTTACGATTGGTTCGACAACTTGCCTAATCACAATTTGTGGATAGGAAATAATAAAGCAGTAAGTATAAGATACACAATATGTCTACATGTCTACTTAGTCTTCAACTCCAAATACGAAATCGACTCCAATTAGAAAGTATCTTGCCGCCTTGCGTTGCCGCCTTGATTAGCCTTACTGGCGTGTCTTTATTCCAATTGTAGGTTGCCTAAATCCGTCGTGACTTTATTTCCTTGCATGCTAAGCTTCTGCGTATTAAATAGGAAGACTTTGATAACTTGCCTAATCCTGTGTGTAGCATGTCAAGCCAAATGTGTCGCAACATGTTGGCTGACATCTTCACCTTAGCTAAGAAATATGTCAATACTAAACGTAATAACAGTATGAGATACAAATATTAACTCGTCACTTGATAAATAAGTTAGAGTCTTACCTTATCTATTTGAATTTTAAGTGAGCCGAGCTTTAACATGATAACTAGATCTCGGTGGTCTTCCTGATCAACTACCACATTACAAATAGGGATGTAAGCGAGTCGAATTAAACCTCATTTTCGCGGGGCTCTGTTCGGCTTGAGCTCAGCTCAGGCTCGAACGAACTTATGCAACTAAACTCGATTTTTGCTCGAAATAAAATAGAAAAGCTCGAGCTCGACTCGACTCGACTCGATTCGGTTCGTTTAAATTTCAATAGAAATATTCATTAGAAATTAAATAATTAATTAATTAATAAATGAGTCAACTTGAGATTGGCTCGACTTGATTCGGATTGTCTAATTCTAATATAAATATTTATTAAATTTTAAAAATATATTAATATAAAAATATAATTAATTAAATATTGGCTAGCGAGCCTATCGAGCTTTAAAAGGTTAGGGTCGAGCTTGGCTCGTTTACGAAACGAACTCAATCTTCAGCTCAAATTCGGCTCGAGCTCGATTATAACGACCCCGAGCCAAATATTTTACAAGTCGAGCTCGAGCGGCTCATTAATAAGTCGGCTCGTTTACAGCCCTAATTACAAAAAAAAAATTTTTGCCTACAACCATTAACTCAATAAGATAAGCTTGTTACTTTTAAGTGGTTCGATTTTGAACGCATTCTCATGTTTAACTTGTGATAGGATGCGTTTGCCGCTGGGACAGACACAACATACACAGCTCTAGAATGGATCATGACAGAAATGTTGAGGCACCCACATGTCCTTGAGAAAGCACAGAAGGAAATAAGAGACATCGTTGGACACAAGCAAACCGTATCAGAGGGTGACATAGGGAAAATGCATTATTTTAAAGCAGTGATCAAAGAAACACTACGGATGCATCCTCCAATCCCATTACTAGTCCCGCGAGAATCTTCCAAGGACGTGAACATACAAGGCTTCGACATTGCTGCGGGGACAATGGTGTTCATCAATGCCTGGTCAATAGGGAGGGATTCAAAAACTTGGGAAGAGCCAGAAAGATTTAAACCAGAGAGGTTCATTATGGGATCGCAAATAGATTTTAAAGGACAAAACTTTGAGTTGATACCATTTGGAGCAAGAAGGAGGGGGTGTCCGGGGATCACATTCGCAACCACCACCATGGAATTTGCATTGGCAAGTCTTCTCCATAAGCTTGATTGGGCACTACCCGAAGGGATGAGAGGCGAAGATCTTGACATGTCTGAATCTACTAGCATGTCAGTTCAAAAACATATACCTCTACTAGTTGTTCCTATACCTCACTCATTTTAAAGCTATTATTAATTTATTGGTTTCTCCTAAATTTAAAAATGGAAAAACAATGTATGCATGTTGTTACAGTGTGTGTTTCGAAATTATATAGAGTTCAAGGGTGGTATTATTAATAAGTTTTCTCTCTAGCTTTGAGACTGAATTTGTAATGTAAACGTGCACCAAATTTTTGAATAAATTTTTTGATATCTAACTAAATATATTAGGTAGAGCTCCGCAAACGAAAGATTTGTCTTATGATTTAACATGATATATTTTTTATATGTATACTAGCCGTTGGTTTACAATTTAATTAATATTATAATTTGTAGCTCAATGTAAAGTATTTTTCTATATTTTACTTTCTTGGAAGGACTCGGCTACAAACCATCCTTGCTATACAAATTTTAGAACGGTTTGTAGCCATTGAAAGGTAGACATGAACGGACGAGATGAGAACAGAAAAAACAAATGAAGCAAAAGTTGTATCACCTGCACGGCCGTGCTATTCCTTCAGTCATACTCATCAAGTGGCCTAAACGGATATCTTTCTCATACCGGAGTATGAGTGATAAATCCATCATACGCCTTTTGAGTTCACTAGTGCAATAAATATCAAAACCAATCGAAACCGTTATAGTTACCCTTTTACAGATAACGTTAAACTAGGTCAAACTTAGGTCTTCGTTACATAGTGTACACAAAGACTCCTTGGTCTTAGGATATAATGACAAGCTACGATATGTGAGTATCTCATGACTGGATCTATGCAGCATACTCACAATCGGGTTGTCTGATATCATCGACCTGATGGTATCTATGATATAACTCCGGCACGCACTTTGCCATGATCAGTAGAGCATGATCACAATGAGTTAGTCTCATACTGATCGTTTCAGAAGAAGTTTAGCTGATCAGGGACTTTATCGAATGCAATTCTTTCTGATCTATAGTTCTACTATAAGTGGTTACATACATTATGACATAGATCGGATTACATTAGATATATTACTACAACACATTAGTAATATTATGCCTTTTATTATGTAAAAGAATGATGTCCGTTACAATATAGATTAAGGAATTACATTGGACTAGGGCACAAACCTAACATTAGGACATGTCAAAATAATGGAGTGACGTGTATGTGAGCCACTCGCTCCAAGGTATTAAGGCAGTGATCACACGACGACAGAGTATGTGTTGGTGACTTAATCTATGCGCCATACTCAACCGCGGGTCATCCAATATCGTCTCCCAGACGATATCTGTGATATCTCTACATCTCGATCAGCAGAGCATGGTCGTAAGTCATCCTCACGCTAGTCACTTATGTATAAGTATTCGACTAGGGATCCATCAAGCATAACTTCATGTTATCTAAAGGTTTTGTTGTCCTTGAGTAAACACTAACGACTTTAGATGAATTTATCGCTTGATACATTATTACAACACAATAATAATATAAATGCCTCTTTAATTTCTCAACAAAAGATAAAATATTACATGGTAAAGACTGGACTAGGGCACTGGATCCTACATCTCGAACTCCCTATGATTCCTACTTGTCAGTTATCTAATGATCCTCTCGGACTCAACATCATAACAACACAATGATTATAACAACCTCTCAGCAAGAAATAATCATAATAAAACTAGAATGATAACCACACATGCATAAAAATCCAAACTTTAAAGATAGATCTCAAAATTCATGTATCAAACCCTAGCACCCATGATTATTGGGTTTAGCCAACAATTATTGTGCAAAAACCAAATAGCATTCAAATTCAAGTTCAAGAAGAGAAGAGAAGAAGAAAGAACAACGAAACCCTAGTATGGTGAAGTCAGATTTCGTCAATTCGGGCCAAATCTCTTGATTCGTGACTTGATCTTCGATGCCTTCGATCCCTATGCTCACGATCCGCCTTCAACAAGTGTCCGACCTCCTCTCGAAACCTCAAACCCTCCTTAGACGTCTCAAGTTGCAGCTCTCTGTGTGATAACTTTCCAAAATCGAAGCTCCCCAATTAATGATTTATGCGTTATATTTAAATACAGTCCAGTCTCATGTCACGGGCCAATGTCACGCCGTACATGGAAGAGCGAGACATGGGTCACCGACGTGCTTTTCGTCCGCTCTAGAAAAAGAAAATTTTTGGGGTCATCTCACGTCTGTGACATTCCCAAAAGTTGGAAACCTTAAACCTTCCTTAGACGTCTCAAGTTGCAGCTCTGTGTGTGATAACTTTCCAAAATCGAAGCTCCCCAATTAATGATTTATGCATTATATTTAAAAACTCTCCAGTCTCATGTCACGGGCCAATATCACACCGTACATGGAAGAGCGTGACATGGGTCACCGACGTGCTTTTTTCCGCTCTAGAAAAAGAAAAGTTTTGGGGTCATGTCACGTCTGTGACATTCCCAACAGTTGGAATTTTCCAAAACTTGTGGAACTCTCTAACTCCGTTCGTTTTGATAAATCATGGACCCAAAACGGAGTTTAGGTGCAAAATCTGCGGCACTCGAAAGTTTCAGCTTTGCTTCAAGATTTACTTTATTGCTTTCTGCTCAATTTTTCTAGTTTAGGCCACGTGTCTAGATGACACGTCGGGGCTTTATGGGATATCAAGGCCGTGAAATGTGGGTGTGAAATGGTCTCTATTCTGCTCAGCTTTAAAGAAGCTCCGTCTTTAGCCCATTTTTTACCTTAACATGTATATGCGCACTCGAAACACCGTGAATACTTATATTGCATAAAAAGAGGTAAAATACAATGCAAGAGGGCAAATAAAACTTAGCGGGATTAAAATAGCGCGTTAAATTTAGTATTGATACAGCCGCATCAGTAATGGAGAGAGAGAGAGAGAGAGAGAGAGAGAGAGAGAGAGAGAGAGAGAGAGAGAGAGAGAGAGAGAGAGAGAGAGAGAGAGAGAGAGGGAGGGAGGGAGGGAGGGAGTAGGGCATCTTACTCGTCAGTGCTGGACAGATTTTCAGGTTTGTCCCGATTTGTTCCATCTTTGAGGATTTCGAATCTGACAAAGAAAAACCAAAAGATTGTGCTCTCTAGATCGTCCACACAAGCAAGGCACCTAATTACTTTTAGGATTCTACACCCAACTATGCTAGTTTGGAAAGTAAAAGAAGCAAAACCCTACTATAGTATAGAGAAGGAGGGTCGACTAGGGAGGGAGAGAGAGACGAGAATGAGAGTGTATTAGGGTTTTAATTACTGTGAAAAATCAGATTTTATTATCTTTTATTTTTCACTAAATCAAATCCACAAAATCTCATAATTAACTTAAGCTCATTCTTATAATTAATATTAAGAATGGGCTTGAAGCCCATTTAGCTAAAGTTTAATTAAACTCATTTAAATTGGGTTCTAATTAAACGGTTTAGCTAAACCAATCCAATCCCTTTAATCTGATTTTATCAACCGTCTGGTTATAAACTTAGGCCAGAAATCAATCAGTTCGTTTTCAATTTGACTAAATTGAAAAGCGGATTCTCCGAATGTCCATCCTAGTCTGTTTTACTATATATCATGCTTATAGTGTGTGACCCTCTTGGCTCACGACCCGTTAGCAGACTGGTAAAATTACTATTTTACCCTTTCCATCATAAGTGGCCTCTAGCAAGACATTATAATTACCCAACGTCCGTGATTATCGATGATTCGACTTAACCTTTTATCGTACATGTCACTATCCTTTTATCAAACCGATATCTAGATTGATCAAAAGGTATAAAACCGTCATCCTAATTTATCAATCACTATTTCTTGATATCTGATATGACTGAAAATTGATACTAAGTATCTCCTGCATGGCCATGCTATTTCTTCAGTCGTATTCATTAGGTGGCCTAAACAGATATCTTTCCCATACCGGAGTATGGGTGATAAATCCCTCAGCCGTCTTTCGATTTCACTCATGTAATTCATAACCAAGCCAATCAGAGCCCTTATGACTACCCTTTTACAGATAACGTTAGACTAGGTCAAACTTAGAGATTCATTAAATAGTGATTACAACGAATCCTTGGTCTTAGGATATAATGACAAGTTACGATCTGTGAGTATGCTCATGACAGTATCTATACTGCATACTCACCATCGGGTCGTCCAATACCATCTCCCTGATGATATCTATGATCTAACTCTGGCAGATCCTTGCCATCATCAGTAGAGCGTGATCATAAAGAGTTAGCCTCATACTGATCGCTTCTTAATGAAGCTTAACTGATCAAGGACTCATTAAATGTAATTCTTTGTGATATGTAGTTCTACTATTAGTGATGACACACTAATGATACAGATCAAATTACATCTAATATATTACTACAACACATTAGTATTATGATGTCGATTTATTTATTCGGAAAGATGATAAACATTATTACTGTAGACAACTTTCATATTTGACTAGGGCACAACTCTAACATCATTTTCTCTACAACACCATTTCAAGTGGTCATGTTTTAGGTTCAATAGACTGTCGATCTACATTAGTGCCACTTTTCATATCTTTATATTATCTCGATCAAGGGCCTCCAACTTGCCCCTAGTTCCAATCAAAGTTCCATTCTACTCCCATAGGCCTCGCATTTTCCTCATGCTTAGACTGTGACTGAGCCTTTGTCAAGGGATCGACCATATTATCATCAGTCGAATTGTCCTTAATCTCCACATCACATCTATCTGTGATATCTTTATTTGTGATATCTCTGATGAGGTGATATCTGTTGAGTATATGTTGTGGAATCTGGGCTCTTGAGCAATAGCTACGGCCCTGTGTTGTCACATAACAAGCTTACCAGATCAGACGTTCGCGGCATTACATCTAATCCGGTTAGAAGCTTCTAATCCATATGGTTTCCTTAGGTGTTTCCTCAGCAGCTATATACTCAGCCTTCGTTTGCAAAATCAATAATAGTGGCTAGCTTGGAATCATTCCTACTTATGAGCGCCACTCATACCCCACACATATCTTGACTATGATCTAACTGATCATTGTCGGTCAGGATTATATCCTCGGTGCCTCTAAAGTACATTAGAGTATTATTAACTGTTGTCCAGTGTAGCTCATCGGGGTTAATCTGTAACTTTCTTGTACAAAATAGGGAAAAATAAGACATTCGGTCTTGTGCATGGCACATCTGATTGATCCAATATACTAAGTACATGGCATCATCTGGTTCAACTCATCAATGTCATAGAACACTGATTATTTCTAACTAGCTCATCAATGTCATAGGACACTGATTCTTGCTGAGTCGTTTGTGTCATGTAGCGTGGGCAAGAATCCTTTCTTGTAACTGTGCATTGAGAACCATCGCACTCCCACTAGACTTCTTGTGTACACAAGGTTCCAATCTCTGAGAAGCCTGCATTAATTCATAAATGGATTTCTGCAACTTGAAATCTTTCCACTAATCTTTTGCAAAAGAATTCCGGACTGATTTCATCATCCATGTATGTCTTAACCTTAAAGACTTACTCACAACCAATGGCTTTTACACACATTGGTTGGATTAACCAAGTTTCCAACTTGGTTACCCTATATGGATTGGTTTTCTTCTCTTATGGCTCCCTAGCCATTTCTCAGAGTCGGGAATGTCCATTCCCTCTTGAAAGGTTGCTGGATTATTAAAATCCACAACGACCATATCATTACTCTCAGACATCATGAATTTGTATCTGATGGGTACATGACATGTTCTTTTAGACTTATTGGACTTGTAGGAATAATCACTTGGAATGTATGATTATCTTATTCAGCTGATCAGGCTCCACCAAACTTCATAGTGTCTAAGTGAGGTGCCTGAATTTCTTCAAGATGCACATTACTCCCACTAGCCCTTTTGAAAATTATATCCCAATTCCAAAAGACACTACCTTGAGCAACAATGCTTTGTTCTCGCTTAGTTCTTGGAATTTGTATCTCTTAGTTTCCTAAGGATACTCTATGAAGATATTCTCATCTGATTCGGATGCAAACTACCTTGCCATCCCAATCCACTAGGAAAAAACTCGTGCCGGGATATTTCCCTTACCATGTCTCACTATGGTTCAGCTCTTATCTGGATACCACGCGAAGGCACACGCATCCACAAAAACTGACCATCTCATCCAGCTCGCCTCCCAATGAATACTACGTGAAGGCGCAAGCATCCATAGTTACCGGAAAGTAAACGAGTGTCATGTGGTCATACCGGAATGTTCCCATACCAAATTGGACTATGGTTTAGTTCTTATTTGGCTACTAAGAGAAGGCGCACGCATCCAAATAAAAATTACAATCTCATCTGACCTACATCCCCATGAATGTTACGCGAAGGCGCACCCACTCACGAGTCGAAAAATCTAGATGAGTGTCAAATGGTATACAATTCCTTGTCTTCATTGGAGCCTTATTCATCCTTAATATAGCTGACCCTATAGCACAAAATCTGAATAAGATTGTGTGAATCACTAGGTTATTCATGGAACGAACCGCATCTTCTTGTGTTTGATTTTTGCGTTCAGACACGCCATTAAAATGGTGTTCTAAGCAGAGTCTACCATGAATGGATCTCCTGATCCCCAAGATGATTGATTTTGACTTGGTTAGGTATTTAGCCATTCGAATTCAATCCAAACGCTTTTAACACTTATTTCCAAGTTGACTATTCTGGCCTTGTGACCTTAGGGATCTCAACACACCGGGATGTATTAGACCCTACTAGTCACTCGCTCTTCACCTCAACTTGTGAAGAGCGTATCTGTCATTTTACCCACTAAACAAACTTCTCATCATCAAATTGAATTGAATTCAATTGGACTTATAAGTCCACATTCATAAAGTGTTGATTTGCGCTTCTTATTTCTGTGGTCTAAACAACTATACCATATTAGAATCTGGTTCAACCGTTTCCTATTTATGTTACAGATTGATCTTTCATTAGTATCAACTACACTTTGCACATATTGACTAATAAGATTCTGGAGTACTTGCATAATGAATGCCATTAATAAACAGCATGATATCATCTTGTTCAACAAGAACCGAAATTATGTTCCTGATAAAACCATGTACACTTTCATATGCCAAGACTAAGCCCATTGGGCAAATTCAATTCGATGATCATTACAACAACTCCTACTGGGATTGCTTACTTGTAGGATCATCTCTCCCTTGATCAATTCTCTTCTACTTTTGAAATCCTACACATTGAATGTGTTATGTAGTACTCCATACTCATGATTCAGAAGTGGAGAAGCTTGTAACATAAGTTCTTGAGAAATGTGGATCCTCCACATTCTCTCTCAACTCATCTTGTTATCTCATACAGTCCTTTTTCTTATGACCACCTTACTTAAAGAAACAAGAAAGCATCCGTGCGTTTGGAATTAGCCTTGATCTTTTGGACCATGGGTGTCTCTTAATCTTCTTCAACTCTGCTTAAGGGCCTCACCCTTGTTAGCATTAGCTTTGTCGAAACTTATCCCTTTCTTGACCTCTGGAACATCGGAATCTAGTTCTGAATGTACCTCCTGTCAATTCCATGTTGCACATGCTTAGATCATTAAATTGATCACATCATACAACATAAAATTATGACTTATGGAAATTCTCGCTAACAATCGCAGGAGTGCAAATCCTTGATTAGAGAGAGTCTTTCGATTCTTGTCTTCTCATAGAGATAGCCAATCGGACCATTTGCATCCATAATCATTTGTTGCCCTTAGAGATTCCATCTCTCTGCAACCCAGCTTTCATAACCCACATTATCCAGAGTGTTAGAGTGCTTCTTGAATGCAACTCTAAGAGCTCTAGTGGTGTTCGTAGCTGATTCCAAAGGGATAGGTTGGTCAAGAAAAATTCCTTTTGTGTACATTTGAGAAACCTTCTCAAAACCAGTACTTGTCCAGAGATCCTATCCTTCCAAGGATATATCTCTGCGACTCATTGTGTGCTGTGATTTTTCTTTACGAAATATAATTTTAATCAGTATTGTTTAAAATTAAAGTTGGAGATTGAGTTTTAAAACACTTGTCTGATTCTAAAACTTAGAATAGGAACCATGATCCTCGCATACCCTCAATTGAAGTGAACGAAGGCTCACCGCTCCAACTGAGAGAACCAAGGTAGGAACACATCCAATTACAAGTCCATGTGATTCCTGGCTAGGGGTTGTACTTAAAAGTACACGGCATACCCTATACTGATACCCTAGGTCAGCCCTAGCTGACAATCATAGACAAGTCTACCAAGTTTCGACTATGGTCAGAACTAATATGGCTACTACGTGGAGGCGCACGCATCCACGTAGAACTGCCTAACTCATCCAGACTTCTCCTCTATGAATGTTATTCGGAGGCGTACCGACATCCATAAGCTCAAAGTCCTTTTAAGTGTCCAAACTTGGATGGTATCACGCTTGACTTGTAATTATTTGCGAATAAGTGTTTTTTATACTCCTGATTGTATATCGATACAATCTTAACTGGAATCATCAATTACAAATCCATGCAAAGATGATTCATTAACCAATTACATGCAAGTCTGATTAAATTCTGGTTTTAATCTTCGCATATGGGTGATAGCTAAACATACATAAACTAATGCATATAAAACTGTCCATACATTTATACATTCACGATATAACATGTATAGCTATGCCCTTCCTAAGGATCCTAGGATACTGGCAAAATAGATCCTAAAGACTAGGTCTTCAAGATTCATACTTGCTCCATCCTTGTGGACTCCTCTGGCTTCGAGTCTCCTCCAGCCTCCTAATCTCCCTCCTGACTTGTATGTAACGCCCCAAGATCCGGTTCTCCGAATCTTAGTCGTCACGCGATAAAATACAAGTATCGATAATACATATACGAAGATACATATACGAAATAGTTATGAAACACCTCGAGCGTCCTCGAGTGTATCATAACTATACTCGCACAAAGTCAACACCTTTAGTTTAGGCGTCCCTAACTTAAAGGTGATTGCACAAGTAAACCAGTTCTAAAACAATTCCATCAAAACATCCTTTGAAAATGAAGCAAGTAACTCATAAATAAATACCATAATGGTGAGGCATAACGCCACCTCACCGAGTGTTTTACAAAATCAAGTAATAAACCGGATAATGAAAAGCAGTAACAAAACAGGTTATGACTCAACAGAGTCTACAACAGCCGACCAAACACCACTGGCAAAGACACGTCGACACGACACGCCCCCAAGCTCCCAGTCAAAAGATCTAAACGCATCCATAACCTGCACAAGTTGTAGGGGTGAACACGCTACCTCCAAGACTCAAACATCGCACATACACAAGATGATAACAATGCAAAAGTAGTTGTATAACATAATTAACTACACCCTAGGGTAACCGATTTCAGCCCAGGGAATCCACCCTTGCCTCGGTTCACCCTCCCTTAGGTAAAGGTAACCGATCTCGATCAAGGGAGTCCACCCTTAACTCGATTCACCTTACACCTAAATAAAGGCAACCGATCAAAACTAAGGGAGTCCACCCTCAGCTCGGTTGACCTTTCCCACAAAGATAAAGGTAACCGATCTCGATCAAGGGAATCCACCCTCAACTCGGTTTACCTTACACCTAAATAAAGGTAACCGATCACAACTAAGGGAGTCCACCCTTAGCTCGGTTGACCCTTACCACAAATAAAGGTAATCGATCTCGATCAAGGGAATCCACCCTCAACTCGGTTTACCTTACACACCACCTGTAACACGAGTATCACACCATACTCATGCAGAAAACATACTAGGTACAAGACGGAATAAATCATCGTCTGAAAAGCAAATAATATAATACCTGGCACAATCCCGTGCATACAATCAGTTCAGAGTTATACTAAACTAATTCACCCAACATTATCATGCAAATCTCACTATTCGCATATAATCACACCAAGCATATTCACGCCACTACCATAGTGTCAAATCATGCTCACACGTATATATACACACATATATAATCAAACAAAGGCATCAAGCCATATAGTCTAGGTAGCTATGTCCCCCTACCTTAGGAAAGCTCCACGTACGCTCCTAGCCTCCCGCTCGAGCTATTCACGCCTTGCCTTTCCCGCGAGCGTCAATATCAACTAATAATTATATTCAATAATTAAAAACTCAAACAGACTCCGAAACGAATGCAATAAATTTACAAGTGTACTCCAACAAGTTCCTAACACTTGGACACACTTCAAATTAATCAAAGTAGCCAAAATGGGTCCGGAATGACCCATTTTCCCCGAAACACCCAATCTGCCCGGAAACGAGTTTTTGAACCTCGGGACTCCGAAAATTACGAAACTTGTTTCAAAACTTCTCATTTAATATTCTAAGACCAATGCAATTAACGGAATCGAATTCCGACACCCGAGCGTTAAAATACTTCAATTAAAGTTATTGGTGGAAAAACCGTCTTTCACAATTTAAATCCGGAAATTATCAAATACGCAAGTTATCGACTCGGGGGTCACCCGGGACCACCCGAACTCACAAAACCCGAGCCCCGGGCTCGTGGGCCCCACACAAGCCACCACATTAATTCTCGGGAAACAAAATCGAGCTACGGGATTTACTTCGAATCTGTCCAGAGACAGATTCGGCAGAACAGTCCAATTCCCGGACTTGCAGCTCCAAATCCGTAGCTCGTCTGGAAAACACGTAAACATGAAAGTTGAAGCTCTGCCAGTACTCTACAAACTTCATGTTTTACTCGGAACCAATTTCGAACTGGAACGGCTCCGTCCGGAGCAAAACAGATTGTCCGTCCGGCTGGACAGATTCAGCGGTTCAGTCACTTCCCGGGCTTCTAGCTCCCAAACCGTTGCTCCTTTGGAAAAACTCACAAGATGAAGGTTGAAGCACTTTGAGTCAGCGTTCCATGGCCACCAGAATCAGCCACCAACGTGGCCGGAGCTCCGGCGACCCTCCGGTCACCGGAATTTGTTCAAATTTGTCTTAAAACATGCCTAATCATCTCTAGTGTCTAACTAAACTTAAAACAACACATTTCTACTTAAAACCCACGAAGCAAACTACTCCAAATCGAAAAGAGAACCATACCTCTTGTAGTCCTCGATGCCGGGATTTCGAATACGAAGAAATCTCGAAGAAACGACGGACGGATTGACGGGAAATCCTCCTTGCTTGGCCGGACCCTCCTTCTCCTTCCCTCTTTCTCTTTCTCTTTCTCTTTCTCTTTCTCTCTCCTTCTTTCTTCTCTTCTCCCTCTCTTTCTCTTGGTTGTTCTCGGATGAAATGGGAGCTCCCCCTCCTTATAACAACACATTTTATTTAATTAATTATTTAATTAAATAAAATGAAAACCCAAAAATCAACCCTTTTTCCTCTTTCCCAACATCACCAAACCCCACACACAACAAGTCACTTCCTTGTCCCCTTGATACCTAATCCATCAATCACATCGGTCACCTTTTCCACCAACCGAAAACGGATCAGATTTCCCAAAATCGGACGTTTCGGACCCCGAACGGGCACTTTTATCGAGATTTCAGCAAAATCTCCCGAGTGACTTAAAATGGGCTAACTAAGAATACTGCATCGACCGTTTTACGATTTGGGACTTAACGAGTCCAGAATCGCCCAAATCGTCCTCGGTTGACTTTTCCTTCAAAAAGTCAACCTAAGTCAACTTTCCCCGAATGGGTCACGAAGTGGTCTTTAGTCGCCCTGAACTTAGCTTGGTCGAAAATAACGTCATCTTATTTCCAAAACAACTCTCGGGGTCAGGTTCAGACTCGATCTGGTCACTATTCAAAAATTTTGAATTTTCCCAGATTTTAGTCTAACTGCCCGGGAGAGGTTCTTACACTTGTATCTTGCGTCGGTCTTCGTAATTACATATTTAAAATAAATAAATACAAATAACCACGACACACAGGTCGTATTTATCACAACCCAAAAACTTAGCAACTCGCAGGTTGCAAAACTTAAATTAAAATCATAGAAGTCTTGAGGGCTTAGCAACAATATGTTGTCAAACATCATGTGTATCAAACAATAAATTAATTCCAAATTTTATCTTTCTTAAGTGTGGAAAAAAAAATTTCCGGTTTAAATTAATTAATTGAAATTGAACTGGTTCACCTTGGTTTATCGAAACCGAACCGAATCTAAAAATTAAAATTTCAGGGTTTATAATTTTCTCGCGAACCGACCGGTTTAGCCCGAGACTGGTCGAGCCAAACCGGACCGACCTAGGCCGCCCGCGGCAGCAACCATGGTGGCTCGCGAGGGCTCTCCGTGGTCCACCAAGGGGCTCGACCCCGGTTAGCCACGGCTAACCCAAATCAGCCCTAAACATTAATTTTAACTTTCTAACTCAACTAATAAAAATCTGATTTTTTTTCATGTTTTCATGCAAAATTAAAATCCAAATCATACATGAAAAATTAGGAAATATTACTACCCCTAATCATGCTCAAAATAAATATCCCAAACAACCTGCCTCTGATACCACTGAAGGAAATCCACAGGTTTCATAGAATTAATTTCATGTAGCGGACATTGAAATAACTAAGGATTTCGAACTAAGATCATCATCTGATAAAAATAGAGTGTGCTCGCTAGATTGTCCAGACAAGCAAGGCACCTAATTACTTTTAAGATTCTACACCCAACTATACTAGTTTTGAGAGTAGAAGAAGCAAAACCCTAACTATGGTGGAGAGAAGGAGGGTCGGCTTGGGAGGGAGAGAGAGACGAGAATGAGAGTGTATTAAGGTTTTAATTATTGTAAAAAATCATATTTTATTATCTTTTATTTTTCACTAAATCAAATCCATAAAATCTCATAATTAACTTAAGCCCTTATAATTAATATTAAGAATGGGCTTGAAGCCCATTTAGCTAAAGTTTAATTGAACTCATTTAAATTGGGTTCTAATTAAACGGTTTAGCTAAATCGATCCAATCCCTTTAATCTGATTTTATCAACCGTCTGGTTATAAACTTAGGCCAGAAATCAATCGGTTCGTTTTCAATTTGACTAAATTGAAAAACGGATTCTCCCAATTTCCATCCAAGTAAGTTTTGCTATATACCATGCTTATAGTGTGTGACCCTCAAGGCTCACGACCGTTGGCATAATGGTAAAATTACCATTTTACCCTTTCCATCATAAGTAGTCTCTACCAAGACATTATGATTACCCAACATCCGTAATTATCGATGATTCGACTTAACCTCTTATCGTGCATGTTACTATCCTTTTATCATACCGATATCCAGATTGATCAAAAGGCATAGAACCGTCATCCTAATTTATCAATCATTGTTTCTTGATATTTATGATGACTGAAAACTGATAATAAGTATCTCCTGTATGGCCATACTATTTCTTCAGTCATACTCATCAAGTGGCCTAAATAGATTTCTTTCCCATACCGGAGTTTAGGTGATAAATCACTCAGCCGTCTTTCGAGTTCACCTATGTAATTCATAACCAAGCCAATCAGAGCCCTTATGGCTACCATTTTACAGGTAACGTTAGACTAGGTCAAACTAAGAGATTCATTACATAGTGATCACAAAGACTCCTTGATCTTAGGATATAATTTTTGTGGGGTCAAAATGTCTCGTTTTGAGACCGTTTAACCACACAATTCGGTGCGTTTGTATCCCGTAGTGGCCAATTAAGGCCCGGGAGTATACGTTTTATGCTTTTTGGTGTTCTGAGATGCGTATGCAGGAATGGAAGGAAAAAGGGCCGAAAACGAGGCACCGAGCAAAAGTCTTGGCGAGTTGACCAAAGGGTCAGACAGAACTCTTTAGGCACGATCGTGCCTCCTTTGGCCACGATCGTGCCTCATTAGGCACCATCACCCCCCTTGCCAGACACGATCGTGCCCCCTTGAAGATTAAATTAAGCATTTTATTCCAACTTATAGAGAGCTCCCACGATTTTCAGTCACGACGGAGACACGATCGTCACCCAGAGATAGTCACGATCGTGCTTACTTAAGTCACGATCGTGACTTCCAAGGCACAAGGGCGCGATCGTCCCCGAGGCGATTTGAAAATATCTCAGCTGCTGCGAGTCACGATCGTGCCATCCGAGAGCACGATCGCCCCCATGACCAAGTCACGATCGTGCCATCTCAGCACACGAACGTGACCCAGACCGAGGCACGATCGTGCCATACCATTCACGATCGTGACCTTCCACGGATTCAGAAAACTATAAAAGGGGTTCACTCATATTTTGAAGGGAAAAAAGAATAGAAGAGAGAGAAAACAAGGCCAACGCTTTTTCAGCATTCCTTGAAGCGTTCTTCGTCATTTCTCGAGTGTTCTTCATCTTTCTCTACACCAAGGGGCAACAAGAGTTCCACCGTTCTTCATCGAACTTGAAGAAGCACCTTGCTCGGGCATCCAAGAGCATTTCTACCCATTTGATTTATAGTTAATATGTTGTTCATGTGTGTTCTTGCTAGACTTGAGCACCATGGTTGAGGGCTAAATCCCTTAGCCATGGGTGCTAGACAATATGAAATGTGATTATAAAGTTTTTTGAGAATTAGTTTATTGAATGATGACTTTGTTGTGTGGATGGTTGTTTGAATGCATGTGTTGTTTAATTGACGCTTTACAATACGTGTTTGAGGAGTTCTATCCGATACCGAAAGGGAAGCAATAGACTCCAGACCTTGCATCCACCGAGGGTTGTAGGCTCAAGACCGTGTCTTGGCACCTTATAGTAACCCTTAGCTTATAATTTTCGATTGTATGAGGTCTCGATTTATTCTCAATACCGAAAGGGCACCAGGAGGCTCGGGATTAGGCTAACCTCAATACCGAAAGGTGAGGTCGGCACTTAAGACATAGGCTCAATGTACCTTTCATTCAATAGAATTTAAATCTCTCGGACTATTTCACTTGATGATTGTCTAGCACCGTAGGCGTTTTAAACCATCTGTTATCACTATCGCAATTTGTTATCTTTGTCATAATCGCAAACACTTTCATTGATTAATCGTAGACCCTAAACTAATCCTTGTGGACCGACTCAGTATCTTACCGGATCTTATAAATTATATTACTTGCGAACCGTGTGCACTTGCACGTGGAAACCATTGTGCGACATTTTCACGTCACATTTTTGCCCAACAAGTTTTTGGCGCCGTTGCCAGAGATTAATTGCTATACGATTGGTAAATGCTTGTGTATGCTTTGTTGTGATATTGATAGTATTTCGTGTGTTTGAAGGTACTTGTTTGGTACATGACCCGAAGCTCGAGAGTGCCAGAATTTAATTTCAATCTAGAGATCGAGGCTTTGTGTCGGAGGAACAACGCTTCGAAAAAGCGTGTCAATGAAAGTTTAGTGCAACAAAGAAGTATGGACGCTACTCCTGCTAGAGTGGAGCAAAGACCCCCCCTTCTGGGAAGGGATCGAGACGAGAATCCCGCTGAGGGAAACAATAATGAAAGATCACAATTTGGATCCGACGATCACGAAGATTACTATACCGAGGATGACGACATGCCTCCTCTGTCCCCGCTTCCCCCTAGAGGACCGCGAGGGAGGAGGGGAAGAGGATGTCAACGACCTCGTCAACCACGATATAGAAGAAGGGCAGACTATAATTACCAAGCCCTGGATTTTGAGCTTACATCAGTGATGCTGAGTATGTTAAGGACAAACCCGCAGTTCATGGGCAACAATGCCGATGCCCACAATCATCTAAAGTTTCTTGAAGATGTCGTCGAGACTACGGCCAGTGGTTATCCTGAAGATCTAGTCAAGACTAAGCTACTCCCCATCTCTTTGGGAGGAGCAGCAAAGTCATGGTACATGACGTTACATCTTCGCGAGAAGCGAGATTGGGCAAGCTTAGAACGAGGATTCCTTTCAAAATATGTACCTTCTCGCAATGAGGGCTTACTTCGGAAGGACATCAACAACTATACCCAACCCTGGGGTGAAACTCTTGGAGAGACTTGGGAAAAGTTCAAACAGTTGCTGAGAAAGTGCCCGGATCATCAAATCTGCGATGAGGCCTTGAACAAGACGTTCTACTAGGGGTTGAATCAAGCATCTCAAATGGCGGTAAATGTCGGCTCATGAGTGTCACTTCTATCTATAGCTCTGGGTGAAGTATTTGATGTGGTGGAGCAAGTTGCGCTCCAAAGCTACGAGTACAACGAAGCTGAAGCGGTCCAGAATAACCAAGGAGCATCTTTTGCACGAAAAGGAGAAGAACATGAGACACTGAAAAGTCTTTCACACAAGATGAATAGGCTACTGAACATGGCACAAGGAGACCAAGGAAGGAACTCGAGGCCTCAAGTGGGGGTAAATCGCATGGACTACAACAACAACAACCATAACAAGGGTAGCTTTAGGGGATATGGCAATGCACAGGGGTACCAAGATCGTCCGGTGCAAAGCCATCCCCAAGGCTATGGAAACAATTACAAAGCGAGACCACAGGCCAATGCGAGTAGTTATGGCAAAGTGTATCCCGATCGTCCCCAGGGAGGTAACAATGGCCAAAACAACCGTCCGTCAAGCTACGAAAAAGGTCAACATTCCAACTCCAAAAGCGATGAGTTGCTAAGAGATGTTCTAGAGGATTTCATAAAAAGCCAAACATCAGTGACCGATGAACTAAGAAGAAACCAGAGGAACAAGGACGCTCGATGGGAGCAAAGTAGTGCTCCCAGACAAATGGGAACTCTTCCGTCGAACACAGAGGTGCCGAAAGGTCATGGCAAGGAGCATGTTAAAGAGATCACATTGAGAAGCGGAAACACGTTAACAATGCCATCTACCCCGGTGGATTATGAGCCGGAAATGGAAGAGGCCGTTGTTGAGGATTTTGGGTTTGGGGATGAAAATCTCGGGGATGAGGAATGAGAACTAGAAGCACCTCGAGAAAGGCATGACAAGCCCCAAGCGGGACCTTAAGGTGATCCCACTTATGTCAAACCACCTACTCCCGTTCTTAGACCTCTGTTCCCTCAAAGGGTGAAAAGAAAGGCGAAATGCAACGACTTTCAATTTGCTCGTTGCCTTGATGTGCTTTGGCAAGTCTCGATCAACATCCCTCTTATCGAGGCGTTGAATGAAATGCCTAAATATCACAAGTTTTTCAAGGAGATCCTCTCCAACCGTCAGCGTTTGCAAGAGTGTTCTAAGATAGCATTGAATGAGGAATGCAGTGCATTGGGGCTTAACAAATTGCTCCAAAAGAGAAAGACCAAGGAAGCTTTACAGTTCCGGTCAGGATAGGAAAAGCAAAGGAAATGATGTCATTATGCGATTTGGGATCCGGCATTAACCTTATGCCGTTTTCCGTCTTTAACTCACTTCAAATTGGCCACATGAAGAAAACATCGGTCTATTTGCATTTGGCTAACCGACAAGTGGTATACCCCGAGGGGGTAGTTGAAGATGTGTCAGTGCGCATTGGAAAATTTATCTTGCCGGCCGACTTCATCATTCTTGACTTCCCGGTTGATCATGTGGTTCCCCTAATCTTAGGGTGGCCTTTTCTCGTAACCGCCGAACAGTAATCCGAGTTAAACAAGGCGTATTGGAGATGACAGTGGGAGGTGAAACTATCATCTTTGACATTCTGAGAGGGATTAAAGCGCCTGACATGGATTATTCAGAATTAGCGGCCATCTCCGTGATTGATCATGAGGTACAACATGTTCTACCCTCAATTTGTTTAAGTACTAATGATTTTTCTAGTGCTTTCTTTGAACAATTAGATCTTGAAGAAAAAGAGGAAGGGAATGAGCAAAGTGAGTTATGTGCACTCGGTTTTGTTAAAAGAAGAGAAGGATACAGGGGCTTTGAGCCATTGTTTACGGGAGATCGCTTGAGGAAGCTCCGAGGCTTGAATTAAAAGTGCTCCCCCAGCATTTGAAGTATGAATATTTTGGGCCAGATTATACGCTTCCAGTTGTCATTTCTTCTGCCCTGTGCCCAGATCAGGAAGCCAGGTTGATGAGTGTATTGCAGAAACACAAGGGGCGTTGGGTTGGACTATCGCCGACATTCAAGGGATAGATCCAACTTTTTGCACCCACAAAATTATTCTGGAGCAGGAATGCCGAGGCTCTGTCGAGCATCAAAGATGGCTCAATCTGGCTATGAAGAAGGTGGTGAAGAAGGAAATCTTGAAGTGGTTAGATGCCAGGGTGATATACTCCATTTTCAGACAGCAAGTGGGTTAGCCCAGTTCAATGTGTTCCGACGAAGGGAGGCCTAACGGGTGTTGCAAATGCTAACAATGAGTTGATTCCTCAACGGACCATGACCGGGTGGCGTATATGCATGGACTACCGCAAGTTGAACAAAGCGACAATGAAGGATCATTTCCCGCTACCCTTCATAGATCAAATGTTGAATCGGCTAGCCGGAAATGAATTCTATTGTTTCCTAGACGGCTACAGTGGTTATAATCAAATCCACATAGCCGTGGAAGATCAGGAAAAGACAACATTCACTTGCCCCTACGGGACGTTTTCTTTTCGACAAATGTCTTTTGGGCTTTGCAATGCCCCGGCGACCTTCCAAAGGTGCATGATGGCTATATTCTCAAACATGGCCGAGAATTACGTGGAGGTTTTCATGGATGACTTCTCAGTTTTTGGAAGGTCATTTGACGAGTGTTTGTAGCATCTGGAAAACGTGTTGAAAAGATGCGGGGAAACCAACTTGGTGCTTAATTGGGAGAAATGCCACTTCATGGTACGTGAAGGAATCGTTCTGGGCCACAAGATCTCGAAAGAGGGCATAGAAGTTGATCGGGCTAAGGTTAGTGTCATTGAGACTCTTCCATATCCGTCTTCTGTGAGGTTGGTGAGAAGTTTTCTTGGCCATGCTGGGTTTTACAGACGCTTTATCCAAGACTTCTCAAAAGTAGCCAAGCCATTGTGTAAATTGCTCGAGAAGGAGGTGAAGTTTGAATTTACACGGGAGTGCAAAGTTGCCGTTGATGAGTTGAGAGCAAGACTGGTAAAGGCTCCAATAGTAGCAGCCCCAGATTGGGGTCGGCCGTTTGAGATCATGTGTGACGCAAGCGACTACGCTTTGGGCGCGATTCTAGGCCAAAAGCACGAAAAGATCTTCCGCGTCATATCTTATGCGAGCAGAACTCTAAATGACACCCAAGAGAACTATACAGTTACTAAGAAGGAATTTCTAGCAATTGTATTTGCATTCGAGAAGTTCCGTCAGTATGTGTTAGGGTCGAAAACTGTGGTGCACACGGATCATGCGGCCTTGAAATATTTATTAATCAAGAAGGAGCCAAAAGCTCGACTAATTCGATGGGTCCTTTTGTTGCAAGAATTTGAGCTTGAGATAATGGAACGGAAGGGAGCTAAAAATCAAGTTGCCGATCACCTTTCTCGAGTAAAAAATGGCAAGAAGAAATGTGAAGAGGAAATCAGGGACGTATTTCCCGACGAACATGTCTTGGCGGTGGAAAGCGCATTAACATGGTATGCCGACATCGCAAACTATGTTTCATGTGGGATCGTGCTTTTGGGGATTAACTCCCAACAAAAGAAGAGGTTTCTTCATTCTTGCAATAGATACTATTGGGACGAGCCTTTTTTGTTTAGGCAAGGGAATGATCAAAATTTCCGTCGGTGTGTAGCGGAGAATGAAATTCCTATAATTCTGGAGGCTTGCCATAACTCCCCTTATGGGGGTCACTTCGCGGGAGAACGGACTGCTCGAAAAGTATTGCAATCGCGCTTTTATTGGGCGACCCTCTTTAAAGACTGTCACGAGCACACCAAACAGTGTGACAGATGTCAGAGAGTGGGAAATGTCTCCAGGAGGCATGAGATGCCTCTCACCGGTATTTTAGAAGTTGAGGTGTTCGACGTGTGGGGTATGGACTTCATGGGACCTTTCCCGTCATCTTATGGGAAGCTCTACATCATAGTCGCAGTAGACTATGTGTCTAAATAGGTCGAGGCAGAAACTTGTATTGCAGCAGATGCAAGAACGGTCATCAAGTTCGTCAAGCAGAATATCATTGCACGATTCGAAACTCCCCGAGCTATCATAAGTGATCGAGGTGCCCATTTCCGAAACAAGCTCTTCAAAGCTCTTGCCAAGAAATTTGGCATGAAACACAAGATGACTCTTGCGTATCACCCTCAATGCAATGGGGAAGCAGAGATCGCCAACAAGGAAATAAAAGGGGTCTTGGAGAAGATGGTAGGCCCAAACAGAAAAGATTGGTCGAAGTGCCTCGACGAAGGCCTCTAGGCGTATTGCACTGCGTACAAAACCCCGCTGAACATGTCTCCGTATCGGATGGTATACGGTAAAGCTTTCCACTTGTCAGTGGAAATCGAGTATATGGCAAGATGGGCAATCATGAGGTGTAACATGGGTCTAGGTAAAGTGGGGACAAAAAGGTTGCTCCATATAGAGGAGCTTGAGGAGTGGAGACGAGAGGCGTATGAGAGCAACGCCATTTACAAAGAAAAGACGAAGCGGTGGCACGATAAGCACATTATAAAGAGAAGTTTCGAGTCAGGACAATTGGTTTAGCTCTATAACGCCAAGCTTAAACTCCATGCCGGTAAGCTAAAGTCCAAATGGTCTGGGCCATTCAAAATCATTACGTGTTTGCACCACGGGGTAATGGAAATTTTGTACCCAAAGAACAAAACTACATTCTTTGCGAATGGGCTATACTTGAAGCTTTACCACAGTATAGACGGAAAAGACATTGAGCCGGACGTTGATGAAGAAGTGATAGGATTCAAAGAAGTTGGAGGAGAGTTGCCCGAAGAAGGCGGCTTGGATCGAGGGTAGTGTGGTGACTACCAGAGTTTCGTCGGGCTAACGACATTAAACAAATGCGCTATTGGGAGGCATCCAAAGTTTCTAAATCTCTCTTTGTAAATTCTCGCATTTTAGTTTATTTTGTGAAAGTAATGCACTAATATTTGTTCGGTTTGTTGCATGAAGGAACCGGTGCAATCACGACGCCTATGGCGTACACCTCTCCTTCGCAAGACGAGCAAGTCAACACCCGAGACAAACTATCAAGTCAAGTCAATCTCATTATTTTGAGAAAGGTAACATGTACTTTCTCCTTAATCCATAAAGTTGAGTTGATCTTGCTTAAGGCTTGTGATCGCCTTGTAACCTTGAATGGTTTGCTCCTCTATGTGGGCTGTTGTGATAAGATTAGTAGTATTGATTGTTTTTTTTAGGATTGTGTCGTGTGAACTCAAGGCTTAGTTAAGCCTTAAGTGTGGTGTGTACTGTGTACACACCATTGTCGAGTTTACTTAAGTTTGGGGTGTAGTAATACCCTAAGTGTGGTGTGTGTCCCACGCACCACCATTGAGTCTGTCTTTTGTCTTCTTTGTATGTCTTGTGCATGTGATGTAAATTCCCTTCATCAATAAGAGAGCAAAAGCAAGAAAAGAGAGGAGAGTCACGGGGGTTTGTTTTGGGAAAGACTAGGACCCACCCATCCTCCTTTTGTCAGTAAAGGGAGCCCATCCTCTCTCTCTATTTCATTGTTCTAGCTAACTCACAATTCCAAGAAACTCTCCCGAAGTTGATTTCTACCCTCCAAGATGAATCAGTGGGAATACGCGATGAACGCTCCACCTTCATCAGATGATGATGACGTTAACTTACCACCTCCATGGTGGCCGGTAAATTCGCCCGAGCCCGAAGGTAGTTCCACCCCTCCTGAAGATCCTATGATACAAATTGAAAGCCGTCTTTCAAAAATCATAGTGGACGTCATGACAGTCCGGGAAGAAATCAAAAACTTTAAGGAGGATATGCAAGCTCGGTTGGCAGACATAATGGAGATGATCAGCAACTTGACCGAGCTAGTGCAAATTAGGAATCGGAGGCCGCCCACGGCTCGTTAAAGAGGAAAGGTAACAATCATCACTTGTACAAATGTGTTTAGTTTAAATTTGTTGAGTCCTAGAGTAAAGTGACCCTGAGTGTGGGGTTAAGTGTGGCGTGTGTCTCACACACCACAATTCAATCTTTTAATAGCTTCCATGCAAGTCTAAGCGCAGGTATTAGGGTTCAAATGTTCGGTGATGGCAAGAAGAAGAAAAAAATGGAAGAATGCAAACAAATGGGCAGAGCCACGATCGTGCCCCAAGAGGCACGATCATGGGTTGGAAAAAATTCGAGGCATGATCGTGGACCCCCCAGGGACGATCGTGCCTGAATTTAATTGACTTAATCCCAACTTACCATGGGCTCCCACGATCTGGGTCACGATCGAGGCACGACCGTGACCCCAGAGATTTCGCCGAGTCATGATCGTGCCCCCCACCCCCAGTCACGATCGTGCCTCTGATCGTATAAAGCAATTTCTGACTCTTTCTTCTTCACTTTTTCGCGAACCCTACTTTCCCACAGCGCCGCCTTCCGCCTCTTTCGCCGGAAAATCGCCAGAAAACTCCTCCAAACGCCGGATTAAGGTATTTCTTTCGCCCCTCACTACTTTCCTAGCATAGATTTGCTATTTCCACCATATTTCCTCCACAAATCCACCCCATAACCACCCTCCACCATAGATTTCGGTCATACCTCGCCGGAACAAGTGGTTAAACCGACCATACTCCCCTCTATACCACCCTATAGGAAACCTAAACACTCCCTACCCTTCACCTACCCAACCCTCCACATAAAGCCAACCTAGACTTTTTCCGATGACTTTTTCTGGCAAGTTTTTCCGGTCACCTAAGTGGTCTTGAGCACTCTCGCTCTCTCACTCTCCTAATGGCAATGGCACCCAAGAATCCAACCGACCAAGCCCGTGCTCAAACCGTTAGCAAAAAGTCTAGAACCGCCGGCACCTCGGGGTCAAGATCGGTCCTGGCTCAACCGGATTCCCGAGCCCCCGTTGAGACCCTGAATGTAGCATGCCTCAGGTTCGTCACCCCGAGCCCGTACAAGAAAAGGTATGAGGCATTTGAAGACCTGGAGGTGATGACCGGTTGGTTCTTCAATGAGTACCTATGTAGGAGTTTGGGCATATGGGACGAATTGCACGCCAAGGCCATCCAGCTGGGTTGGCCGGGAATGATGACATAGAGGCCCCGGGTTTTTAAAGATTTGACCCGGGAATTCTTTGCCACCGTGGAGGCGGCAAATAAGGAAAAGACGGAAATAAACTTCCGGGTGTGTGGGAGAAAGTGCAAGATGACGATGAACGACCTGACCGTCATGTTCGGGTTCACTGAGGAAGAGGTGCCTGAGTTGGGTCTGTCCAACAACGAGATGTGGTATCACATCACGTTGAACCAGTACTGGAAGAAGACCAACAAGGCCCGGGACATCCCTGAGGACCAACCCGGGATGCTAATGCTGCAGAGGTTCCTAGCCGGGACACTCTTCTGTCGAAAGATCGGTCAATATGACGTTACTCTCAAGGAGCTGTGGATCCTAAATGTGAACCGTACGGGTACACGAGCTCCTTGGGAGATGACCATATGTGATCAGCTGCTTGAGATGCTCAGTAGGCAGCCAGGGGCATAGGAGCGGGATGCTTGGTCACCCAGATTGTTTGGGGACTCGTTAGCGGGGTGAATTATGTCCCTGGTCCTCCTATCTTCGAGAGGGATGCAGTGCGTGACCAAGAGATCAGAGGATCGACCTACGGGGAGATCGTCAAGAAGAGCTACCCTCGGTTGGAGCAGATCAGGCTGAAGATCAAGAACAGGCAACCTCTGCTGACGAGACAACCACCAAGGGTATGTGGATCAGGCGATGTATCAGCAGCACCAGGACATGTGGGGAATAGTGAGCTTTTACCATTTGCGACTCCAAGATCACCCGACTTTCCAGGGAGCCGCATTCCCGGCCCCGTCCGGCCCGTATGTCCACTTCCAGTACGAGGACCCAAGCGGAGCAGGCCCGAGCAGCTCTCATGACCCGGCGCCAGAAGGAGCAGAAGGCGACTACCTCTATGATGACCCGACTTATTGAGAGGTATCATCGATGTGTTGTCGGACATTTAGACTTGTTTAGCTTTGGAAACTTTTTGTTGGATTTTGTGTTATTTTGGGTCGATATTAGAGACCCTTGTTTTAGTGATGTTCGGACTATTGCATGTTAAAGTTATATTGTTGTACTTGACATGTTTAGTTTAATTGCTGAATGAGGGTTGTTTTGTTTTCGAGCATGTGGGGCACTTCGCCCAATTTGAGATCTTTTTTTGGCATGATTGTGTGAATGCATATGAGTGAGATGTCGACTTGTGGGATATTGTGGAAAAGGCCATCGTGGGCCAAAGTGTATGTTTACATTATAACACGTTGTGTGAAATGCCATGCTTGTCGATTACACTATAGGAATCCTCATCAATGTTTCGTGGTTGTCAATGGTTTGACTACAATGGCTTCGGCCAAAAATATCATAGACCAAGGGAAACGATTCGTAGGCACTCCGTTGGACCGTTTGAACAAAACATGATTCGACCCTATACACATCATCCATAGTACCCTCTCTTTACCAAAATGTATTTTTACCAAACCCTACAGTTTGAGTCCTTTCAATTCATTAGCCTAACGTTGACTTGAACACATGCTTCTCATTGCTTAGTTGCTTCAGCGGGTGGGGGGGGGGGGGGGGGAGGAGGGTTACACCAACTGTATAGGAATGAGAATTGTCACCATGGGGTTGGGGATAAAAAAAGTGAATTGGCCATTTGAAGAGAATAACACACTACTAAGAAGACACCAAATGTAACACTTTGAAATTACTGCGTTTCAGGTTTGAGGTCAACAAAAGAAAAGAAGAAATTGTAAGTGAAATACATGGCATGCCGGAAGATCCTAATTTAGGAGAGCAAAAATGCCAAAGAAGAGAAAAGCACGAAGAAAGGAAAAACAACGAACCAAACCCGGACGAAGGCCCAAATGCAAATCAGCGAGCAGTCGAATTTCGCATTGAGGAGCAAAGCAAAAGTGTCGGTAGTTAAAGCAGAAAAAGAATGGGAAGGGATGATTTGGGTAAAAAGGAGTAACATGTTAGTGATAACGAGTCTTGGGGAGAGATATAATTGTAACGGGGTTTGTGAGGTTGAGGCAACTTAGGATTAAGCACTATTGATCTTCCTGAATTAATCTTCTAAAACAATCTACCCGAGCCTCACCCAACATTACAAGCCACGTTAAGCCCTACACTTAAGGATCCACTCTTGGCTATGGTCTAGTGATCATCGGGATCGGTCTGAACCATTAATCTATGATCACCAAAGTATTGAGGAAAAGGGACTTATGTGATGCATATTGTGTAAGGGCAAGTGTTGTGTAGCATGCATGTGGAGTGAAAATGATACCCTTCGTGCACCTTGACTTTTGCATGATTATCTAAAGTTTATATGGATACTTATGTGCAATTGCGGGTTATGCCAACTGAATCTCATTGTGTGTGTGTTAGGAGTAGTTCTAATCCTAAGTCTAGTTGTTGTCATTTGTAGTCGTTGTAGTATAGTGGTAAGTTTTCCCACTCGTATTGTGTGTTTCGGTTCGGGAGAGTTTTTCCTAAAACCCCTAGAAGACGTCAAGCTCCTCCTATTGAGTTGACTCAGGGTTCTTAACTCGGCAAATTTTGCAATGCACTTATTGACTTATCGGGACGATAAGTGTTTAAGTTGGGTGTGTTTGTTGTGGGGTCAAAAGGTCTCGTTTCGAGACCGTTTAACCACACAATTCGGTGCGTTTGTATCCCGTAGTGGCCAATTAAGGCCCGGGAGTATACTTTAATGCTTTTTAGTGTTTTGAGGTGTGTATGCAGGAATGGAAGGAAAAAGGGCCAAAAACGAGGCACCGAGCAAAAGTCTCTGCGAGTTGACCAAAGGGCCGGACAGAACTCTTTAGGCACGATCGTGCCTCCTTTGGCCACGATCGTGCCTCATTAGGCCCAATCGCCCCCCTTGCCAGGCACAATCGCCCCCCTTGCCAGGCACGATCGTGCCCCCTTGAAGATTAAATCGAGCATCTTATTCCAACTTACAGAGAGCTCCCACGATTTCAGTCACGACGGAGACACGATCGTCACCCAGAGAGAGTCACGATCGTGCCTACTTTAGTCACGATCGTGGCTTCCAAGGCATAAAGGTGCGATCGTCCCCGAGGCGATTTGAAAATATCTCACTTGCTCCGAGTCACAATCGTGCCATCCGAGAGCACGATTGCCCCCATGACCAAGTCACGATCGTGCCATCTCAGGACACGATCGTGACCCAAACCGAGGCACGATCGTGCCATACCAGTCACGATCGTGACCTTCCACGGATTCAGAAAACTATAAAAGGGGTTCACTCATATTTTGAAGGGAAAAAAAAGAATAGAAGAGAGAGAAAACAAGGCCAAAGCTTTTTCAGCATTCCTTGAAGCGTTCTTCGTCGTTTCTCGAGTGTTCTTCTCATCTTTCTCTACACCAAGGGGCAACAAGAGTTCCACCGTTCTTCATCAAACTTGAAGAAGCACCTTGCTCGGGCATCCAAGAGCATTTCTACCCATTTGATTTATATTTAATATGTTGTTCATGTGTGTTCTTGTTCTTACCATGATGTTGCTAGACTTGAGCACCATGGTTGAGGGCTAAATCCCTTATCCATGGGTGCTAGACAATATGAAATGTGATTATAAAGTTTGTTGAGAATTAGTTTATTGAATGATGAATTTGTTGTGTGGATGGTTGTTTGAATGCATGTATTGTTTAATTGATACTTTACAATATGTGTTTGAGGAGTTCTATCCGATACCGAAAGGGAAGGAATAGACTTCGGACCTTGCATCCACCGAGGGTTGTAGGCTCAAGACCGTGTCTTGGCACCTTATAGTAACCCTTAGCTTATAATTGTCGATTGTATGCGGTCTCGAGTTATTCTCAATACCCAAAGGGCACGAGGAGACTCGGGATTAGGCTAACCTCAATACCGAAAGGCGAGGTCGGCACTTAAGACATAAGCTCAACTTACCTTTCATTTAATAGAATTTTAATCTCTCAGACTATTTCACTTGATGATTGTCTAGCACCCTAGGCGTTTTAAACCATCTGTTATCACTATCGCAATTTGTTATCTTTGTCATAATCACAAACACGTTCGTTAATTAATCGTAGACCCTAAACTAATCCCTGTGGACCGACTCGGTATCTTACCGGATCTTATAAATTATATTACTTGCGAACCGTGTGCACTTGCACGTGGAAACCATTGTGTGACGTTTTCACGTCAATAATGACAACCTACGATATGTGAGTATGCTCATGACAGTATCTATGCTGCATACTCACCATAGGGTCGTCCAATACCATTTCCCTGATGATATCTATGATCTAACTCCAGCACATCCTTACCATGATCAGTAGAGCGTGATCATAAAGAGTTAGCCTCATATTGATCGCTTCTTAATGAAGCTTAACTGATCATGGACTCATTAAATGTAATTCTTTGTGATATGTAGTTCTACTATTAGTGATGACACACTAATAATACATATCAAATTACATCCAACATATTAATACAACACATTGGTAATATGATGCCGATTTATTTATTCGGAAAGATGATAAAACATTATTATTGTAGACAACTTTCATATTGGACTAGGGCACAACTCTAAAATCATTTTCTCTACAACACCATTTCAAGTGGTCATGTTTTAGGTTCAGTAGACTGTCGACCTACATCAGTGCCACTTGTCATGTCTTTATATTATCTCGATCAAGGACCTCCTTCACCCCAACACTTTCTTGGCTTCGAGTTTCTTCATACCTTCTCTCTTCATCATCAACATTACCTGTAAATTATCTCCATAAAACTTGATCGCCTTCCCAACCCTAAACTCCACGTGCATTCCAAATACAAATGGAAAACGATATAATTTTAGACCTTTTGACTAGTTACCATTCGAATGATGGGAAACCTAAACTTTACCTAAGAGAAGCACTCAAAGAAGTTTGTATATATAATAGAGTCCACTCTTGACTAAAAATAACTAGCCTATTAAGTTTTGGGTTTAAGTTAAAGACAATAACATACTAACACACATCTTTATTTTTGGTATTCTCAGTGGTTATGCCAAGTTCAACTCTCACTTGCTAATTATGCTTGTCACACACAAACAAATCACATGGACTATGACTGATGTATTTCATTGTTGAAAATTTTGAATATGACATATCTATGGTCAGTGTCTCAACAACAGTAACCTAATACGTATGAAGAACCACATAATCAAGAACATGACAGAGACACGTACATCTTTTAAGTCATGATCAAGATTACAGCCAAATCGAGAATAAACTTTCCAACGCACTACAAAAGAAGGCTTCTTCCAGGATAGAGCAGATTAATTCTCAATTTGTATCACAAACGAGCTGAGAATGTATAATTTTTATAAAAAAAATTATCAGCGTATGATTTAGGGATAATGTCACTTGACTCTCTTAAAGTTGACGTTTTTTCACTTGAGTACCCCAAATTTGCAAAATTGTCACCGCTAATATCCAAAACCATTTTCGTCCATTTTTTGCAAAATATCTGTAATTGTTAGATTTTGACGTGAAACTACCAAAATGTCTGTGTAATTGTTTTAAATTTTCAAAATATGTCCTTTTACCCTCAATCCTTCTTCTTTCTCCATAGCTCTTCCTCCCTCTCTCTTTTCCTCTCTCTCCTCCTTCTCTCACCCCTCTTTATTATTGTTATTCGTAATAATCCAAAATTGATTATTTATCAAACAAAAAACAAACAATATGTGTTCAAATTTATCAACCAGTCCATTTTATGTAATTCTTTCAGGTGTGCAAAATATGTTGATTGATAAATAATTAATTTTGTATTATTATGAATATGTTGATTTATCAACCAATCAATTTGAACATGAATCGAAATTGATAAAGCCGAAATAGGGATCGATCGATAGGGGAAGAAGATGTGAATCGAATGCAGCGAAGTCGACGACGAGAGGAGGCGTGGAGCCGAGAAGAGGAGATTAGGTTTTTTTATCTCCTTGAGTTTCTGAGTCTGTCGAGAAGGGAGCATCCAAGCGAGTCTGAATGTGTGAGTGTGAGTGAGCCTTTTTGTCGGATTAGGTGTTTTTGTTAATGGTAGGGCGTGGCATTTTAATCTACTACAGATGTGCAGTATGGTGTGGCGAAAGAGAAACGTGAAGATGCAGAGAACTTATAATTTGGTGTTCATTATGCCAATTATTCACGAAGGAGAGGGCTTGCCGCTCCTGAACCACTATAAAGATGTAGGGAGTAGATTATGTTGATTGATAAATAATTAATTTTATATTATTACGAACAACAACAACAACAACAACAACAACAACAACAACGACAACGACAACGACAACGACAACGACAACGACAACGACAACGACAACGACAACGACAACGACAACGACAACGACAACGACAACGACAACGACAACGACAACGACAACGACAACGACAACGACAACGACAACGACAACGACAACGACAACGACAACGACAACGACAACGACAACGACAACGACAACGACAACGACAACGACAACGACAACGACAACGACAACGACAACGACAACGACAACGACAACGACAACGACAACGACAACGACAACGACAACGACAACGACAACGACAACGACAACGACAACGACAACGACAACAACAACGACAACAACAACAACAACAACAACAACAACAACAACAACAACAACAACAACAACAACAACAACAACAACAACAACAACAACAACAACAACAACAACAACAACAACAACAACAACAACAACAACAACAACAACAACAACAACAACAACAACAACAACAACAACAACAACAACAACAACAACAACAACAACAACAACAACAACAACAACAACAACAACAACAACAACAACAACAACAACAACAACAACAACAACAACAACAACAACAACAACAACAACAACAACAACAACAACAACAACAACAACAACAACAACAACAACAACAACAACAACAACAACAACAACAACAACAACAACAACAACAACAACAACAACAACAACAACAACAACAACAACAACAACAACAACAACAACAACAACAACAACAACAACAACAACAACAACAACAACAACAACAACAACAACAACAACAACAACAACAACAACAACAACAACAACAGATTTTTGTAAAAAAAATGGACGGAAATGACTCAATGCCAAAAATAGTCATGTGAAGTTATAAATATGATTTATAATTATTTCAAATTTTGGACCTTTTAGTGGATAGATTTTCTTAGGGATAATTACACTTTGCCCCAGCTAAAATGATCATTTTTATATTTTACTACAACTAAAAATAAAGTTTGCATTTTACTATCGCTAATTGCATTTTCTTACACTTTGCCCTAAAAGTGTTAGATTTTAGATGAAAATTTTCATTTTATAACAAAAAGACCAAAATGCCCTTAGGATTTTCTTCTCTAACTAAGATCAACCTCCACTCAAATCCGGTCAGACCCGATTTCAGACCCGATTTGATTATTAATAATTCAATTAATATTAATTAATAAGTTTTTGTCTAAAATTTCATCCAATGACAACCAATTTTTTAATCTTTAAAAAAAATTCGTCCAACATTTACCAGTGTTAGAGCAAAATGTTAAAAAGTTATTAATAATTAATTATTTATATTTTTGGTAATAATTATTTATCACGTTAAATTAAATCAATTATTAATAATATATAGACAAATACTTATTTCTTCAAAGTTGTTGACTTCCAATTCTCTTTGATTTTTATAATATATGAGCCCGAAACAAAACTCGTACGAGAGAGTTATGTTATTTGAAAGTTTCAATATATTATTATTTATAATTATTATTACTATTAATTGGTATTATTTTAATAGTTAATTTACTTTTAATTGTTAATAATTTATAATTGAAAAAATAATTTCCTTTTATTTTTATTAAATAATTATAATTAATAATAATAAATTATATTTTTATTAATATAAATTATATATTATTAATAAATATTATAATTTGATGAATAATGGCATCGGTTTGAAATTTTGATTAATAATTGAGGGCAATTTCGACTTTTCATACAATATGAAAACTTTCCATCCAAAATCTAACACCGTTAGTGTAAACTGTAAAAAATACGCAATTAGCTGTTGTAAAATGTAAACTCTTTTTTTAGCCGTAGTAAAATGTAAAATCGGTTATTTTAGCATGGGTAAAGTGTAATTATCCCATTTTCTTATTAGAGTTGCATAAAGTAGTTATTCTTGTGCAAGCATGGTTTGTTGTAAACAGTTGCTAAGTATTTCACCTGAGATGATATATTTATTTATTTAAATTTGGATTTGTGAACAATTCCATCTCTTAATTTGATTATTTTTGATAAAATCTTACAAAATTATCTTCAACTCACTGTAAGATGTAGTTCCTAAAGGTGCTATTGATAAAATAAAATAATTAGAAGAGATTTATATACTAAAGTTTAAAGAGCTGATAATTAAATTTTTGACATAAGAGTTCTTATTAATTCATCAAATATAATTTACAAACAAATTCATAATACTCAACCCAATACAAACAAGTCAGCTCATAAATATTGGGTTTCCTTAACATTGTTTAAATTGTATGGGACTTTTTTCAAAAGAAAAAATGTTATTTATTGAACTATTTACCATAACTATGTTAGATTTTTTTTTAATTATTATTTATTAAACTATTTACCAAATTATGTTACCACTCAAAATATTTACAAAACTACATTAAGAACCCACAAATGACAAATGTCACAACCACATAATAATTACCTCTTTTTCTTCTCCCTTTACACCGCATAATAATAATAATAATAAATAAATAAAAACCCTACACCTTATTCTTATGAATTATTAATAAGAACTCACATATTAATTAATTTTAACTTGTGAAAGGTCGAGGTTATCTAATTATGCTCAAACCCGACTATAGCTAAAATGGGCATATGTAACTAAACTCAAGTTCAGATATAAAAATTAGATAACCTCGACTTTTCTTAACTCGATTCACTTAACTTTCAATGAAAGTATTCATTAAAAGTTAAAATTGATTAATTCTAACTTTTAATAAATACTTTCTATTGAAAATTAAGTAGCGAATCGGGTCGAGAAAGGCAACAACTATCTATTTTTATCTGAACTCGAGCTTAGTTATATATGCTCGTTTTAATCCGAATCAGGCTTGAGCATGACATTTTTATCACGAGCCGGTAGATATGGATAATTTTTATAATAAGAATAAGGTGTAGGGTTTTTATTTATTTATTATTATAATGTTGTGTAAAAGGAGAAGAAAGAAAGACAAATATTATGCGGTGGTGATATTTGTCATATTTGTGGGCCACTAACGTAATTTTGTAAATAATTTGAATAGGAACATATTTTGGTAATAATTTTGACAATTGTTTTGGAAAGAAATCCAAATCATATTTGATTAAATAAGAGGAATCTGTTTTAATTATTTCATTTCATAAAATTTTATTTTTTATAAAAAAGAGAAGGGGTAATGACATTTGACTACACTCGTTTCAAATTTAATACCCTAACTTCTAAATTTTCATTTGGGAACTGTTAAATCTAACTGATTTGGTCTGTCAAAAAGTTTAAAATGCCCTCAATAGTCTTGGTCTGATTGGTTCAATTGATATGATTATGAAATGACTATTTTACCTCTAATTGAACCACTCATTTAACTAATGGGTTGAGAGCAAAATTGATTTTTCAATTCCACAAATAATAATTATAATTTTTTAATAATTAAATAAATATATAAGCACCGTACCAATAATCACCTTACCACTGCAAAAACCGTACCAATAAGCACCGCTTCTCTCTTTTCCTCTCATGACTTCTGACATCTTCCAACTCCATATTTGTTGTTATTATCAAATCAAAATTTTAAATCTTTCGAACTTAGTCATGGGTAGTTTAAAGTTTATGTCTATCATAATCATTTATGGTTTAAAATTTGTGATGATTATTTTTGTAGGAGAAGAGTTTTCCAATCATGTCAACTAAGCAATCTTGTGCAGAGAGTTGTAACCTCTGATACATATTCATAATAACCACTCCTCAAACACAATAAATTTATTCTCACATGAATCAATCTAAATTTTTGTTTCTGCAATTTCAAATCCACAAGTGTGTATTGAGTTTCAGATTCTCCATTGTGCATCATCAAACCCCAGAACAGCCCTACATTAAGGAACCCAATTTTGTTTCTACAGTAGGGAAAAAATTGTGTTTAATAGACCAGATATGTTCCTCACAAGTTTCAGAGCAGATATGGGGTTTAATAGACCAGCCCTACATCAAGTAACAAGATCGGAGAGGAAGATGTTTAATAAATCATATATGTTTGTCAGCATCTACAACCCAAACTGTGTTCTTCTTCTTCGTTTGGCTCTGATCCCTGCCCCTGCCCCTGTCTCTCTCTCTCTTTCCTCTAATTTTTAACATTTTCTGAAAAAATATTATTTTAAGGACAAAATCGTCATTTATAAAAAATTTAACCAAAAGTCAGATGACTTCCATCCATATTAACGGTAAATCACACGTAAACGTAAAAATACTTGATTACATTAATAGTTTGCTAACATGATATTTGTGTATAGTTTATTGTAGTAACATGAAATTACCCTTATCAAAGTGACAAATGATAATTGTAACTAGTTGCTAACCAATGAAACAGGTGTGGAGAGAACAATTTAAAAGGGAAATTTTATTTACTAAATGTGTTGAATTTTTAATACATCTAACTATTTTGAAATGGCATTTTTATGGCTTATCTAATTTTCTCTCATTTTTAGTATCCCGACAATTTTTTGTAATAATTTACGGTGAAATGACTAAAATGTTCTCCATTGGCTTTAAAATTTTAAAAAAGTGTCATGAATAGGGAATGGGTTCAAATTTAAACCCACAATTAAACCGATTTAAATTAAAAATTGTCTAAAATCCCCTCTAATGGCTTTTAAATTTTCAAAAATTTCCATGAACAATGAATTTGTATTCAAATTGAAATGAGTCTGTTTCTGGCGGTGCTTCATCGGCAATGCTTCGTTTTCCCGAAGAGAACCCTTCCCGACGACTGCATTGCGTGCTTCCACTTCCCCTCTGTCTCCTATGACTCATGCCTTGGATTCAGCGTCTCCCTGTCCTTCCATTGCGCCTCCTGCTTAGTCTTAGCCTCTCCTTCTTCAACAAGATCGTGGAATCGATGGGCAAGGCGGAGGCGGCAGCGAGGGTGGACATATTAAAATTTTTTAATAGTTCACTTTTAAAAAATAAATTTGAGCATAATAAAAAAAATTAATTATTCAATAATATTTTATAAATAACACCACGCACCGCGCGCAGCTACAACCTAGTGTTATATAAATACAAAATAATGAGACAATTTTGTTTTATAGAATTAGGGATGGAAAAATCTCTTAATCTGATAGTATTCGATTTCCCAATCTAATGAGATAGAGATCACTAAACTTACCTTGAACTCGACTCGGCTCGTTGTCATCCTCTTAATAAGATAAAATATTTAAAAGCTAACTGGAATTTGATGCCTCATATCTAAGGGAATAGAAGGCCGTATCATTGAATCCGCGTGTAATTACCATCCCTAATTAAACCTAGGACCTATGACCTGACAAAGGAACAAATCAACATGAGCTGGGGCATAGTCCATTGGGCTCTATTTAATATTTATAATTATATAATTATAATTTATATATAAGAGAGAGAGGGGGGATTCGGATGCGAACTACGACATATTGTGCAAACACGAGCATATATACTATATAGACAATATCAACTGAGGACGGGATAACTTGTTAAGAGGATCAAGACAATTTATTTCACATGAAATATATGTTTCATATTTTAGTGAATCATTTGTTTTAGAGCATGTCACTGTCAGTTTTTTCCATTCTAACGGCGCACATAAAGTGTGTGCGCCGTTACAAAGTTCCTTTATAACGGCGCACTGATAAAGTGCGCCGTTACAAGTTTTTTCCATTCTAACGGCACACATAAAGTGTGTGCGCCGTTACAAAGTTCCTTTATAACGGCGCACTGATAAATTGCGCCGTTACAAACATTAGTAACGGCGCACAAATATTGTGCGTTGTTGCAAATGTCTGTAACGGCGTACTTTATCAGTGCGCCGTAAGTAGCGAAAATTTGTAACGGCGCACGCGTGTATGTGCACCGTTACAAAAAGTATTGACCGTTGACCATTTTGTTGCCGTTATGAAAAACGGTCGGAAATCAAACCGTTGTTGTTACCGTTACTTTGTAACGGCGCATCTAGATATGTGCGCCGTTTCAAGAAATTTAGTAACGGCGCACAATACTCTGTGCGCCGTTACAAAAATGTATTATAAGTCTTGGCAGAACCTCCCTATGTCTTCCTACAACTTCTCACAACTAATCTTCTCCCGACAAGGGTAATTTCGTAATTTCGATATTTTATAAATTTTCCCGAGCACCCTCACACAAATCTCCCGAGAAGGTATGTACATATTTTTAAATAATACACTACATATAATTGCAAATTTGTATATGATTTCATATGAATTTGTATGGTTTTGCTTGTATGAATAATTTGCATGTTAAATTTATTAAATTAGTTTTGGAATTGATGAAATAAATTACCCGATTCCATGAATTGCATGATAACATTAGTGTAAATTCTCCCGATTCCATGAATTGCATGATAACATTATGGTCAATTGTCCCGATTCCATTAATTGCATGATAACATTAGGGTAAATTCTCCCGATTCCATTATTTGCATGATAACATTACATTAGGGTATTTGATCATAAATGACCAAACACCCCTAATTAGGTCATTTATGACCTAATTAGGGGTAAATAGGTCATAAATGACCAAACAAGGGTAATTAGGTTATAAATGACCAAACAAGGGTAATTAGGTCATTTATGTGAATTAGAATGTACGTACATATTTGTAAATAATGCAATATTATGTAAATGAATTGTTAACCGAATTTATATATATTACATATATATAGAATGGATCGGAGATGGATGGGATCCGTAAAAATGAGTGAGGAATGGATGAACGGATTAAGCAGTTTTGTAAAATTTGCGAGGAAAAATGCTCCAAGAGATGGTGTGTGACGTTTCAAGTGTCCATGCACGAGGTGTTGTAATTCTGCTTGGCACGATATGGACACCATTTACAATCATATATTGAGGAAAGATTTCCTTAGATCGTATAATGTGTGGTTCCATCATGGCGAAGCCGAAGGAGCTAGCTCGAGCCGGAATTGGGATATCAGTTTAAGGGAAACATCGGCGAATCAGCCTTGTTCGACGTCGGACAACAATCCAGTATACGTTGATCCTGTGCATCAGCTCGTGGATGATGTAGACCCAACTAGAGATGTACGGATTAATGAGGACGAGGACGAGGACGAACAATGGAACATTGGAATAATAACCGAAGTCGAGGAGGGAGTCGCTAAGGCAACCATAACAGCATACAACCGGTTGGTGATGGAGTCGCAAAAGCCGTTGTACGAAAATAGTGAGGATACTTCATTAGCAGCAATGTTAAGGATGTTTTCCATCAAGCAGAGCACCGGGATGTCTGACGAAGCTTTTACGAAGGTTGCCAAAGATTATTGTTCTACGTTATCCCAACCTAATACGTATCCATCTAGCTATGCAGCGGCGAAGCAGAAAATGAAGGCAATCCAACTGCCACACGTGAAATATGATGCATGTCTGTACGGATGCACTTTGTACTACGGAACACAATCGCAACTCCAGACATGTGGCGTTTGTGGAGAAGCACGATACGCTAAAGTGGGAAAAAAATTAGTTCCGAAAAAGACGTTGTGGTACTTCCCATTGACTCCTCGACTTCAACGTTTATATCTTGCCCCAGAGACGGCTGAGTAGATGCGATGGCACGGAGAGCGGGAGAATGAGGACGATGAAATATTAGTACATCCATCGGACGGTGCAGATTGGATTCATTTTGACGCAAAATACCCAGTATTTTCAGGAGAAATACGGAACGTGCGGCTGGCGCTGTCTTCCGACGAGTTCTCTCCATATGGGCCTAATGCGGCGAGTTATAGTTTGTGGCATGTAGTCACTATCCCGTTGAATTTTCCGCTCTCGATGGCTATGAGAAAGGAGTATAACATCCTCACCATGTTGATATCTGGTCCAAAATCACCGGGGAAATGCTTAAATAATTTCATGCGTCCGCTGATTGATGAGTTGAACCATCTGCGGGAGCACGGAGCTGTCACGTGGGATAGTTCTAAGAAAAAGGCTTTCATCATGCGGGCTGCTGTGATGTGGACAATAAGTGACTTCCCGGGTTTGGGAATGTTGGGGGGCATCCAGACTAAAGGCTATAAGGCATGTCCTCTATGCTTGGATAAGATCGATTCTGAACACAGTAACTCAAGAATCTCTTACCAAGGTGCTCGTAGGTTCTTACCACCGAAACATCCGCTGCGATTTCAACCGCAGGCCTTTAACGGGAAGACAGAGACACGGAGAAGTCCTACCCGGCATTCAGGGGCTGCTGTACTTAGTGCGATTCTACGTCATCAATACCCACCGCCTAGTCTGCATCCGAAGTTCAGTAAACGAAAAAGTGGTGGTGTTTCGTATATGTTGGTCTCATAAAAGCATTTTCTGGGAGCTGCCTTATTGGAAAACTCATAAAGTCAGACATGCGTTGGATTTGATGCATATAGAAAATAACGTATGCGACAACGTCATAGGTATAGTTCTTGGAATTGCAGGGAAGACTAAGGATGACGTGAAAGCTAGGAGAACTTACGAGGAACAGGGTGTCCGGCAAGACCAATGGGTGCAAGACGGGGAGCTCCCAGATGCACCTTATGGCGTGGCGGGTCGTGATCGGAAGGAAGTACTGGAGCATATAAAAGCTGTTAAGTTTCCCTATGGATATGCGGGAATTCTAAAGAGCAAGGTGAATCCCGATGAGAAAAAGTTTCTCGGATTGAAGACCCACGATTGTCACGTGTTGATGCAACGTATCTTCCCCCTTGTCATTCGAAAGTATGTTCCGCCTTATGTGGCAGAAGCATTAACAGAGCTGGGCAAGGCCTTTCAATTGTTGTGCACGAGGGAACCGAGGAAAAAAGCCCTGAAAAGGTTGGGGGAAGATATAGTGGTTCTAGTTTGTAAGTTGGAAACTATTTTCCCTCCTTCATTCTGTAAAATTATGGTTCACCTTCTACTGCACCTCCCGGATCAAGTTTTGCGAACCGGTCCAGTTCATTTCACATGGATGTTTCCAATTGAACGGTATGATCCTTGACTTCGAAATATCATTTCCAATTACCACTGAACTGTATAATCGAATATGACATTAACCTTCATATTTTGATTGTAGGCAACTTGGCGTGTACAAGAAAAGTGTGCGAAACCCGCGATATCCAGAAGGTTGTATAGCCCAACAGTACTTGATGCACGAGTCTGTGACCTTCACTCAGATGTACCTTAACCGCGCCACTTCAGCCAGCGAAACTTTTGTTAGTCCAGCTCTAGGTTTCAACTTATCAGTTGTTTCCCCACATGTACAAGTTAAGAGTGTGGTGCGAAACGACAAATTGAGCACATCCGAGATGTTCTGGGCGAATTGGACAGTGATTGAGAATTGTGCCGAAGCAGATGCATTCGTAGAATCACATCGTGCAGGGTTCCAACGAATAAACCCTAGGAAATCTCTTCAAGACCGAGTCATGTCCTTTGTCTTCGAGTGGCGCAAAATTGTACGTAATAGACATCAGTTAACTTCAGTTACCATATACAAATGAAATTGCTAACTCATTTATATTCCGCGTGCAGATGAGTGCTCCAAGGTGGCAACGAGAGTTGGTACTACTATCCAGAGGTCCTCGTTCGTCTGCCATTTATTCGCAGTGTACTGTTAACGGCGTCAAATTCTTATGCTTGAGAATCGACCAGGGCCGGAGAAATCAAAATTCAGGGGTCATGATTGAAGCAAACGACATATGTTACTACGGTCTTCTTATGGAAGTATGTATCCTTACCTACTCGGAAGGCATGCCAGTCGTTCTATTCAAGTGTCGGTGGTACGACAAACGGACAGTGAGAAAGGACGCAAATGGATTCATTTCGGTCAACACGTCCACAGATTGTCACAAACAAAACCCATTTTGCCTTGCTTTAATGGAAAAACAGGTATACTATATCGACGACCCTAAATCTCGACCGTGGAAGGTTGTGAACGTCGTGTTGCATAGGGTTCACTACAAACCGAGCAGTTTAGCCCGTGCCGGTGACGACGATGACCTGGAGTTTGAAGTCGATGAACCTTACCAAGAAGTTCGAATTGACATTGTCACACCGGGTGGTATCACTATCGACCTAACAAACTTAATCCGGTATCCACCGCCAGTACCTCCAGCTGAGAACGATGAAGAAGACGAAGAAACCGAGCACGACGACGAAGAAACCGATGACAGCGATTTGGAAGGGCATGAAGATTATGATTCCGCCGACTCTGATACTTAATATGTATATGTATGTTTGATTGGTTATGAATAAATGGTTTTTTTAATCTATGAATTGTAAAGGGTAATTTTGTCATTACAGATTTTGTGCTAAAACTGTTTTTTTTCCTAAGTGTGGTTTTGTAACGGCGCACAATACACTGTGCGCCATTACAATTTTGTAACGACGCACAGTTTAGTGTGCGCCGTTACAAATCCACACTTAGGAAAAATCACATTATTGACTTTTGTCCTTTGAAATCGGGTTTTCGATCCCGATCGAGATTCATACGTTGAACACAGTAAAATGAAATTATGAAACATGAACTAATAAGTCATTGCGCTCAAATTGGTACGGTCGGATTAACTTTTGGATTGACATAAATAAAATAATATTATTTTTGGAAGTTTGTAACGGCGCACATTGCCTATGTGCGCCGTTACAAACAGTCAAAGGGGCCAGTCAACTATGTTGACTTCCCATTGACCGGTTAGATCTAGATTCATAAATTATCGGAATTGACTAAAATTTTGGCATATGAAGTACACATTCATTGCGCTTCTATCCGTACGGTTGGATTAAAAATTTGTTTTCAACATATTCCACTTTCGTTGAAAGCGTGAGTTTAGGGTTTAGGAAGGTAAACCTCACAAAAATTCTAAACTCATTGATGATCAAACGTTCGGTAGATTAATATATTTTATTTTGAATCGAAACCGTTCGATTAGTTGGAAATTACATATACGTGGTATAGTACAAATTTGAAGAAAATCAAACCACGGGAAGACCGCTTATCATTCACGATCGAGTTTAGGTTAAATTTAGGGTTTAGGTTTGTAACGGCGCACATAGCTACGTGCGCCGTTACAAAAGTGGCGCCACGCGAAAAATCAAATTTCGCGGCGAAATTTCGCGAAAATTCAAATTTCGCGAAAATTTAAACTTCTCGCAGATATTTTGGTTGTAACGGCGCACACGAATGTGCGCCGTTACAAAATTTGCTTGTAACGGCGCACATGTATACGTGCGCCGTTACAAATTTGTTGAACGTTGCAAAAGTTGACTGTTGGGTTCAGACAACGGTCAGAAATGGCTCGTTTTCTGACCGTTACAGTTTGTAACGGCGCACATAATAGTGTGCGCCGTTACAAAATCGTAGATAAATATATTGGGCAGAACCCTTTTTCTTCCTCCTCTGTTTTCTTCTCCTTTCTTCCTCTGTTTTCTTCTCATTCTTCCGAATCCGTCGCCGATCCCGTCGCCGTCCTGTCCCGCCGTCGCCGGACCTTCCCGTCAAAGAGGTAAGTCAATTTTAGATTTTGTATTAGATTAGATTGTTAGATTGTTAGATTGTTAGATTTTGTATTTTGTATGAATTGTTAGGTTTTAGATTGTTATTTTGTATGAATTGTTAGGGTTTAGATTGTTATTTTGTATTTTGTATGAATTGTTATAATTTGTATGAATTGTTAGATTGTTAGATTTTGTATGAATTAAATAAAAATAATAATTGTTAGATTTTGTATGAATTGTTAGATTAGTTGTATGAATATGTATGAATTGGAATTAATTAAAAAAAAGACCCATTAGGGGTATTTTTGGAATAATTAAAAAAATACCCATTAGGGGTATTTTTGGAATTATTTAAAAAAATCCCCATTAGGGGTATTTTTGGAATTAATATAAAATAGTGCCCATTAGGGGTATTTTTGGAATTTTAAAAAAAAATTCCCTGTAGGGGTATTTTGGGAATTACAAAAAAATTGCCCCGTAGGGGTATTTTGGGAATTTTAAAAAAAAAGCCCCTTAAGGGTATTTTTGGAATTTTAAAAAAAATTCCCCGTAGGGGTATTTTTGGAAACTTAAAAAAAGCCCCTTAAGGGTATTTTGGGAATTACAAAAAAATTGCCCCGTAGGGGTATTTTGGGAATTTAAAAAAAAAATGCCCCTTCAGGGTATTTTTGGAATTTTAAAAAATATGCCCAGTATGGGTATTTTTGGAATTTTTAAATAAATCCCCTTAAGGGTATTTTGGGAATTTTAAAAAAAAAGCCCCTTAGGGGTATTTTTGGAATTTTAAAAAAATTGCCCCGTAGGGGTAGTTTTGGAATTATTTTAAAAAATACCCATTAGGGGTATTTTTGGAATTTCAAAAAAATGCCCCCTAGGGGTATTTTTGGAATTTAAAAAAAAATTGCCCTTAGGGGTATTTTTGGAATTTCAAAAAAATTGCCCGTTACTTTATTTTTGGAATTATAAAAAATTGCCCCTTAGGGGTAATTCGGTCATTTTGACCTTAAAAGTTTGTAATTCGGTCAATTCCGGCCGTATAAAAAATTGCCCCTTAGGGGTAATTCGGTCATTTTGACCTTAAAAGTTTGTAATTCGATCAGTTCCGGCCGTATAAAAAATTGCCCCTAAGGGGTAAATCGGTCATTTTGACCTTAAAAGTTTGTAATGCGGTCAATTACGGCCGAATTAGGGGTAATTCGGTCAATTCCGGCCGAATTAGTATTAATTCGGTCAATTTGAACTTAAAAGGGTAATTTGGTCAATTCCGGCCGAATTAGGGTTAATTCGGTCAATTTGACCACAAAAGGGTAATTCGGTCAATTCTGGCCGAATAAGGGTCATTCGGTCAATTTGACCACAAAAGGGTAATTCGGTCAATTCCGGCCGAATTAGGGTTCATTCGGTCAATTTGACCTTAAAAGGGTAATTCGGTCAATTCTGGCCGAATTAGGGTTCATTCGGTCAATTTGACCTTAAAAGGGTAATTCGGTCAATACCGACCGAATTAGGGTTAATTCGGTCAATTTGACCACAAAAGGGTAATTCGGTCATCAAATGACCTTCTACTGCTTACAATTATAGATAATGGAGCCGAGACATAAGGCACCTAAGGCTAGGGCACCTAGGCGAGCCAGAATGGACATTCCATTCTTCGAGGCTTCACAGGCGGCGGAGTTACATGATGAGATGTACACTCCGTCACCACCGCAGCCGACGCAGCCCACTCAGCCGACTTATCCGGGAGATACGGTGGTTGACTGGCAGTTCCAGGTCGCGGATCCTCAGAGTTTCCAGGAGATGCTCGGAGACGTCGCTGGACCCTCTGAGGAGGACACTATGCTAGATGAGTCTGAACTCCCGCTGAACGAGTGGAGGCTCCTTCCACTCGAGTACAGAGAGATTTCGAGGTACGAGCTGTACTTCGATTACAAAGTGGAAGTCGACTGCCTAAACACGAAGAGCTGGGAAGCCAGGGCAAAGAAGGAGCAAAAGATCGACATCAACATAGAGCAAGAAGAGAAAGCAGTTACGTTGAACGGAGGTCCGTTGCTCTTGACTTGGGAAAACGGCCGACCACGTGTCGCAGGAGGACAGATTTTAGTGGAAAGGGTGAAGACGATTATAGGGAAATTCGCTCGGGAACGCGACGCTTCCTACCAGACGTTTGGGGATTTGCCGGCGTCTGAGTTCCAGTCATTTTGGAGGAGTTTTAAGGTAATTTCAACATTTACTCACATTTTTTTTCAAATGCCACGTATTATAAATATTAACGTGGTGTTTGTCAATTTCAGCGTTTGTTTGCAGTGACCGATTCCGATGAGCTTAGGGGTTGGATTCGCGAGGCGGCCATAAGCGCTTACAAGGACCGGAAATCGAACATGAAGCGGTTTTACAAGCTCTACGTGGACCCAACTACACTAGACCGTAATGGGATTCCCAAGTGTCTGAAAGGGAAGAAGTCCCAGTGGCGGTGGCTCGTTCAACATTTCGATGACAACGAGGTATATTACTAATTTGTACTTTAATTTTTTTTAATTTTACTTGAATTTACTAATTTTGATGTGAATTTACTTTTGTTTTTTTTTCAGGAACAAGTTGGGTCTCAAATGAGTACCATTCGGAGGAGCGACAACAAATTAAACACCACACTGGCAAAGTCCCATTTCGAGCGCTTTGGGAGAGGATGTCGGCGGCCGGGGAAGTGGAGGTCTCCAAAAAGTTGGAGGCCTTACTGAAGGCTCACAAGGCCTTACCTAGGCCTGGTGATGGTCCACAGGAGGGGGAGGAGGAACTCAACCCGAAGCTTGTAAGTTTCGTTATTTTTTTTTATTTTAATATTTAAATTTATTATATTGATCAAATTTTTTTTGCAGCTTTACATTAAGAATGCGCTTAGGGATTGGAAGAATGACGAGGCGAACCACAACGATGATGGAATGCTAAACAAGATGACCGACGCTGAAGAGGATGAGGTCATGCGACTAGCTGCCGAGCATGTTCGCGAGATCGAGCTTGCCAGAGGAGTTACCATAGAACCCTCCAGAGGACGACGCATCCGGGGTTGCGGGAGTGCTTACGAGGCACCGCCGAGACAGAGAAGACGTTCGACCTCCTCCGATGGTAGTCAAGCGGAGATTGCGGAGCTCCGGACTCGACTCAACCAACAAGATGAGGTTATTACGGAACTTCGCGCTGAACGTCAGGCTGAACGTCAGACTCAGGCCGTCCAAAGCCAGCAAACCGAGCACATGTTCCGGTACTTCCAAGAACAGCTTAAGTTACTCAACCCTAATGTCGCCCCTCCACAAATTGTAACGGTGCAAAAACCCTCTGTAACGGCGCACGTTAAAAAACTGACAGTGTGTATCGGTGCTTATTACACAACTTTAATCTCGTAATATAAATTGATTTTTTTTTCTTTAAAAATTGCATCAAATTGTATCTATCCATAAAATCAACTTTATTCTTAATTAACATAATCAAATATTCGACTTCACCACACAACAGTGTGATTCGCATATCATAGTTGTTTTCATATCAACATTGTTTTCATCGATACCAATTATATTTGTGACATTTACTTATGAGTACAAGTTTTTAAGGTCAATCGGCTTGGCAACTTGGACACAAACAACGGGGCGTCAATTTGTTGCACAAAAGTTAGTCCGTCCGTGACAAAAACAAAGAAGCACTTGACCTTTTAAGACAAGAAGATTCTATACATGTACCCATTTGGAGCTACATGATGATGGAGAGGGCAACCTCATATTTTTATCCAAATTTAATTTAGCCTCAAAAACTAAGAGTCCATTGTGATTCTACAAATTGACAAGTTGCCGTGTTGTTCAAGTCAATCACAAGGTGAAACTGCTAACATACCATGAATTTACCTGAAGCATCCTTGTTCTTGAACGACCATCCCATCATTACTCTTTTGATCTCTCTGTGTGTGGCCATGTTTGTTGCCAAAACATGGCTCTTTCCCAAGCAAACCCTCAAAAAGGTGCCACCTTCACCGCCCAAGCTTCCCATTCTTGGACACCTCCACCGGCTAGGCCTCTATCCTCACCGCTCCCTCCACTCCCTCTGTGGCCGCTACGGCCCTCTCATGCTCCTCCACCTAGGAGCCACTCCCACTCTCATAGTCTCCTCCGCGGGCGCAGCCAGAGAGATCTTCAAGACCCATGACATCATTTTCTCTAGCAGGCCCAAATCCAGCATAGTGAGCAGGCTTTTCTATGACAACAAAGACTTGGCCTTCTCCCCTTATGGAGAGTATTGGAGGCACATGAGGGGCATCACAGTGTCCCACCTTCTCAGCCACAAAAGGGTTCGATCATTTCGAGCCATCAGAGAGGAAGAAACCGCATTAATGATCACCAAAATCATCCACCAGTCTAAGGAAGGCTCTGGGTCTTGTGGGGTGAACTTGAGTGACATTTTTGTGCTGCTCACAAATGATATTATTTGCAGGGTTGCTTTTGGCAGGAAATACAGTTCGGGAGAAGAAGGGAACAAGTTCAAGAAGCTGTTGGAGGAGTTTAGACAGCTCTTGGCCGTTTTCAATGTGGGAGACTTCATTCCATGGCTTTTTTGGATCAAATATGTCACCGGTCTGCACCAGAGAGTGGAGAGAGTTGCTCAAGGGTTTGATCGCTTCCTTGACGGAGTCGTAGATGATCATGTTGCTCAGGGGAGATCAGATTGTGTAGAGGAGAACGAATTGGATCTTGTGGATGTACTGCTCAAGATTCAACAAGATGGTTCCGGTTCCGGAGGTGTTTCTTTGGCCAGAGATAACATAAAAGCAATCCTCCTGGTAAGCAATTAATTAGCACACTGCAATACAATTATGAGAAATCAAGATAAAAGACAATACGATAAAATTCTAGAAATTAAGAAAACCAATATATTACACTTAATTGGTGACAAACAGAGCTTAATTTTGATATGTTATAGGATAATTTTGCTGGTGGGACAGACACAACATTTACGGCTCTTGAATGGGTGATGACAGAAATGTTAAGGCACCCACATGTCCTAAAAGAAGCACAAGAGGAGATCAGAAAGATCGTTGGACCCGAACAAACCATAACAGAGGCTGACATAGAGAAGATGCACTATTTCAAAGCCGTGATCAAAGAAACATTTCGGATGCACCCTCCAATTCCATTGCTAGTGCCGCGAGAGTGTTCCAAAGACGTGAACATACAGGGCTTTGACATTGCGGCAGGGACCACAGTATTCATCAATGCATGGACAATAGGGAGGGACCCCGGAACTTGGGACGAGCCGGAGAAATTCAGACCAGAGAGGTTCATGGGATCTGATATAGATTTTAAAGGACGAGACTTTGAGTTGATACCATTTGGAGGTGGAAGGAGAGGGTGTCCGGGGATCGCATTTGCAGTGACCACGGTCGAGTTTGCATTGGCGAGTTTGCTCCACAAGCTTGATTGGGAGCTACCCGGAGGCCAAGATGTTGATATTTCAGAATCTGCTGGCATGTCAGTTCAGAAACAAATACCTCTACTTGCTATTCCTATTCCTTGCTCATTTTGAAGCTACTATGCATGCTACATAATTACTATGGTTCATGTTTTGGATTTATAAGAGTTTCATGTGCTAATTCAGTACCAATAATGCTTCTTTTTCTGAACAAATTTGGCAAATAAGAATTATTATGGTTCACTCAAATTCATCAGGGTTAGGGCATAGCTTGAAAAAAAATTCTGCAATTCATGTTCCAACAGTCAATTAGGGATGGTAACGGGATGGATAAATCCCACCCGATTTAAATTCGCCCTCATTTTTCTCTGCCCCTACCCCATCCCCTTTTGGATTGGGAAAATTACATTCTTCTTCTTGACCCGAAATATTATTATAAATATTTTAATAAAATTTTCCATAAATATTATTCGTGATAAAAAATTATGTACTCAGCAATATTGTTTTTAATTATGTATGTATTAAAATATTTTTTAATTAAATATATATATTAAAATGATTCTTTAAATATATCATGGACAGGACGGGATGAGGTGAGGTAGAAATACCTCGTAACATTCCTGACCGACACGAATAAATTGCCTCCCCTCCCTGGTTGGATTGTGGGCAACATAACATCGTTGGGGATGAGGTATTTTGCCATCCCTATCGAGCATGTTTATATACAAGGTTGGCTCTAACACACGGTCTTTTAGGAAAGATATCACATTAAATTGTGTAGAACTCATTCAAAAACAACAAACAAATTAAATTTTCACTCATCCAAAATTAACAATATATTTAGTTATTTAAAAAAACCGTATATTTAAGTTTGACTTAAAAAATGTGACCAAAAAGTAAATAAGTTCATGTATAAAAATAAACTGACTATGACTTGATGTGCTAAACCAAAAGAAACTAAAAATCGAACAAAATCTGAGCGAACCAAAATAGTTGGTTGATTTTCGTGTTTAATTTCGAATTAAGTTAGACTAGTTTTGGTTTAAACATTTATATGTTATTTCCACATAATTACACCCAACTACGATTTCGGTTATTCAGTTACATTAAATTTTCATAAATTTCCACCCGTTAAATTTTTCGATGGAAAATATTAATTTTAAATTGAAAATATAAAAATACCTCTGAATAGAAATCAAATTTTCAAAACCTACCCTTCCGCTCTCCATCCTCATTGTCTCTCTGCTGGAGCTCCAGTCGGCGTCATGTCCTTCGTCAACCTCATCTATCTCCACATTCTGACTTTCTTTTTTCTCTCCATTATTGCATAAATCTTCAAACCTTCACAAAAACTCAAACACTCAGTGCTTGAACTGGACATCGTTATTGCCAATCCCAGACCTAGAATTGTTGAGCTTGCTTCACTCAATACCAGGTTTGTATTAGAATATTTGGCCGAACGTCTGAAATTCTACATGTCGTTGGATCGCTCAAGATCTGGGGAGATTTGTCCCAGGCAAGACATGTGGCACCGAAATTCGTTAGGGATGGGCACTTTTTACCCAAAAGCAAAACTGAACCAGGATTCAAACCGAAACCAAACCGAAGAACCAAAAACTATGGGTATCGGTCTCTGGCTAATTAACCGATTCAGAACCGAACCGGTTTTTGGGGTTTTAGTTAGTATTTTTTGTATTTCAATTTTATGTTTTTGTCTAAAAAGAATTTAATTGTGTATAATTTTCACCATAAATTGAACAATATATGAATATCACATTAACTGAGTCTAATTTGGCAAAACTATACAACTATACTAGAGAATCGGACCTTAATTTCACAAGTAATCATTCAATTGCGTCTAATTGGGTAGAACCGGGAACAGGACCGTGGAACCGCGCCCAAAACCGGACCAATACCCACTTATCGGGTCCGGATTTGGGTCTCCAAAATGGAGAACCGATTGATTTGGTTTGGTCCGGTCCGGTTTTTTCCGGTTTGGTCCAGTTTCAAAATTGTGCCCATCGTTAACTTTTGTGGTTCTACCGGGTCCATCTATTTCTACTAATTCACACTCACTTTCTATTGAATTCATCTGCTTCTACTAGTGCACACTCAAGTTCTACCCGTTCGAACGGTTTGTATTTGATTTAATTTGTTCCTGTGTGTGTGTGTGCGCCCCGTCGACCGATTATGGCCTAGCCTCTTCTTCCTTCGTCAACCTCTGCTTCCATCGTCGACCTATTCTTCGCGCCATTCTCTCAATTTTTTTTCCCTTTTAATTTGTGGTTTTTGTTTTGAGTTTTGACCTTGACTTCGGTTGTGTTCGGATCAAATCGAAAACCGACCGACCATATTGATTCGGTTCTGCCAACCGACCGAAGTTGAGCCGTTCGTTTTGGTTTAATTTTTTAGAAAATCGAATCTGTTAAAATATAATATTAAATATTTTCTATTCGTATTATATATTAGTTTTATTACTTAATATCTAGATTTTCCTATTGTCATTATTATTTCCTAATTACCTTAATTCCTAGCCTATACAAAGGGCTCTCCCCTATTGTATTTTACACAACTATCAATTATATCAACAATATTCTCTACACTATTTCTATCAGAATCAGTCGGTTTGGTTTGATTTTGATCAATTCGGTTCAATTTTTGAACCGTGAACACCCTTGTTTAAACCAAGAGGTTTCACATTTTTGAACCCCTCCATAAACGTTGAGCTATTGGGCATTTCATTTCTTGCTTTGTTTTTTTCGAGATCCAAACGGGCCGATAATATTATGACACCTCAAGTTCCTATTACGTACTTGACACGTGTGCTTGTTGTCAACGAATAAATAATAGCATCGGCGGTCGTGCGACATCACTAACAAACATGGGACCCACTCAGTACTTGTCGACCAGCAAAATACGATGCCGTTTCATACTAGGATTAAGATTTCCCTTTCCATTGCGGTTCCAACGTGACCCTCTTAAGTACCTACCGGTTGCTGCTTTAAGACTTGGATTTTGTTTCAATATACCTTTGTTTCTGTTCCACGAACTCACATTGCTACCCTCTGCCACCGGTAACCTTCATCATCCCCATTTTCGTTATTCAATGCCATTTCTATCATTTTTCTTTTAGGAATTCCCTGTAACAAATCAATTCTTTTTTTCTGGGTTTTTGAAGTTAGTATCTGTTGGTTAATATTGAAGGTTGCAAATAGTCTGCATTGATGGGTTTTTTTTTCGGAATTGAATCGGCCATTGAACAAATGTCTTGATTCTGATTGTTGAGGATATCATGGTTATAGCTAAACAAAACCCTGTTTCCTGATGAAGCTTGTAAATTGTTTGGGTGCCTCAATTTGGTTAAGTTCCAAAAAGTTAAATTTCTTTTGCTCCATGTGTTGTGGTCAACGATTTGCAATATATAATTGTTACCTCTCAGCTGCTTCTAGGTTTGACTGGAAATGATGCAACTCCTAGCTTTCTCTAGGATACAGCACCATAACAATATTTCCTATTTACATAAATTTATCAGATGGATTGCAATGCTAGACAGGTGTGGTTTAAATTGTGAGATGCTGCATTGGGGAAAGGGAAGTTTCTAAGAAGACGGTATGATCCGGGGATGTGGTTTTTGAGTTGGGAATGAGCTGAACCGTAGCAGGTGATTGCTCGTCTATGGCAATCACTTTACTTCTTCTCATAGCCAAGTAAAGTCATAATACAGTATAGTGCTTCCATCTCACACTACATACTTTATTTTGTTGTTAGATGCAAGCATATATCTTGCTTGCTTTGTTTGCTTGTGCTTTGATCTATAATTAATTAGATTGGTCTTCAGGGTGTTTGTTTGATAGGTCTGCAGAGGTTTTATCAATTTGAATCTCGTCATTTGTTTGTCCCACACAAATTCCTAAGAATGGGGCCTATCGAGTTTTAGGATTTACATTGCTTATATTGTAGCGTGTTTAACAATATAGAGTGGCTGAATATTTTGTTTGCTATGTCTTTACAGTTTAGTCCATATTGTCTGTCTTTATGCTTTGATCATTTGGAAAATAACAGCTATTTTATGTTGTTTAATAGAATTCAATCACAAGCTACCGCGGCATGAGTCCTGCAAATGGATTAGGAATCGCACAAGTGAAGCAGCCTCTTTTCTCTTTTGGGGTCATCTCTGATGTCCAGTATGCTGATATTCCTGATGGCCGGTCCTTCCTTGGTGTTCCCCGCTATTATCGACACAGCTTTGTTGTACTCCAAAGGGCTGTCCAGAAATGGAACGGCCTCCAGAAACTTAAGTTTGTGGTCAACTTTGGGGATATAGTAGACGGGTTCTGCCCCAAAGACCAATCTCTCAATGTCGTGAAGAAAGTGGCAAATGAATTTGACAATTTCAACGGTCCTGTCTATCACATGGTTGGCAATCACTGCCTGTATAACCTTCCCCGTGACAAGTTACTGCCTTTATTGAAGATCCCGAGTGCTGATGGCCGTGCCTACTATGACTTCTCACCAGTACCGGAATACAGATTTGTTGTTCTTGATGGATATGATATCAGTGCAGTTGGGTGGCCTCAGGACCATCCAAAAGCACTGGAAGCGTTTAGATTTCTTCGGGAGAAGAACCCGAATCAAGATAAAAACAGTCCACAAGGGCTGGTGGATTTGGAAAGAAGGTTTCTCATGTTCAACGGAGCAGTTGGGAAAGAGCAGATTGCGTGGTTAGATGGCATACTTGGGGATGCAACAAAGCTAAGACAGAAAGTGATAGTTACTTGCCATTTGCCTTTAGATCCAAACGCATCGTCCCGAGAAGCACTTCTATGGAACTATGATGAGGTAATGGGCGTGATACACAGGTACAGCTGCGTTAAGGTTTGCATAGCTGGACACGATCACAAAGGCGGGCATGCTGTTGATTCACATGGAATACACCACAGAGTGCTTGAAGCAGCGCTGGAGTGTCCCCCGGGAAGGGATGCATTTGGATATGTAGATGTTTACAGTGATAAGTTATCGCTGACCGGTGCTGATAGGATGCAAAACACTGATATGCATTTCAGTCCTTTATCAGAGTTGAGCAAGCATTAGTGCCTAAAACCTGAATTCTTTTGCACAAAACTTGTATTCTCTTTGCTCCTTCCAAGAAGGAACTAAATCAAAATTTCATTTGCTGAAAATTTTCATTCCTCAGTACACTTTGGCATGTCAATGTGTACACTTTACTTTCGCATCTTTCTTGGTGAAGAAGGTATCCATCTCTTTTTATTAGAAATTAGGCAATAGTATTTTTTATCTGCAATGAGTAAATCTTACACATTTAGAAATAGTATTTGAGTTACATCAGATAAAGAGCATAATATTTACTTACTGCTCATCAAGGAAGTATAGCGTACTCATTGGAACAGACTTAACTGATTTGATTAAGAATATGAAGAGGATTAGTTGGCCCAGATTCCAAAAAGCAAACAGAAGGAGGGGATGGGCATGTGGGGATGTAGCTCAAATGGTAGAGCGCTCGCTTTGCATGTGAGAGGTATAGGGTTCGATCCCCTGCATCTCCATTTCACTATTCTGTTGAACTTGTTGCACGAACCTTGAACAAGGAAGTTTTTCGCAGCATTGAAACATGCTAGTGAACAATATTTTTTTCCTCAGCATTTGGTTCTATGGGAATTCGTGTTCGTGTCGCGGATCTTCATTGCCAGCTTATTCGTCCATGGGTTAGATTGATGATCCGTGATGTTACAACAGATCTAATGTTTAGATTTGAATTCGAATTCAAAACTTGTGAAGTCAAGTTTGGCCTCGAAATTGAAGTTGTTGCTAAATTCATATTAGGTTTGAGTCTGAAAATTTGTATGCCCATTCAATCTTAAGATTTAAAGTTCAATTTGCTTAGAATTGATTTTTGGTTAAAATTTGAGGAATTGATTCATGATATCATTTTTCAATATATTTTTTATTTTCAGTTATATTGATTAAAAGGAAGAGGGAAGAGAGATGGGGAGAAAGGTTAAAGAATTTGGAGGGTACATTTATCATTTCACCGTTCATTTTTAATATTATTAATTTTTAAATTTTTTATTTGAAAAGACTAACAACATAAACTTCAACTATAAGTTTAATTTTTTTTATTTAAAGGAGAGTAAAATGATCATTTCATATTTACTAAATAATTATATTATTAGAGCATTATACATTGAGTATATTTATTACTTTTTGCAAATCAATCTATCTTATATATAATAGGAATAGGAAATGGGTTTGGAATGCATTATTGATTGGTTTTTTGTAAGGTTTACGTGTGGTGTTGGGATTTGTAATAATAATCTACATCTATATCTAAATCTATTGTTTATAAAAAGAGTATGAAAATTGTATACGGGGCATGTAAAAACAATAACTTTTTTGAACGCGTGAAAAAAATTCCTTCCCAATTTTTTTCAATTGTTGCGTGTTTTTGATGTTTTGTTTTAAAAAATAACTGTCAAATTTGATATTTCTTGTGTTCAGTGAATGTGGATGCAAACATACAGATTCGATGAATGCTCATGTTGATGCATGTTGATGATGGACTGTAGATAATTACATCGGTTGACTTGCACCTGTTTGTTTTCTATATATATATATACAAGGGTGTTGGAGGATGGAGGCAGTGGAGTCATACGATTTTATCCAAAATCCACGCTTTTGTTCTCGAAAGAATTCTCACTCACCATTTGGGGTCCTTTGATCTTAGATCGACGTTAGCGATTTCAGTGGTGTTGGGGAAATTTTAATGGAGCAATCACGTGGTAGGTGGAGAATCAGAATGTTGCTCTTTACCATTCCCGGTCATTGGATTGTTCTTGCATGGATGGCACCATTTGGTAGTTATTCGTCTCTATTTTTGCTATAAATGAGGATGTTGGATTTTTCTTGAATGTTTGCGGTGTTGTCGTCGACATCTGATGCTTCTGGTGTTTTAGATTTGTGATTGCGATTTGCGGTTTTTCCGTGTTTGAGTAAGGTATTGTTTATTTAATTTTGTGTGTGCTGTGTTTTAATTTCTTTAATTTGGTTGTGTTGTGTTTAAATTTCTTTAATTTTGTGTGTGTTGTGTTTTAAAGGTTTTGGGTTTTTGATTTTAATAATTTATTAATTTTGTGTGTGTTGTGTTTTAAATTCTTTAATTTGGTGTGTGTTGTGTTGGTAGAGGAAGCTCTCGGTGCCGGCTCACCAGAATCGCCCCGACCAAGGACGAGGTAACAAAAATCTTGTCCTTCGTCGGAGATCCGGCGACCCTCGCGACGCTGAGAGCTTCCTCCACCGGTTACTGAATTCGATCCCCTCGGCTTTTAGCCAGCTCGAGACGATGCAATTCCGGTCACCATTTTTTCCGGCAAGCTTAGGCCGACCACCACATGGAGATGCTGGAGGAGGCCGGAGGCGATGCTGGAGGTGTTGGAGACCATCGGAGCGAGGGTAAAGATGACCGGAGGCCGGAGACAAGGCCGTCGGAGGTCGACCGGGGGCCGGAATGAGGGGGAAGCGTGTGGCCGAAGTGTGCAGAGACATAAGAGAGGAGAGAGAGGGAGTGGCATAAGTTTGAAAATTAGATGAATAGGTGAGGGCATTTTAGTCTTTTCATGCCAATTATAATAACTCATTTACCCTTAAGAGTATTTTAGTCATTTCACATGTCAAAAATGTTAAAAACTAACGGAATTGGACAGAATGACTAACGGTGATAAAACTGAAATTCTTGGGCACTCACCCTGATACGAAAAATTCTAGGTGTAGTCATGTGATAATGTGACATATTCAGGGGTATCCATCTGAAATTATCCCTTGATTCTATCTAGATGTGTCATCGTTGTCATATCGGTTTTGGGCAGGAGGCTGTCGGAGTATGAGATTGGGGATTTGTGGCGGAGTTTTGGAGGTAGACGCGCATGTCGAACCATTTGATTAGTGATTGGCAGTTCTTAAATCTCTTTTTCACGGTAAATAATGGGTATTTTCTTGATTCTCTTTTCACTGCAAAAATGAGTATCGGTGATTGTTTCTTGAATCTCTTTACACCGCTAATATTGAGTACTGGTGATTGTTAATTAATTCCATCATTTGATTTGTCATTTCTAATTGTGAGAAAAATTGTCTGCAGAAATGATGTATCATTCCACTTGTTTATTCACTATTAAGAAATTATATATTGATTTGCTATTACTGGTTTTGCATGGCAGGCTTCAATATATATCCGAAGGAAAATCTTGAATTACCATTACTTGACTCTACCACAATAGCAACGACTACCAATAACTTTTCCACATAAAATAAGCTTGGGGAGGGTGGTTTAGCCCAGTGTACAAGGTAATGTTTGTATTCAATTCTTGCAAACAACTATAAAAGAAATCTTTATATGACTGGCAATGGGGAATTTTGAAAGAGAATCAGAAAATAGTAGTGAAGAGACTTGCAAAGAATTCAAATCAAGAACTCGACGAGTTCACAAATAAGGTGATATGTGTTGCTAAACTTAAGCATATAAATTTTTTGAAACTGCTGGGTAGTTGCATTCAACACAGAAATATGCTTGTATATGAATATATGCTTAACAAATATTTGAACTTCTACATTTCTGGCATGACTTCTTTATTTTGACCTACTCTTATGTCTAAAAATATCATTCACTATTTTAAACCACAAAGTAATATATTAATAGAGATTAGAAAAAAAAATTTGCAGATCCAATGCAAAGGAAAACACTAAATTGGCTTAAAATCAAGAATCCCAAAATTTCTGACTTTGGCCTGGCTACAAGGTTTTGGTCTTGAGTATGAAATCTTGCCAATAAAATTCGATATTTTTTTGCTTTCGTACTTTGATGCTAGAGATAGTGTCAGGAAAGAACAATAGAGGGTTTTATCATCCAGACCACTACCATAAGTTTCTTGATGAGTTTTAAAATTATTTGGAACAACTGGGTTGACATCTTTCATTAAGGAATTGCGACATATGTCATTAAGGATTGCAATTGTTAGTTTTATTTATTTATAATTTTTATGATAATGAAGAATTCCATCAGTTACTTAAAAAACATAAATGCTACAGTGAGAAGAAATGGAATAGGAAAGGCGAACAATTATTCAATATTTTTCTAAAATCATACTTTTATTCCCATTTGGGTTCATCTTCAAGCTCGTTTTTTTTTTGCAATTTGTGGTTAGATTTGGTTCATTTCTTGATTCACCATTGGAGGGTCTGAGTTTTATATGATGGTTTTGTTTATTTTATTAATTTGTTGACTAAGTTTAATTGTTTTTCCCGCTTTTCTGTGGTTTTGGTCATGGATCGGTCAATTCAAACTGATTGTCAACAAAGTCAATAATAGAAGAAAGTGGAGTAAGGCCAATTTTTGTTTGATGATGTTACAAAGATGAGTTTTGGGGGTTTGTATCTTATTTTTGTTTTTTATTTTTCTTTTTTATCAAGCATGCGTGAGTTTTACTTTTTATTTGTTTCTCAGTTTTATTTTACTGCACTCACCTTTTATTGCAGTCATGTATTTAATTACTTCAACATTTTATAATTGGCAGCGAAATTGGTACTTATTGTTGACTTGATTTTCCAGGACGTGTCCTCGAAAATCATGACCTTTTCGCAGAACGGCCCAATGGTTGTTTGTATCCTAACTGCAAATGAGGTAATTTCAAATGTTATTTTTAAATAATCAGACACATCTGGCTGAACCGTTACTTATGAGGTTTGTAAGATCCATGACAGCTTTTTATATGTACATTGCCTTTAGATTTAAGAATAGGATGATGTAAATAAAATTCACGAGATTATGGTGTTGCTTTTATGCTCTTAACTTGAAAATGAATGATTTCAAAAATGGGTGATCTCGATTTGGGAGATATCCTTTTTTTGTGGGTTTCTTATTTTGCATTAAATGATTTTTAATACTAATCTTAAACTATTATTGCTCATTTCTTCTTTATTTGAAGTATCTGCTTGACTATTTTTATGTTAAATATAATATTTGGGGCATGAGGACATGCTTATAAGCTCATATATCCCAATATGTTGTTTATGGATGAAATGTTTTTTTATTTGAAATGGAGAAAACCACTATATATGGATTTTGGAAGTATTGGTAGTTAAAAGAAAATGTCTAAATTGAGTTGAATACTTTAGTTCAATTATTATATTGTGTATCAGGTTTCTCATTTTTCTTTGTGTCTCTTTTGCCTTTGTATTTCATTATCTTACAATATTATTTGTTATTGTATTTATAATTTAGTTACAGAAAGTGATAATAGTTGTGGTGAGAAAATACCGAAAAAAATTGCTTCACGATCAATTTGGGTTCATTTTGTTAGTACGGTTGTATTGCAATGTTTCATGTGATTTACTAGGTGTTGACGTGTTGTGGAGGGTACTTAAATGGTTAGTGTTGTTTGTGAGTATTGTAGACATGTGACACAGCTGGGCAAGAGAGGTTTCAGAGTCTTGGAGTTGCAATCTATAGAGGGACGGATTTATGTGTTTTGGTTTATGATGTTAATATATTGAAGCCTATTGACGTTTTTGATAACTGGCATGACGAATTCCTGAAACATGTAGGTATTTTATGTAATACGCCTTAGTTTTGTCTCAATCTTTCTTTTGCTTTTAGTTTCTAGAATGTTATCGGCAAGGGTCCAATAACTAATACTTTTATCGAATGGTTGTTTTTATTATCTAGATCAAATCACACAATTTATCTAGTTTTAGTGATTTGCAATGTAAGAATTATAATGTATTTTTTTCGTTCACATTTATAATATTTTTCTTCTCTGTTTAACTTTGACACATAATTATTTTGTAGTATTTGAGGGCCTAGAATGATTTTTGTGACGATAAGATAGGTACTTGTGCATGTTTACATTATTTTGGGATACACTATACACATACTTTTATCATAAAACAGTGGATCAAGCAATACTCCCAATGCATTTTTAGAGACTCAAAAAGAAGATTTGGCTTAGGTAACTTGTATTCTACTTCGCAACACAAATGCCATTGTTGCTCATTTTTGGAGGGTTAGTGACTTGATCGTCCTTTGTTTTAGCTTGTATCAATTAAAGAGGGTTGTCTATACGTGGATACTAAAAAATTCAGATGATGTATTAAAAGCTCATAAACTAAATTGGTTTGAGAAGCAGGTTGAAAATATTGGACTCTCTGATATCAAAGATGCACTCTACTTTCCTCAGAGTTCAGGTACATTACAAATTTGGTTTCCATTTTATATGTTAGCAGGTGCACTGTACAAAAAGAATAAAAATTCAGTTTCATAATTTACAATTGTGAATTTGTGGGTATGGCTTATTATAAATTTGTGACAAGTGATCTTCCGTCTTTATAAGTTGCCTCGAACTTCACTGGACAAGTGATCTTCCTGTAGCCATGATATAACTATGTGCTTTTTTATTTTTTTTATGACCCAAAACATAAACATAAGTCCATATTATATATAAGCAATAATTTGTTGTTGTTGTGGCAGCATAATTCCGTCTTAAGTTCAAAAAACTTTTGCACATTTGCTTATGTTCTATTTTTAAGATTATCGGGTTCTTATTATTGTTAATGACAATTTAATAATTTATTTATTGCAAGCTCTAACGCAACTCCATCTTCATTTGTGGCAATGTCATTTGGCTTTGAAGTCGGATGGCCTCTTCATAGCAGCTATTCTTGGTGGTGAAACCTTGAAGTTGTTTATTCTCATTTTTTTCTTTCATAGTCGAATTGATTTTCATTATTATCCAATGTCCGGCTTGAAAAAAATAGCTCGAAATGATTTTTTGTCCATAAAATGTTGATGGTACGTGTATGATACATTGTTAATATACCTAAATAATAATAAAATGTTACGAAGACATGTGTTTTTTAAATTAATAACGTGTACCTTTGGTATAATAGAAACATAAAAGAAAAACATGGTTATCGAGGGATTATGATATTCCCGACATCTTCTTAGAAAATAAGATGGCTGGTCCCGTAAAACAACCCAAATTTTTTACTAAACTCTGCAACACACCAATACATAAATCATAGAAATTTACTAAATTTCTTGCACACTTATATTTTAGGTGTTGCTCATTCACTACTTCTCTCTCATTGTCAGATGTGAATCACATAGAAAGTTAGACGTCACCAAATAAAACACTCCATAACCATCTTCTACGTGGAGCTGAGGTGAAGAGTGAGATGGGGATGAAGACAGGGAAAATATTCTACTTTGATGGTTAATGTTCGATTATGGTTGACTGCACAAGTCATAGAGCTAAACTTTTGAATGGGCTTGGGCACGTGGTTGTGTTGAAATTGGATTTGTATTATTTGGGTTGAATTAAGTTGGGATTGGTATTAAGATTAGGCTTTATATTTATGGCTTGAGTTGAGGTTGGGGTTGGTGTGAGTTGGGAATAGATTGGCCAAAAATGTTAGGCGAATGTCTTCTCAGCGCTTTCATTTTCTCGTGAAAACTTCTCATAATATGTACACAACTTTCTCATTCTTTTTCACATCTCCACTACACATTTTCTATTTAATAGGTAGATAACGAGAATTTGTTGTGTTGATGTGTAACAAAAAAGTAAGAATTATGCCAATTCCGCCTAACCAAGACGATAATCCAATATTCCAAAATAAATAAATTAATAATTATATAATCATTTAAAATCTTATCAACATAATTTGAATTTAGAGCCTAAAGTTATTTACATCTCTATCAGTATCAACCTACAATTCACCGCCTCCGACACCTTCATATTCATATTTATAAACCAGAATTGAATAAAAATACATGATTCTATGGTTAAAATTTATTTTTAAGTTTAATAGTTTGTTATTAACAGACTCGTATGACCCTGAGCTGTTTTAATTTAATTATTGAATCACAAAACAATTTTGTTTATTTTCTTGAATTGGATTGAAAAATTTGAGTAAATTTGATTCAACTCTTGAACAACAAATAATCTTGTTTATTTTCTTGAATTGGATTGAAAACTTATTCAAAAAAATAATAATAGCCGTCATTGTTTTTTTTTTGAAAAATATGTCTCTCCCAAAATACCTGAAAATGTGTCTCGTCACTCCTAATGAGTCTGAATCCCACAACTTTCCCACCGAAAGTGCGGGCCTAAATCTATTTGGGTGTTCTCTCAAAAACGGAATAGTTGTCATTGTTAATATTTATTTCTGAAACCAATTATTGTGAGGAAGATAGAGTTGCCTTGTGATGACATTAAATTGGAGCCAAACAACTTAAGGACCTATATGTAAAATGACCTTAAGCAGAAACTCGATACTCGATGCCATGTCCATCGAAAAGCAAAGGTTCCAAAAAATTTTAACTACTCCCTTTCTAGGCTTATTTTGTTTCCCATATTTCTTGACACTACATCATTTTTGTCAAAGTTTATCCCCTCAAAAAAACTTCCAACAATAAGTGCTCTCAATTCAAAGACAGATATCCATCATTATTCTCACAAATTGCATAAAAAAACTATATGTATGATAGTTGAAGTTGGAGATTAGCATCATGTGAATTTACTCAATTTTTGTAATAATAACTTCTATGTATAGTTCACTACTGATAATCTCAATATGAATGCAAGCTATTAGTGGGTTGACGTCACTGCTAATGAATTCCCGATGTTGTCTTCAAATTTTGGCCCACCCTCGATTACTAAAAGATCTAATAAATCCAACAGCTCAAACAAGATGTCAAAATAAGAACATTCATGCTCAAACTAATAAACTATTCATACTAATGGGGACCCGTTGATAAGTTACAAATGATATATCACAGAAAATCTCTTAAGTCTTAACCATCCCACCAAATAGGTAGAAGATTCATTAAACTGTAAAATGTTTTCCTATGATAATGTAATATGTTTTCAATGTCAATAAAAGTAGCACATCAAACGGTATTTAACAATGAAAAATGTCAAGTAAAATGTGTTCCAACCCAAATAATCACAGGTATTCGTGTGTTTTCTTGGAGATGTGTGCTTTGTAGCAGTCGTATTGTTAGATATCATTTTTTGTAAAAAAAAAATATAGGGCAAAAAAATTTAAAAAAATATCTATTCTCTAATGCAATAACATGTAAATTTCTATTTTCTTAAGTCTTAACCATCCCACCAAATAGGTAGAAGATCCATTAAAGTGTAAAATGTTTTGTTATGATAATGTAATATGTTTTCAATGCCAATAAAAGTAACACATCAAATGGTATTTAACAATAAAAAAAATGTCAAGTAAAATGTGTTCCAACCCAAATTATCACAGATACCCGTTGGTTTTCTTGGAGATGTGTGCTTTGTAGCAGTCGTATTGTTAGATATCATTTTTTTGTAAAAAAATATAGGGCAAAAACATTTAAAAAAATATCTATTCTCTAATGCAATAACATGTAAATAAAAAGATATCGAGACAGGTCTACATTACACCACATAACTATATAAAAAACTATTAATTTTTGTTTTTCTGTAAATAAAAAGGAGTAGAGAAAAAGGACATCTGGCCTAAGAGATTTTAGAGGAATCGATAAAAATCCAAATAATTGCTTGTGTTTATGGTTTTGTGGATTTCAAATATCTTAAATTCTTTGTTCAATGAATTTGGTCTTTTTCTTGTAACTAAACCATTGCACCTCTTCGTTATAAATTACTAGGCGAGACCTCCCACTTCAGATTTGTTGCGTTAGGAAATGCAGTCAACAATGAAGGCAAGACCATGCCCGCCTTCGCCACTCTATGTGCCGACAACGACCACCCTTAAGTTCATGTTCTATTGGAATTTGCTCTGGCACCCTCTCCATTACCCTTTGTTATTATTTTTGTCGAAATCATAATATCCTCCTCCGTTCTTGGCATCGTCAACGGTGGAAATGGCGGCGTCGATAACTTTCTGTTGCTCCGTGTCCTGTCGGCGATGGTGAATAAATGGAGCGTAGTAGGAGCAGCAATTGCAGGGAACCCTTTCAAGCCTCTCTTTTGCATGAAGAAATCAATCAATCCTGTATTTCTTCTTACGTGTTATGTGAACGCGTTCCACATCACTCTATGCCGAGTCTAAGCGTTCCATAATCACGACTCAGGTTAACTCAGTTATAAGTTAAAACATATTCTAATTTTGCCATTTAGACACTTTTGTCCAACAACAATGTCGTACACTACACAATATTGTACACATAATTGTGAATAATAATAGTTTGAATTACCAACAATTAGAAGAGAAAAAAATGAAAACTTTTTTCGTAATTATATTTTACCAAGATTTTACGGGTAGCACGCGCATCGCGCGGGCCCCACACTAGTTATGTTAGATTTAAAAAAAATTGTATTAACTGAAATTCAGAGTCTATGGGTTTTTCTTTTAAGTTATGGTAATTAAATTTACAACGTGTAGAGTTTGGTGTATTTATCTAGGGATAATTCAGGTGGCTACACCTAGATATTGCTGTTTTTCATCAAGGTACACTTAAAATTATTTTTTCCAGCTCACTACGCCTAGAATGTGCAAAATTTTCACTTTGCACTTTCCGTCCAATTCTTGTTAGTTCTTAACGTTTTTTATGTGAAATGACTAAAATGCCCTTAAGGTTTAAAGATTTATTATAATTGGATTGAAAGGACTAAAATGCTCTCACATATTCATCTAATTTTCAAACATATGCCACCCTCTCTCTTTTCCCTCTCTTCCCTCTCTCACTCCTCTCCATCTCTAAAAGTCCATGTTCCCGACGACGATGGCGCGGTACTCGCCGAACGACGAGTGCATCGCCTCCGCCGATGCCTCCGGGATCGTCCGGATCTGGGGGGTTCACAACGAGTTCGTGCTCAAGACCGAGTACAAGGTCTTCACCGGCCGGATATGATGGTCTTGTTCGGCGAAGCCGGGCACGCCAGGTAGTAGATCCAGTCGACCTCGAGGAGCAGAGGCTCGACGATGTCGTGCCGGATCAGCTCAAACCTCGGGCTACCGAAATGGTGCATCACATTCACTTTCCGACCCGTGAAAAAGTTGTTGACGACGATCACGGTGTCGCCTCTCTCCATCAGGCGGTCCACGAGGTCTGACCCGTTAAACCCGGCCCCGCCCGTCACCACCACCCTCATCCCCTTCCTCCTCAGCCCCAGCGGCACCTTCCCCACCGACCCGAATAGTCGCAGCGCCCGACGAGTGGGTCTCTAGGAAGTACTCGTACCCGTACCCGATATGGGTCGGCGGCGGCGACCCGGAGGGAGGTATGGTGAAGAAGACGGTGGCGATGGCAATGCCGATGGGGACGAAGTGGAGGCGCTGCTCGAGAAGGAGGTAGCGGATCGGACGGACCACGGTGAGCCACGACTTCTCCGACTTAGGTGAGTAGGTCTCCGATGAGCCGGACTGGGTATCGTGACCTCTGAAGATCAGCTCCGAACCGTTCCCGTCGCGGTGACCGGAGAGAGCTCGGCTACTCTCCATCACCGTCACCATCAAGTTCCTCTCCACCGTCCCCGTCGAACCCACCTCCCATTTCCACCACTCAATTGCCGTCGTGCAACTCCCAGAACACCGCGACGACGCCGTGTCACAACCCGATAAATTGATGTGAGAATCGGTGTGAGAGAGGGAGAAGGAGGATGAATGAAATGAGAAAGAGAGTGAGTGGCATGTTTTTGAAAATTAGATGAATTGGTGAGGGAATTTTAGTGTTTTCAATTCAATTATAATAACTGTTTTAACCTTAAGGGAATTTTAGTCATTTCACATGAAAAAACGTTTAAAATTAACAGAATTGGACGGAAAGTGCAAAGTGAAAATTTTGCACATTCTAAGCATAGTCAGCTGAAAAAAAAATTCTATGTGTACTCAAATGAAAAACAGCAATATCTAGGTGTAGTCACCTGAAATTATCCCATTTATCTATGACTATCCCTTATGTTATTGTGCTATTACCTTTCAATTTATTTGATTTTTTAATATTATAAAATGACCAAAATATCATTATTTATTTTTCAAATTCTTTATCGTTTGACATTGACATGTAAGGATCAGTGTCATGGATATCAAATGATATCGCCGATGTCGCGGAATTTTTTATGTACCGAGACGATATGGCAAAAATCGGCCCAAATACCAGCCAAATACTGGTCAACGCTAGTCAAACCGAACAATTTTGAATTAATTTCAGTTTAATTTGGTTTAAATCAATTAATTCCGGTCTAATTCGATTTAAATCAATTAATCCGATCTAATTTAATTAATTTTAGTCTAATCGGATCAGATTCGTTCCAACACACTTAATCCGGTTCAAATTAATTCTTTTGTTTTTTGTAATTTTTGTAATGATAATAATTATTATCATATTATTAAATGATTTAGAATATAATTAATTATTATTAATATTAATTAATAATATAATTATTTAAATTATTAATGATATTTTTTGAATTATTAAAAAATGTAATTATTGTTTAATAAATAAAAATAATAAAAATTTTATTTGAACTGGTCAGATTGAACTTGAACCAGTCAAATTGAATTTAAACCGGTCAAACCATCTGATTTCAAAACAAAACTATTGAGGGCATTTAAGACTTTTTAACAAACTAATTCAGTTAGATTTAACGGAAGATAGGCTAAGTGTCGCTTATTTGATTTTCGGGTACCCCAAATGAAACTTTTGAAGTTGGGGTATGAATTTTGAAACGTGAAATAGTTGGATGTATACGTCTAGTCAACTGTCATTACCCCTATAAATTATAAACAATAAATATCATTCATTTTCTATATAAATTATAAACTAAATATCATTAATTTAGGTTATGGCTCCGGTTAAAAGCATTTAAAATAATTAAATATCATTCATTTTGTCTTTAATAAATAATAAATATGAGTTTATATATATTTAATTATTTCTATAATAAATTTCTCCTTTTGTCAACTGGTCGATATATCCCCGCGATCTGAGTTTCACAACCATTGTAAGGATATATTAGTTGCTTTATTGTCAAAAATAGTTATTTAATATTATAAAAACAAAATATAGTAAAGTGAGACAAAAAATTGTTAACCTGATTTCTAGAAACATATTGAAGTGTTAAATAAGTTAGAGGTGTAGTTAAACATAATAAATATAATTATCTTAATTTTAAAATAAATGAATAAATGATTATAATTAACAATAACCTTTCAAGTTCTTCCTTTGATTATCTCATATTTTCAAAGCGCTTTTATATCGGGGCGACTTATTACTGGCAGTATTATGATTTCATTTAAACTCTTACATTATCTCCGTTGGAAACAAAAGTGAAAGACGACCTTCAAGCTGGACATAAATAAACCTTATGATAGAATTGAGTGGCCTTTCCTCGAGGTTTTGCTTCAAAAGTTGGGATTCATAATAGACTGACCAATATTATCATAACTTATGTTTCTAGAGTGCCCTACTCAGTGGTTACGAGTGGAAGAACTATTCCTCTTAATCCCTCAGCTAGAGGTATAGGGTAATGTGAACCTGTATCGCCTTATTTATTTATTATTTGTGATGAGGGTCTTTCAGCCATGTTAAAGTATTATGAATCTTTGGGATGGATCGATGGTTGTCAAATCTCGAGGGGAGCTTCATTCATATCTCATATATTTTTCTCTGACGAATGATATTTATAGGGATAATGACATATGACTATACTCAATAATGTTGCTTTCCAAACTCAATACCCTGACTTCAACAATTTCGTTTTAGGTACTTAAAGAATTTTTAAACGACATTTAGGATAATTTTTGTTTAATCTAACAGAGTTGGCGTGTGAAAGGTCCAAAAATACCGTTGATGTATTATGTCCAAATGATACAATTATTTGACAAATAATTAATTACCATTTTACTTTCAATTAATATCAAATTAAACTTATAATTAGGGGTTATATATATCTTTTCAAGTTCTCAAAATAAAATAATTTTATAAATTAAAGGAAAATGGTTAGATGACACATTTTCCCTCTCACTTTCAAGTATCCTCTCTCTCTCTCTAACCCTTTGTCTCTGATGCACTCAAAACCCGACACACAAAATGATGTGTATCAAATCTAGGACTTCTGGCAGTATACCAGTCACAAGTAATATAGAGTAGTAAAATTATGACCTCGAGTTTATCAAATCCAAAGGACAATTGGTTATCAATTTTAGACACTCTAATTTAATATTGAAGTTAATTTTAGTAGTTCGAAAATTGAGGTTTAAAGTAGAAGAAGAACTTAAAACATTCACTATGATAGATTCTGGGACTACTTGAGGTTTAAAGTATAAGAACTTAAAACATACACTGTGATAGGTTCAGGGACCATAAGGGCTCGTTTATTGGGAGAATTGTCCTTTTAGAAAAAGGAGTTTCGTTAAGCACAATTAAGGAGAATCAAACAAGTATACTCTTGCATATCAGTGCCTTAACCAACAAGGTCAGCCACAACTTATACCTCAGTTCTTCTTGTTTTATATTAGTCCATTTATTTCAGTATAGAAGCCAAAAGAAATAAATACTTTGGTACAAGGTTACCTCACCTTTACAAATTTAGCCAGCTGCAACTTGTTATTTAATTATTCTATATTTATATACAAGGTTAATTACATATTATTATACTTACTTGGAGCCCTTTTACAAGTTATTATATATATTTGGGATAATGTCACCTGACTACTCTTAAAGTTAACGATTTTTCACTTAAGTACCCTAAAATTTTTTTAGCATTGTGGGTACCCTAAATTTGCAAAATTGTCACCGTTAGTACCCAAAGCCATTTCCGTTCATTCTTTTAAAAAATCTGTTAAATTTTGATGTGAAAAAACTAAAATACCCTTGTAAGTGTTTTAAATTTTCAAAATGTGCCATTTTGTACTCTCTCTCCCCTTCATCCTTCTCTCTCCTCCACAAAATCCCAAGTGGAACCTCTCTCCTCTTCATAACCTCTCTTCCTAAATGATCATCTTTTTTTTTGTTGAGAAAATGGATCAAAATAAACAAAAAGCAGAGTTTTAAGCCAAATGGGTCACCACAAAAACAAGATTTGAAATTGCGAAAGAAGCCCAAATCAAATCAAAGCCCTCATCTTGCCTCCAGTGGCACACCTCTTGTGCATCGAATCACGAGAATACCTACATATCACAAGCATTATCAAGATTTAGCATCATAAACAGAAGAAAATACAAGAACCCCGAATCGACTGTAACAAAGATTGGAAATTTAGCAAGGTTTTAGAATTGTCAAAAACTGGTCGGGAGGACATTACACCCAAGGATAAATAGGGAATTAATATGAAAATAATATCAACAACACACTAGTTTCATAACAATTCCACCAATGCACTGCACATACATGTAGTTCTGACATAAAATGGCAACTTGCTCATCAAACAAACAGGCTCCTTAGTTCTTCTACTTAAATTAATTCCTGATTGCTCTAAAAAAATTGGAAGCATCTCTATCTTAATGATTTTGCAGTACACATCATACATTGCACTAAAGAATCAAAACAGCTTATTGTTCCAAACTTACAATAAGAATCAAAATAGCTTTTTCAATAATGATTTTACAGTACACATCTCTATTGGAATTTAGGGGTAGTCAGGTGACATTATCCCCATATATTTTTAAGGGACAACGACACTTTGTTACACTTAACTATAGCAAAATGACACTTTCATACCCTAACTATTTTTGTCTCTTTTTTAGTACCTTAACAAACTTTTTGTGACAATCTATGCTAAAATGATTAAAATACCCATAATTTAATAAATCAAAATAAAACTAGTCCAATATGATTTATCAAACCATATTTGAAATGGTTCAAATTTAATTTTATATTTTTGGGCATAATTGTATTTGCATCTTAAGTACAAATCAAATTGAACCAAATATAAAAAAAAAATTGAACCAACTCAATTTATAGTTTCTTACACCAAGGGTAGTTTAGGTATTTTAGACATTTTATAGGTAGGTAGTCACAAAAAAATTGTTATAGTACTAAAAAAGAGAGAAAAATAGTTAGAGTATGAAAGTGTCATTTCGCTATAGTTAGGTGTATCAAAGTGTCATTATCCCTATTTTTAAAAATGATAACTTACTGTACCTAAATACATTGTGTTTTACAATTTGCCCTAACACTGTTAAATTTTAAACGAAATTTTTTATTAAAATATAAAATGTCTAAAATACCCCTGACTATTTCTCAAATTTTTAAAGCCATGTCATCCTTACATTTTATTGCCAATTTCTTTTATTTTGATTTTTGTTGGTCTTCCACCGTAATTTTCTAATTAATTGATGTTTTACTTTTTATAATTAATGATAGAAATATAAAAATTTTGCTCAATAAATTAATGTGGAATGAACCAAAAAAATACATTTGGAGATATAAAAATTGTTGGAGTTCCTAGCGGGTCAAGTGCAGCGGAAACAAGAATTTTGACCCAAACCCGTTCAAGAATCAACTGCAATCGTCTGGATGAATCATTAACTAGAGGAAAGGAAGAGACTTTACCTCTCGAAGCCTCTAGAAATTTCCAAGCTCCGAATCGCAAGCAAATCCTCGGACTTGCTCTCTAAGCGTGCACACACCGGACTCGAACCTTGGCGGAGTCGAGACCCTCACAAGAACTACTAGCCTCTTGTAGAGCCTCACTTTTCTCTCTTCTCTTCTACTCCCAATGCAAGAGTTAGAAGAAGTTTTTTGGTGAATAGCAAATATGCCCAATAGTGGCTTGTGGAGGCTCTCACCCAAATCCTCTATTTATAGGCTTTGGTGAGAGCCTCTAGGGCTTTACCTGTCTAGGTAGGGTGTCGATCGACACCCTATGTGACGTGCGCCGATCGACACCACCAAGGTGTCGATCGCCACTCACATGTTGGCTATTCTTCTATTCCACCCATTTCAGACCTGTTGAGTCCTATATTGATGTTTCGGTTCTTGCCACTAGCTTGTGACCATGTAGGCCCGTGACCCATTGGCAGATCGGCGTAAAACGTTATTTCACCCGATCCATCTCAAGGGCATCTAGTAAAACGTAGTGATTACCCAATGTTCACGAGGTATCAATTCGGTTCAATATCTTCTTTCTGTCATCTATATCACTGACCCTTTGTTTGCTTTAAAGCGTATGAGATCAAAATGAGGCATAGAGCCGTCATCCTCATGTATTCGATCTAGTTCATTGAATTCCGAGAAGAGTGATACGTAATTGGTGCGGCCGCACACTTCATCAGTCACGCTCATCAAGGGACCCAGAACCATACCCTTCACCACGTCTCACAGTGAGGAAACAAATCCCTTCGGACACCATGTGCGCTCCCACTACAGTCCGTCCAATAGCCAACGATGCCCGTTATGACTACCTTGTTACAAGCAGCGTTGGAGCATGTCAAACTAATGGAGTGACGTGCATGTGAGCCACTCGCTCCAAGGTCTCAAGGCAGTGATCACACGACGACGGAGTATGCGTTGGTGACTTAATCTATGCGTCATACTCCAAGTCGGGTCATCCAATAGCATCTCCCAGATGATATCCATTATATGACATTAGTAATCCCATTACCTAGATCGGTAGAACTTGATCTTAAGTCATCCTCACGCTAGTCACTTATGAATAAGTTTTCGACTAGGGATTCGTCAAGCATAATTTCATAGCATCTAAAGGTTCTACTATTAGTGATGACACACTCAATGACTTTAGAGGAAATTATCGCTTGACTCATTATTACAATACAATAATAATGAAAATGTCTTTCATTGCTAAATAGTAGATTACATAGAAAAGACTTGGACTAGGACACATGCTCTTACAAAAAATCCAAAATCTTTCATTTGGCTAAAAAATAATAGAGGTGGTTGTGGCCGCCGAATCAGAGCTCAATCGGAGATCCCCTTCGCTGAAATTGAAGATATGGGATAAACCCAAAAATCCAATTCAATAATGGCCGAAATCTCATAACAAACCACCTTGCGTCGCTGCTTCTGAGTTTCGATTCATGAGCTCGAACAGTCGTGGTCGTAGATGCTCCAGTGGTAGTTAACGAAGACGAGGGAGGCGCCGCAGGATTGGGTGAAGCTGCCTCTATCGGGACGGTCCTCCTTCGTCGTCGCCGACCCGTTCCAAATCTGGGAAATCGACGAGCAATTGATTTTTGCGGCCCGTTCCAGATCTAGTGCTCCATCTCGGTATTTGCGGCCAATTTTTGGTGTTCTCTTTGGACGAGCCCCTCACCGAAATAGAGATATTAGTGCGTTCACTTTGGACGAGAACGAGGGCCTCACTGAACTAGAGATTTTCGCCAATTTTAGTCGGCTCATATACTTGAATTTGGTTTGATTTTTAGCTGAGATTGGTGTTTATTGACACCCAATTTGGCATGGGTTTAGGAAATTCAAACTTTATGAGACGTGTTGGATTCTCTTACTTATGTTCTCAACTATCAAACACTACTTTGGAGGGTCTCTTTGTATGTGTTGTCCGGAAAGAGGAGGATTCAATGATTATTCGTTCGCCGGAACCAGAATTCAAAATCACGGAGCCGCCATGTATACAATTTAAAGCTGAGCTCTCTTTTGCCTATTTCTTGTCCCACATCGGAAGCGTATAAACCATTTGTAATGTTTATAAGCTTCTGTGCAAGACTAAATAACAAAAACCAATGTATGGGCTGGGCTTGTTATTGGTTAAAAGCGTTGTCTGGGCTGGGCGCTACGGGTAAAATGGGTCTGGCCTATTTTGTCATATGAGTGTCGGGTGAGTCGGGTTATTCGGTGGTTTTCAAAATCCCACCCGAGGCCCGACTCAGTTGAGGTTGGGTTGGGTCCATCCGACCCGAATTTCTCTTGGTTTTGTCGAGTCTCAGGTCATACGGGTTTGAGTCGGGTTGGGTCGTCGGGTGAGTCGGGTCCCGGATAGAAATAGACAGCCCTAACTACAATGCTATGTACGGTGTCATAGGTATATTATTTTCATTAAAAATGAATGGCTTTGTTACACATAACTATGGTGAAATGACAGTCTCCAGTGACGGATCCAAAAAATTTGTCAAAGGGGGCAAAATTTTACATTAAAATTTTAATTAATAATATATTTAATTAAAAATAATAATTTTATTAATAATATAATTACTAAATGCGTATAACAAATTTAATTCGAGCTTGATTATTTATTTTTTTAGTTGAGTTTGAATTTAACTTTCATATATATATAAATACAAAAAAAGTCGGTTCGCGAGCCTTTCAAACTCGAATAATTTGGTCTCGAGTTCGATTTGTTTATCAAACGATCCACTATTGTACTTTATATTTGCATAAATTTGCTTAGAAAATTGAATTTTTTTAATAATTAGTAAATATAATACACCAATGAAAAAATCAATTAACTAATACAAGAAGTATGAAATATGCTCCATGGACCTCATTAATAAGATACTATTCCTTAACCATTAAGCCAAACAACTTTTATTGTCAAATTGCACAATTTTTGCATACATATCAAAAGTTAAGGGGGGCATATCCAATTTTCGGAAAAATTTTATATGATTTTTTTTTTTGAATTCCCGGGCCAACAGGGGGCGGGTGCCCCCCTGGATCCGCCACTGACAGTCTCATATCCTAATTAACTTTTTTTCTTTTTTACTACCATGACTAGGGGTGTTCACGGTTCAAAAACCGAACCGAACCGACCAAAACCGAACCGGTTCGGTTCTCAAAAAAATTAAACCGAAACCGAACCGCCTAATTTCGGTCGGTTTCCAGAACCGAACCGACATATTCGGTCGGTTCTCGGTTTGAACCGAATTTCATTGTCCCAATCAAATCAGCGACCTTATTGCGCCGGGAAAGAAGCGTCGCCGAGGTCCATGAACATGTCGTGCTGCCAAGAGGAATCTCGGGCTTCGAGGAGCTATTTCGGCACAAAGAAATCAAATCGAAATAGATCTAGAACCGTAGCTATGTACTCCGGCGTGCACTCCTCCGTCAGCCCGCAGCACTCGCACCCTGTGGCGGTGCTCGATCCCGTTGCCGTCATTGCGATTCGAGCCAGATCCGATCTTGTTTCGGCGCCGGAAGCAAAATCCAAATCTTTGACAACAATCCTCAATTGGAGATTGAAAGCCATAAAAAATCAGAGGAGAATCAAAGCTTGAAAGCATGAAAAATCGGAGGAGGGAGAGAGAAGTAGCTCAGCCGCACAAGCAATCATCAATTCTGCCAACCCTAATTATGGCTCAGATTTGTTAGAATGAGCATGTGTTTTGATGTGGGCCTTACTATATGCAGATGGGTTTGGATTTGGGCTTAGTACTTATCTTGAGCTAAAAGGCCCAAAACAATACAACACAACCATACTTCGGTCGGTTCGGTTTTTGATCGGTTTTATATAATTAAACCGAAACCGAACCGACCATTATCCAAACCGACCAGAACCGAACCGACCAAAACCGAACCGATCAAAACCGACCATTTTTCGGTTCGGTTCGGTTCGGTCAGTTTTGGTCGGTTCGGTTTTTTTTGAACACCCCTAACCATGACATTTATTAGTGACAACTTGCGTTAAAATGACTAATATACCCCTATTTTAAGAAACAAGAATTGAATATGATCCAATTGAAAACAGTTAACAATCCAAACCAGTCCGACCACCATCCAATTGAATCAAAGATGAGAGATTTATATCGGTTCAATTGACTTGTTGAACCAGAGACTGCTCAAAAAATTAGTTCAATTAAGGATTGTTTAGGTATTTTAGACATTTTAGAAGTGAGTTGTCATAAAAAAAAAATTATCAAAATACTTTAAAAAGAGAAAAAATTAATTAAAATATAAAATCGTCAATGTAACGGAGTGTCATTTTCTCAAAATGAAATAAGGGGTTATTTTCGTCTACACATTAAACCCCCGTAATTGGAAAATACTTGAATTTGGGACTAGGGTTTTTGATCCGTGATAACTCTCGAGCATATGTAAGATTTCTCTCTTTTTCCATCCCTTTCTCCCCAACCAAACAGGAAATAACCCATCCATTGTCATCTTACAGATTCAAATCCGAGAAATGCAGTCTTTTCGGAGGTGTATTGGGTTGGTTCCGAGGCATGCCATTAGAATCAGTTCAAATCCTCCTCATTTTAGCTCCGCCAGAGGCCTCGCAATCAATAACGTCTCTGGCTTCAGATCTTTGAACCCTAATTCGTTGATTCCAGGTGGTGCCGAAGCCGCTAAAGCTACGGGGAATCCAATTTCTCTTTCGAATGGCTTCCAGTTCAGGTCACTCCATGGCCTCACTTCTCAAACTCAGTTTGGATACGTATGTTTTTCACTTTCTCTCTCTCTGTTAATTTTTCGTGCATATTGATCCGTATCAATCGAAAGGCATTGTTTTTCTTTTGGTGTAATTAACTTGTTATGTTTGATGCTTATGGAATGTGGTGTGGCAGACAAGATGTAGGAGCCAGAGTTTGTGTCAATGTGGGGCAATGGTGCCTCATTTTCCTAGTAGATGCATGAGCGCTGTGCCAGAATCTGCCGAGTCGTCGTCTTCAGGGCAGGATCCAAGCCCTGATGTTCCTCCTCCTAGGATTAAGTTTAAGAGGCTCGACAAGACTGCACGACACATAATGCAGGCAAGCATGTTTTCATGAATGTCATTTAGTCAAAAATAAATTCCTGTCATTTGTTGTTGCAATGCTTATAGTTGTGGTGGTGCATTGTAGATTGTGGATAAGGAAGCTGTAGAGGAAGTGAAGTCTGAAAGAGAAATACCTGATATTAGGCCTGGTTACATTGTGGAACTCAAAGTGGTAGGGGCTTGTTTTTGATGACGATATCTGTGTTGTTGAATGTTGGTGGATGCGGGTTTCTTAGAGATATGAACTATCTATGTTCCTTTTTTGTGTTTCGTGATATGATTTTTTGTGAGCAGGTAGTACCTGAGAACAAGAGACGTCTTTCAATTATAAAAGGCATCGTCATAGCAAGACGAAATGCTGGTCTGAACAGTACTATCAGAATCAGGAGGCTTGTAGCAGGGGTTGGAGTAGAATCTCTTCTCCCACTGTAAGTACAATTAGAGTTCCTTATTTTCCCGATTTCGTTTAAACTTACTGTTTACATTCCGATCTGAGAAATAAAATAAAAAACTCCTAAGTTTTTTGTAGGGTGGATTGGTTATATGCATGTTGCATTTGATAGCTTATGACCAAGTTTTCACTTAACTAAATTAATAGTCATTTATGCATTTCAAGTGTCATTCATGTTGTTTACTAATTTATTAATTAAATATAACAAAATGAATCTATAGCAAAGAGATACATGCACGTGATGCACACCCTCTAGACCTAATCAGAAACTTCAACTGTTGCTTATGGAAACTATGAAATTCACTAATTGTTTTCAACTATGTGAATCCCCATTTGGATGCTACAAGTGACATCTATTGTTTGTTTCTTGGTGCATACAATTAGAGTAGGATTTCCCAAACTATTGCTGATAAAAAAATCTATTGTTTGTTTCCAGACATTGAGCGGGTTAAATGTGGATATCTAACACACTACCTGGACATGCTTAGGCATAACATACTTGGTTCTTTTAACTACTCTGTGTATACTACTGGTATGGTAGGAGGCTGGCTGTTGAAAAAATATGTTTCAGTTATTGGGATGATAAATTTATGTTACATGGTTGATGCACATCTCTTTAAAAAAAGTAATACATTCATTTCATGGCATGTAGATGACCAAACTATGATCAATTCATGTTTGTGAAGCACGTGGTAGAAAGTTGCAGTGATTTGGTTGGTTAATGTATGCTTACCACAGCAAACATGTTTTGAATATACCTTCTCATTTCTTGGTGGCATTAAGCTTAGTCAGACATTTTGATCACTGTCTTTTTTGTCTTTTTAATTATTGATTTGTTGAGCCATCTATGACAACCCAACAAAATATGCATTCTCATTACCTTTAGAACAACTGCAAGAGTCCAATCCATGCTCACTTTTCAGGTCTTTAAGGGACAGATTTTCTAAAGAACTATGAGTGCTGTCCATGATATCCTTTTTCATTGCTTAGAGGCTTGATCATTTCAGCCTTGAACGTATTTTTTATGTTTCCTTCTACTTAATCGTACATACATTCTCAGGGAGTCAGTGCTACTTGGTCTTCATTGCATGACCAGATTGAATTATAGACATTATATATTTTCTTTCTTTATGCCTACTATTTTTAGAACATGTCTTAAGCTAGGAATGATTGTATAATGGTCAATAACACACCTTGTTATGCTTTGAAGTTTGAATCCATGTCAGTATAATAATAGATTGTCACTTGTTTATTTTCAGATCTCCATCAGTGAAAATTTTGTTGTGTACTTTGTATAAAAGTATTGATGAGCTTATATAGTTGCTTTCCTAGTATTCTTAATGTCAATTCATGAAAGGATTTAGATGAAACCACATGATTGACTTCTAGCATAATGATGGTACTTGTTTTCTTATTCTATTGTTGCCCACATGAATAATTACCACCCAAATTGTGTATTCTAGTAACGTTAGTTGAAGCATATTTATTTTGTAAAAACAATAACAAACTTTGTAAGGACAGAAAAGAGACACAAGGTGAAAAAGATCAAAGCTTATGGAACTCCAGAATGTGACGATGATATATGTAATAAATTTATTGTGTGGTTCAGTTTCTATGTTATCTTGAGAGTTATTATTGATAAGAAATGCTGGAATGCTGAAGTTACATGTTTTGGCCACTATCCATGTGTACTAGGAGTGATAAATCTGGGTTGGGTTTTTTCTTGGGAATCGACTAAATGAGTGATGGTATGGTATGGTAGGTACTCACCAAACATCAAGGAGGTAAAGGTGCTGGACAAGAAGAAAGTGAGGAGGGCCAAGCTATACTATCTCAGAGACAAGATGAATGCACTTAAGAAAAATTAGGAAGGCTACACAATAGTCGGGGAGGATAAAAAATATGCTACTTGAGAAGATGTTTGCACTTGGATTCAGTATAATGGAATTTGGCTACCATCTCTCTCTGTTTGGCGAAGATGGTGAGATTTGGATTGCTTGCCAATACGAACTGCTAGGTGAGGAACTTCGCCAACCTTGTATATTATTTTATAGTATCAGATTGAGTTTGTGGGATTTTTTGCCTTCATAACGAAAGTGTTCTGCAATGTTGGCAGCTAATGACCTTCATCCATAAACTAGTAAAAAATTTATGCAGTTGGGATTTTCCGAACCATAATGTCAGTTTTGATCAGGTGAAACTCATTTCACACAAAGCCCATGAAATCTATTATTCACCAACCACATATCTTTCAATTCAATATGAAAATAGTTCCAACTTGTTGCAAATGGAAGGTGAGTAGGGTCATGAATAAAAAGGCTCTGCAAGTGTAATGATGTGCAAGTTTGGAACTTAAGCTAGATACACATCTCTAAATCTGAATCTGACCATGCACCATTCAATTTCTTCCATTATTGGTCAACCGTATATTGTTATTTTATGGCTGTGTGATGAGCTGCATATGAGACTGTGCCCTAACTTCTAGGACATACCCATTTCACAGGAGGGTCTGGTCTGGCATTGCACCTTTGACTCCTTTGAGATTAATGTCCGGTGCCTCCATGCTTGCATTTACATAAAAGTTTAGGGTGCATCAATTCATGCATATTGATATTATTTCATTTATTAATATCCAAATAGACATTCCACGGGTAGGGATGGCAAAAATACCCAAACCCGACGGGTAACCCATAGACCCAACCCAATTAGAAGCGGACATGTCAGTAATTTTGGGTAACGGGACGGGTAATGGGGTAAACAAGCGGGTATCTATTCGGGTCAAGGTCGGGGTCGGGGCGACCACTACCCGCCCCGCCCCGTTGTATATTAACAAAAATAATATTATATTTATATTTAAAAGAAAACATTGCCAAATAATTAATCCTAATTAGGATTCTAAAAAAATTTATACCCAAGTTACAAATTTTAATTGTTTGTTTTTCTATATATAATTTTTTGTTAATTTTGATTTTTTGTGTAAACATGGTCTACCGAACTCTCATAATTGGTTTTGGTTGCACGAGAAAAAATCACACTTCTAATATGTCTTACTAATAATGTTTTATGCATAAAATTTTCTTACTTGTATGTAAAATTAATTGAGAGATGATCATATAATGCAGAACAGATTGTAATAGAAAATTGAAATAACGTCTGATTTTGGGACGGGTCCGGGACTTGCAAATCACCCGTACCAGTCGGGGCGGGTTTTGGAACGGGTTTGAAAGCAAAATATCGAGGAATAGGACGGATTCGGGGCATAGATCTAATTTTTGGGTCGGTTTAATGGTCAAGTGAGGCGTTAGCACAAAATATTTTAAATACTAAATTCAAATAAACCTAATAATTGATTTTAAAATTTTAACAAAATATATGCTTATGATATCATTCAACCCATTTGGTTGTGGATCCCTTTCTTTTAAGCATTAATGGCAGTTTGGGGTCATCTCTCTCTTGAATGTTTGGCGAAGAAGCATCTCCTTGTCGTTGAATCACTTAACGAAAGATTGCATTATTCTTAAATTGCACCCTTGCTGTAATAATTGATATTATATGGAAAGCTTAGACTAAATTTCTTTCAAAACAAATTAAAAGTTGCGTACTCGTTGGGGTTTTCTTTGCGCATTTGTTTGTATTATATGGAACGTTTTCATTTTAATTTGACAAAATTATAAATCGAAAAACATATGTTATTATAAATCTTGAACGATTTGTAATTATCTATGTTTTTCCTTTTGGAAGAGTTACCGTTCAAATTGGTTCGCATAAATTATATTACATATGATTCATTAAATCGATTAGGAGAACATTTATATAAAGAAAAATGACACTTTTGTGCACCTGAATATACATCTTTTACACTTTTATACTCTAAATTTTTTTTCATTTTTATCCATACCTTACTTTCATTTTGGGACGACTTTCTTCAGAAATTTCAAAATATCCAAATTACCCCTGAATTGAATCACACTTAAATCTGGTTTAATTCTGATCCAATTAAAGAGTGTGAAAAGACGAAATTACCCTCAACTATTCATCAAAATTTTAAGGGTATGTCACCCTTTCAACTATTCCTCTCCTCCTCCTCCGCCACTCCATCTTCACCGGCGCTTCTCCGGCATCCATCGTCGGGGTTTCTCCGGCATGTGGGGACCACGACGGACCGACGAGGCCTCCAGAACACCTCCGCCAAAGTGTTCGTCTCTACCCCATCGTCCTCGATCCCTCCTTCTCGTATTCTCCGGTGATTCTTTGCCGGGGCTGGCCATGGTTCTTCCTCTGTAGCCTCCACAACACAAAATGGCGAGTATCGACGAGGTGGGCAGCGGGCAGCGAGCATCGACGAGGTAGGCAATGGACATCGACCAAAAGGGAAGAATGTGGTGCTTCGACGTTCGTCTCTGGCACAGAATGGCCAGAAAAGATATAGAGGGAGAGAGGGAATAAGAAATGAGTTCAAGAATTCAAAATTTTCACTCGCCGGAAATTGTGTCGGAACATATTTTCCGGCACACTTTCCGGCGAGTGAAAATTTTGGCACATTTTCGGTCACCTCCACCAACTCTGGTCACCAGGTACGAAGCCCAGCAAGTAAGCTCTGGCGATCGACGATGCTCACGATGCTCCGGCGATCGACGAGGTGCTCGCTGCCCAGCAGCTTCGTCACCTCGCCTCTGTTTTCTAACCAGAAAACAGAGCATACGACTGCTGCTCCGGCACCATCGCCGCCGCAAGTCTCTGGCGGAGTCGAGCCTCTTCCCGGGAGACAGCCATCGTTGCATCGTCTCCCGCCATCGCCGCCGCAGGAGGCTCTGTTTTGATGAAGTAGGAGGGTCCAATTGCATTCACTTAAAAATTTGATGAATAATTGAGGGTAATTTCGTTTTTTCACACTCTTTAAAAAATAGGGCCAGTTCTCTCCATTACACCAGGGATAATTTCGCTATTTTGAGAATTTTATGGGCAAATTGTCCAAAATGAAAGTAAGGTATAGAAGAAAAAAAGAAAAAAAATTTAGGGTATGAAAGTGTCAAAAGTGTATATTCAAGTGCACAAAAGTGTCATTTTCTCTTTATATAATGATAATAAGACGATTATATAAAGAGCACAAAAAATCTTTTCTAGTTATAAATTGGTATGCTTCATAGTTTGGGATGTATTAAGAATTTAAGGTATGAAACTGAAATAAGTACATAGAGGCGTAGAGATTTGGTTCATTTAAAAATAAAACCATAACCAAATCATAATTCATGATTTTTCGAGTTTAGTTCGATTTGGGTTTTAATTCAGTTGTCGATTTTTTCGTTAAAATTGATACCCCTAGGTAAGAGTGCTAGCAAAACTAATATACAGTTCACATATAAAAAATTATAAACATGAATTATATTTATTTATAGGGATAAAAAAATTTATATTCTCGCACACATGTCATCAAGTTTTTATTTTAGTTTTTGAGATCACCAAAAACAATTTTTGTTTCATTGTTAGTCCATTCGTTAAAGAATTTATGTTATTTTGACAATGTGCACCTCACATGATCAAATATGTGATGAAAATGAAAAAAATACCCCTTGTGTTATTGTAGTTACCCCTTTGCTGCTCTCTTTCACTTTCTCTGGAAGCTACAGACCTTGTATCGACAATAATGGCACCTCACCGGTTGGCCTCCCTGCACCACCCCACCCTTGGCCTTCCTTGACGACGACCCACCTCCGAATTTGGGTGGAGGACCAAGACCCACATCCTCGAAGTAGATTCTAATTTGAGGCTGTTTAGGGACTTGGAGGAGTAAGGAGGCGAGGAGGAGCTTCCACCTGGCAACTCTCCGAGTTTATTATCACTGAGATCAGTTATGATGTCTCAATTCAATTTATTCACCTAATGTGTGCTTAAAATGATTTTGCATGATGGCGTAATTCAACTTATTCACCTAATGTGTGCTTAAAAAATGATTTTGCAAGGCCTTTCTTGAAAGCTGTGTTTTCTCGGTGACTCGGATCTATGTAATTTTTGAATGCCCTTGCTTGGAAGTATACAAGGAGAGATTTGTTTCTTATCTTCCATAGAGGGAGGGAAGCCATTGGAGAAGTACACGTTTTGGACATGATTTTACCTTTTTTGGTGGTCACTGGTCACAGACTCGCAGTGTATAGACATAGAGAAAGCAACACATGCAAGACCTCAAGACCTTTTTCTGGCCGAATTTTAGGCCGTTGAGGGACTCGGGGGAGTTGGGAGGCGAGGAGGAGAAGCTTCCAGACTCGGTCCAAAAGTTAGAACCTAATTCCTTTTCCATGGATATTACTCTCTACAACCCATTCGCTACACTTAGAGAGAGAGAGAGGTTGGAGAAGAAAGGGTTATACTGAAAATCTGAAAATTTCTTGATGTTATAGTGGCACAATTTGAAAATATGAAATGAAATGGAGATAATTTAGTTTTTTCATAATAAACTAAATGACGTTAAAAACAGTGAAACAAAAATTATTTTTAGTGACCTCAAAATAAAAATTTGGTGACCTGTGTGAGAATACAAACTTTTTAGGTGACCTATATGAAATTATCTCATATATATAAAGGCACGCTCGGCTACAAGCTCATTTAAAATTTCCAAACGTCCAAACCATGTAGAACCATCGGATCTGCCAAGATGGATATCACGCCTTCTTAAAATAAACACCAGTTTCAATCCATTCTCTTATTGGTGTTTGGGCAAAATCGTAACTGTCGCTTTTAAACCGTGATCACACATTTAAAGCGCGATCATACAACGATTCACACTAAAAATAAGCTAGATCCATAAAGCGATCATTCATCGTTTTGTGTGTTGTTGAACATTATCTAATTAAGTTGGTTATACAATATATAATATGTTATACATGGTACAACGACATGTTATACATAGACAGTAAGACATTTATACATATACCTCTGAAGTGGGTAATCAATTTATGTGCTGATGAACACCATCTAACTAAACTGGTTATACATTATATAACACCGTGTTATACATTGTACACCACAATGTTCTACATAACCAGTCAGACAGTTACAAATAAACCTCTAAAGTGGTTAATCGTTTTATGTGCTGCTGAACAGTATCAAATTAAACTAGTTATACAGTACAAACCAGCATGTTATATAAAGTACATCGACATGTTATACATAAATAGAAAGACAGTTGCAGACTTGATTAATATAAAGCTTGCCCCGAAGGACATGCGCTTACAAAAACGTTACAAAAAAATGTCACAGAAAATGAGTAAACAACATGCAGCGACGGTGGTCTGTCGCTTTCATCCTCGTCGTCATCGTCTTCTACACCTCAAGTTTGTTGTAGACGAAAGAAAAAATCCTAGATCGGATCGAAACCGGCTAAAATAAAAAAAAACAAATCAGAAATCAATAACAACATAATCGACAACAGATCTAACATGAAATAGCGCTACTTACTGAGAATTCTCAACCAAATCGACGACAACTAATCCCACGTCTCGCCATCTCTTAGTAGAGGTCAAGATCGCTCTGCAACCAGTCAATTGTCGCGTGCAAAGTTCTGAGAAGCCAAACTATCAAAAAAGGTTATTAGGTCTTGTCCCGAAATGACCCAAATACCCCCGTTTTTTCGTCAGCCTCTATTAAAGGGGGAGATCTCCCGTTTACGACAGGTGTCACCTCCTTAGTCGTCGTGCATCGATCCAATGGTTGGATTAATTTTGGAAGTTTTGACATTTTTTGGAGTTCGTAGCTGATATCTCCTATATATATATATATATGGGCACATTCAGCTACAAACACATTTAGAACGTTCAAACCATGCAGAACCGTCGCATCTGTATATATATATATATATAGGCACATTCGGATACAAACCCATGTGCAACGTCAAAATGTCCAAACCATACAGAATCGCCGCATCTGAGATGTGCGTTGTCTTAGCGTGCGACACGTGGCAGTTCCCGACAATTTCTAACAACATTGCCTTATATGTTATACATGACTTCAATTTTGCACGGGTCTAACATATTCTACAATATTGCACTACATGATTCTAAAACGTTGCACTACATGTTCTACAATTTGGACTCAACTATAGGCCATTCTCATATCAATATCACGAACTAAAAAAACTCGAATTTTAGTTGCCTAACTATTTTTTTTACACTTAACTCCAATGAGGTTAAATCTAACAAAATTTTGAGAAAAAAGACAAAAATGCCCTTAATAGTTTTGAGTTGAAATCATGCTAGTCTGATCGGTTCAAATTAAAACTAGTTTTTTTTATTTAATAAAATAATCATTACAAAATATTAATAATTGATGCACCCAAAACCCAACACGTAAATCGATGTGGGTGGAATCGCGGATTCCCGACAGTGTACATGTCACAAGTAATACAGGGTTTATAATTTACGACCCCGAGTTTAATAAACCCAAAGGACGATGTACTAATTATTTCTGAGCACCCGAATTTAACTTTTTAATTAATTTTAGGGAGTCGAAAAAGTTGGTTTTAAGTTCAAAAATTAATAAAACATAAAGTGAACATGCAAGAATAATTAAAATACTTAAATTTATAGTAATCAAACACGGGTCGAGTTAATGAACATATTAACAATGAGTTCAGGAAAATAAATTAAATAAAAGTTATGCTTGATGGTGTTTGTAATTAGGGTAGTATTGAGAATTTTTATCCTACCTAGAACCCCCTTCCAGGCGAATAAAATGTCTTTTGCTTCATAAGAAAACATTATTTCTATTCAATAATTTAACCGGTTGAAAAGCATTACGATTTTTTAATTCTCATAACTTTCGTTGTGTGTCACCTATGGTCATTACTACTGTGTTAACCCACTTATTCCTAATGAGGATTTAAACACAACTTTCAATTATCATTTCCGTTTACAAACTCTCCTTCCGGGTGAACTTTAGTATACTAAGTCAATCTATTCGAAATCAACGGAAGGAAACATTAAGTACATGTTAATTGAAATCACCTTCCTCAGCGCAACAAACATATAAATTAATTACTTCAATTTTCCCTGAACCATTATGAGTAAAAGAGTAATTTGTAATATCAAAATTTATATTGTTTTAATCATTAACATTATAATTAATTTGAATTGGCTAGATTGGAATTGATTCGGTCAAACCAACCTAGTTTCAAATCAAAACTATTGAGGTTATTTTTGTCTTTTTACCTCAAAATTCAATTAGATTCAACCCCGTTAGAACTAAATGAGACGCACTGTAATTTGGGTGGCTGAAAAATCAGATTTTATATTTAGAATTACTGATGTGAGAGCGGCGTATAATTAAATGTACTGATATGTAATTACGAATTAAATCATTCAATTTTTGTAATAATAATAATTTATTCAATAGCTCGTTATTTGAAACACATTCACACTCATTGCATCAGACCAATTCAAATTATTAAATAAGTATAAAAATCACTCAATTATAAAAAGTTATAAATTCACTAAACTATTTCTTAAAACCTATCAATAACATTATTAAATGATAGGAATAATGACACTTTGTTACACCTAACTATAGTAAAATGACACTTTCATACCCTAACTAATAAATTCTCTTTTTCAGTAATCTGACAATTTTTTTGTGACAACCTACCTCTAAATTTCATAAAATACGAAAAATACTCTTAGTTTAAGAAATCATATCTGAATCAGTTCAATTTGATTTAAAAAAAACAAAATTAAATTGAACATGTTCAATTTTGAAATATATTATTAAATTTATAAGTTATTATATAATAAGTAAATAATATATTATTAAGAAAAATGAAATAATAATGATAAAACATAGGTAGAATCCGGCGAGCTTCTCGCCGACGATCACGACCAGCAGTCGTGCAGCCACATGGAAGGTCCCACCTCCTCGCCGACGATGGGGGAGCGTCGTTCCGCCTCTGTTACTAGCGTCGGAGCCAGCTCGTGAACGGGAGGTTATCAGAGAAAGGACCATATATGGTAAAACCAGATCTATCCCTAAAGCTCGAGCCCTCGTCAAAGCCAGCCGCCGTGAGAGCTCACCCCTTCATCAAGAACTGACTCGATAGCTAAGGATAGGCCGCCGGAAAGCATCGCCGAAGACCGGCCGCTCCTCCGTCGGCCTAAGGAAGAAGTAGAGCTTTTTAGAGAGAGAAAAATGCGTTGTGAATCTAACTGAGATGCGCCATCCCCGAGCTGCGTCGCCGCTAGAATCGCCACAACAGAGGTCGAATGAAGAACCCAAAATGACGTGAACCCGATTGGCATTTTTTGAAAATTTGAAAGCCATTGGAGGGCATTTTGGACAATTTTTTATTTGAGCCGGTTTAATTGAGTTTTAATTTGAATTAGTTCAATTTTGGGTTTAAATTTGAACCAATTCACTGTACATGACACTTTCTGAAAATTTAAAAGCTATTGGAAGGCAATTTAGTCATTTTAGCATAAGTTTTCACAAAAAAGTTGTCAGAATATTAAAAAGAGTATTTACTAATTAGAGTATAATAGTACATTTCACTATACTTAGGTGTAACAAATTTTCTAAATAATATTCTCTTGAGATAATTTCAGATGACCACCTGTATATGTCATATTATCACATTACTACACCTAGAATTTTTCGTGTCAGGGTGAATACCCAAGAATTTCATTTTTCTCACCGTTACTCATTCCGTCCATTTTCATTAGTTTTTAACATTTTTAACATGTGAAAAGACTAAAATACCCTTCAGAGGTTAATAATTGTATTTAAATTGAATGAAAAGACTAAGATACCCTTCACTATACATTTAATTTTCAAAAAAATACCCCTCATCCTCTCTCTCTCTCTCTCTCTCTCTCTCCTCCTCCATCACCACCACCATCTCCTCCCCCTCCGTCGCCACCTCCTCCACCACCACCGCCAGAACCTCCATCTCCTCCACCTCCTACATCATCACCACCTCCATCTCCTCCACCACCATCCCCTCTCCGCCCCCTCCACCACCACCACCATCTCCTCCACCTCCTCCACCACCACCGCCACCACCTACATCTCCTCCATCTCCACCGCCACCACCTCCATCTCCTCCCCGCCCTCCACCACCATCAACACCACCACCACCGCCACCACCTACATCTCCTCCATCTCCACCGCCACCACCTACATCTCCTCCATCTCCACCGCCACCACCTCCATCTCCTCCCCGCCCTCCACCACCATCAACACCACCACCACCGTCAGAACCTCACCGGAAGTCGGCCAGAGGTGATGGGAACCTCACCGGAAGTCGGTTGGAGGCTCACCCGAGATGATGGGAAGGGGATTGTGGTGGAGGAGATAGAGGTGGTGGCGGTAGTGGTGATGGTGGAGAAGATGAAGGAGGTGGCGACAGAGGGGGATGATGGGATGGTGGTGGAGGAGATGGAGGTGGTGGTGATGAAGGAGGTGGAGGAGATGGAGGTAGTGGCGGTGATGGTGGAGGAGGTGGCGACGGAGGTGGAGGAGATGGCGGTGGTGGGGGAGGGGAAGGAATGGTGGTGAAGGGGATGGAGGTGGTGGTGGTGGTGGTGGTGGTGATGGAGGAGAGAGAGAGAGGATGAGGGGTATTTTTTGAAAATTTAATGAATAATGAAGAGTATTTTAGTCTTTTCATTCAATTTAAAAACAATTAATTACTCTGAAGGGTATTTTAGTCTTTTTACATATTAAAAATGTTAAAAACTAACAGAAATGGACGGAATGAGTAACGGTGAAAAAAATAAAATTTTGGGATATTCACCCTCACACAAAATATTTTAAGTATAGTCTTGTGATAATGTGACATATCCAAGCGTAGTTATCTGAAATTATCCTTATTATTTTTGTTATAAAAAACAAAGGAGAACACTCTGAAGTGAGATTTTGACATGTCATCATCTATGAATAGTCGAAGGACATGGCAATGTTGTGCAGAAGAAAGAAGTGGACCCACCTCGCCCCCCAATTCTTCTATCGGAAGGAATAGTCATACAAATCCCAAATCTGACCTTTTCAGATCAAATTTAATAATAAGAAATTGTTAAGAGTGAATCGTCGGAGCTGGTTTTAGTCGATCTGCTTCTCCCACACGCCTTCTCTCTAAAATCTTCTATTTTCCATCTCAATTTCGATTCTCGTATACCAAATTTAATTCGTGTTTTGGGTTTCGCGATAATGCCGCAGGAGTCTTCGTCCGAGCAGGAAACGGAGGATTCCGAACTTGATTTTGTTGAAGTTGATCCCTCTGGACGTTATGGGAGGGTTTGTGATTTTCATTCCTATTTGTTTTATTTGAATACCATCTTTTATGATTATCGTTTTCATTTCTAAATCTGGAGCTTTGAGATTCTGGGTTGATTTGCCTTTTTGTTATTGCTAATGGGTACCTCTTATTTCACGCTACTTTCTGCAGTACAAGGAGATTCTAGGAAGAGGGGCTTTCAAAAAAGTGTATCCTTTTTCATATTCATTCATATATTTGTATTCCTGTGTTTTTGTTGATTTGAGAAACAATTGCGTGCTTGCACGACATTTGTTATTGTTTGTGTGTTCCTTGACCAACTTGTGGGAATTTAGATATAAAGCATTTGATGAATGGGAAGGAATTGAAGTAGCTTGGAATCAGGTGAAGATTGCTGATCTGTTGCGTAATTCTGAAGATTTGGAACGTTTGTATTCAGAAGTTCACTTGCTCAAGACTCTCAAGCACAAAAATATAATCAAGTTTTATAATTCTTGGGTCGATACCAAAAATGAGAATATCAACTTCATCACTGAGATTTTCACTTCGGGAACATTGCGCCAGTGAGTTTCAAATATATATACCTTTTGTTTCATGTGCTTGATTTTAATTTTTCTATTGCGGCGCAATTTAATCTTTCTCGAAAATTGATAGGTATAGGAAGAAACATAAGCATGTTGATTTGAGAGCCCTGAAGAAATGGTCTAGGCAGATCTTGGAGGGGCTTCTGTACCTTCACAGTCATGACCCGCCAGTTATCCATCGAGATTTGAAGTGTGATAACATCTTTGTCAATGGCAACCAAGGCGAGGTGAAAATTGGTGATTTAGGACTAGCTGCCATTCTTCGCCAAGCTCGTGCAGCTCACAGTGTTATTGGTGAGGACTATATTTTTCATTACTACAAGAGCCATATAGAACCACAATGCTTTGTTATTCGATATGATAGCTTTGTAATTTACAACATGATTATAGGGACGCCGGAGTTTATGGCACCAGAGCTTTATGAAGAGGAATACAACGAACTTGTTGACATTTATGCCTTTGGCATGTGCCTACTCGAGCTGGTGACCTTTGAGTATCCATATGTTGAATGTGCCAATGCTGCTCAAATATATAAGAAAGTGACGTCGGTAAGGCATTTATGATCTGTGGCTCATTTCTTATTGTTGTGGAATTCTTCAACAACTATGCCAATTTTTAAAATGGTTAGATGCAGAGCTAGACAATCCTGCAGGTTTGCACTTTGCATTGATGCTTTGGATAACTTTTGAAAGATGCGTATGTGGTATAAGTGTGCTTTCTGGTGTAAGATGATTACCTTACTATGATGTGAATCTCTGTGCTTAGGGATCAAAGTATTGAATCACTCTTTTCTTTTTGCATTGCATGAAGCAGCCATATCTGATTTCTGTGAACACTTTATTTTCTCAATCCATTCTTCTTTTCTGAATTAGTTGGGTCAACTCGGCTAGAATATTCAATTAACAAATAGCTTTACTCCAACCATTTTGTGACCTTTCCTTTCTTGAAGAGAATAGGGAACCATTTTGTGACCAAACTCTCTTTGAAGAATTTGAGTTTTGCATTCTCGTCAGCTCAAGAATAGGGAATGTTTCCACTATATGACAAGTTAATTCATTTTGCTTAAGTGTGCCATACTGTTCTACAATAAATAAACCCTTGCACAATTCTGTTTCTAGAGGTGTTTTTGGTTGTCAAGGTGAAAAGTTAAAGGTCATCCAGTATATTAACTAGAGATTGAAGGCTAGTTCCGTTTTCAATGAACTGGACTTTCGTACCAAGAAAAATGATGGGTTACCCATCTACATTGCAGTTACGCTTTATTATGATAACAATGTCTTGCTCTATATTTATGGCTATGATTTTCTGTGTAGGGAAACATAGGAAAAGAATGTAGAAAGAAACCTAAAGAAAAAATATCGAATGATAGAAATTTGGGAAAATGGCAAAAGGGTGCTCTATACTATGACACTTTTGCAAAAGAGTGCTGCATACTTTGTTTTTTTATCGGCATGTTGTGTACTTTGTTGATGGCAAAAATGTGTTGTGAAGTTTGCTTTTTTTTTTGTGCAAAATGTACGTATTTTTAGAAAAAAAGACAGAAACGCCTTTAACATTAAAAATTAATTTCTTAAAAATAAGTTTATTTTTCTATTTTTATCTTCTAATTAAAATTTGTATAATCAAAATTTGTAATTTTGTGATAAAAAAAATAAATTCGTGATTTAATTTTTTAGCTAAACTATTTTTTTAAATCGTTTTCTTAATTTCAGAGGCAATTTTGTCATTTTTGTAAAAATGCATACATTTTGCACGAAAGAGCAAGGTTCACGACACCTTTTTGCCATTAACAAAGTACACAACAACCTCTTGCAAAGGTGTCATAGTATAGAGCTCATTTTTGCCATTTTCCCTAGAAATTTTGACATTGAGAAAGTGCCTAGTGTTGAAACCAAACTTTTAAAAGATATGGCTTTATCCTCTTGGTTTTTTTACTCTTTCTAATTCCTATCAGAGATTGAAGACCATCTATAGCTATATGTCAAAGGTTTCTTGATTTTTTTTTGGTAGGGAATCAAGCCCGCATCATTGGAAAAAGTGGCAGATCGTAATGTTAAAGCCTTCATAGATAAATGTATTGCGAAAGTCTCTCACCGGTTAACTGCTAAGGAGCTTTTATTCGACCCTTTTCTCCTACCAGATGAGGAAACTGATGGCACATCCTATTCTCTACGGAACAATTTTGGTAATTCGATTAGCTTCTGAACTTAAATATTTATTTTGTCTTTGTGCGTGCTTATGGACATGACAAATGCAGAAGGTGGCTGGGATCACCTTGATGATGCCAGTAATGTGAGGATAGGTGAGGCAAGCAGAGACTTCACTGTCCAAGGACAGGTGAAAGACATTAACACAATATTTCTGAAATTGCGTATAGCAGATTCTACAGGTTCTGTTTCTCTCTCCCTCTGTGTGTGTATATTTGGTTTCACTCCAAATAAAAGAATTGTTGAAGATCATTTCCATGTTTTCATTTTTTTCATATGATACCAGGTCATTTTCGCAATATACATTTTCCCTTTGACATTGAGGCAGATACATCAATTGCTGTTGCAAGTGAAATGGTTGTGGAATTGGACCTTACAGATCAAGATGTTTCTACTGTTGCTGCAATGATTGACTCTGAAATACGGTCCCTTATTCCAGATTGGTCACCTAGAGAACTATCTAGTGATGGTTCTTCGGGAGCGGCTGGATTTCCTGATAGCCCTATCTCTGACTTCAAGGATGATGTGAATGATCCGAGCACTCCTCTTTCACTGGAAAGATTGCCTTCCGGTCGGAAGTACTGGTCTGATTCACCCAAGGCTTTTGATGGACACCCTCCAACCAGGCCTGGCCCTTCACACTTGTCATGTCGGGTTGATGCTGCCCCCTCTGGACATTGCACCTCTGAAGACAATGATCAATCTCCTATTAGCCTTGGGGAGGAAGAAAATCTGAATGGTGGTGTTTCACCTGAGCAGGTGTGTGATGAGTCTCCTAGCAGACTTACCGATTCACCATCTGATGATAGTAAGTGTGCAACTCCAGATGTACGCGAGAGCAATGGGGCACATCCCTTGGGAGATATCTGGAAACTAGGGAGCGACTTTGAGTCTGAAGACGAGAAAATAACTGCTGAGAAACTCGAGCATCTGTTGTTAAAGCAACAAAAAGAACTAGATGAACTAAAGAAGCAGCACGAGTTAGCCATTTCAGACCTTCTGAAGGAACTTTCTCCAGAAATTCGTCAGAAAGTTTTTAATATATGTAACTTGAAGATTAGACATGCTATTAATCCGAACATTTTCCAGAATGATGCTTAGAATCGGAATCACTGCTGTCTCGTGTCTTCAACTGAACGCGGTTCTTTACATAAGTACAATCTTACTGGTCAGCGGACCAAAATATACCAGAAAGCATAAAGAGACTTGACTGTGGAAGCTGAAAGCACTGAGTTTGGCAATCACGGTGCCGAGTCTTTTTTCTGGGAGAAAGGTCAATCATGTCAACAAATTTTTTATGGGTTTGGCTGTTATGAGATTTGACTAACTATATAACTCGGCCTGAGATTCATGCTTGGAATGCAGAAGATAATATGTGGGGCTCCTCTTTCTGCCAGCTCTGTTATGCGGCTCACATAAGTCCAAGAGGTATCATCTACACCGATGATTGTTTTATATCCATTATGTTCATTCAGTCTGTTGAAGATCGTGAAATTTTCTTGGAGTGTATATGTGTACATACGGATTTTCACTTTTGATTGCTTCATATATATGCTGATTTTTGTTGATTAACAAGCTTCATTTTATATGATGTTTCATCTGTTTTCATGTTTGTGTTAGTGGAATGAATAAAAACCCTTCCATTTTGAGGGTGTTGTGTGAGTAGAGAACCTGAATGAAGAACGTGGCTGAATGACATGCTAGTTTATGTAACTGTGTCTCCACCAATCATTTGGGATATATTAACAGTGTCACTGTCACTCAATTTTTTTTCCTATGGTTGGCCTTTTCTGCAAATATGAGCCTCAAGATCGCTCTGCAAGTTGATGAATTATTGCCCAGAAAACATGTGAATTGACTGAGCCATACACATATTAAGTTGCTAGCTCATACCATTTGGATTTTCTATTCCCTTATTGATTAGACAAGTTTGAGGAACTGACATTTAGAATACCGAATATCTCCAACTTTCTAACTTATGGATGAGATGAGAAATCAAATTTCGGTTAAGTTCTTTTGCTGCCTAATAGTATTTGGGCTTGAGATTAGGCTTATATATTTGTCTGGAATTGTTATCCGTTTGGATTTTATCACGTGTGACAAAATTTCAAACTGGAAATCATTTAAGTTTTTGTAAATAAGTTTTGAACAATTTACCACTAAAGACGTTTTCTGGACGAGCTGTGTTTTAAATTGGCCTACCCAAGTATTATCTTTTATATTAAAATATGTATTAGTCATATTCGCTATTTTTTTCTTCATTTTAATACATGTTAAAATTTTAACATATTCCAATAACATTTTCAAAAATATTCCTCATGAAAGATTTTACTGAAACCAAATATGGATTTAGTGTGGAATGACACTCTTATACCCACTCTAATATTAAAACTTCAAGATACATTTGTTTTTTTATAACCTAAATAATAACAATAATAATTAGTTTTGATACTGCGAATGACTTTTAACCTGATTTAAAAATTAATTTCAATATAAATGAGGACAAATTTGTCTTTTGTAATAAAAATGAAAAAGAAAAGAAGAATGGTCGACTTCAATCTGGAGAAGACGAACCAGTCTCTAATGTTTGCTGCTCGTCGGTGACGACGAGAAGCGGTCGAAGCAACGCATCTGGGCAGAGGAACAAACTTGTTTTTCCAGTGACTTTTCGCTCTAATCTCGACGAGGTTCCTCCTTGTACTTTACACCTTCACTAAGTTCTTCCTCGATAATAGTTTCTTCTTCAATATTAAGATTTTTAACGTCAATTTACCGTTACTTTCAAACTGTGTATTTTTAAACCAATGAGGGAATGCCATTTTCATCTTAAATTTTTTCACCACTCTCTATTCGAATATTCTAATTCTCACCGTCAAATCCCCACCCACTCCCAATTCCAACTTCAATGAATTCATTCTCATCATATTCCCCATGCTCCCTATCTTCATCAAATAACATACCATTATTAAATTCACCCCAAACTTAGTACCTGCTCAATTAAACTAAACCCTACAATCACAAATGGTTTTTCATCTATCGTGTAAGTTGTTATCTCAAACCTACTAATCATACAACTCTCTAGTTGACATTTGGTCAAATAATAACAGTAAGTTTTTGGGGATTTGCCTTTTTTAAATGGACAAAATTGGGTATACTTTGTATAGTTGACCTTTTTTTCACCTCCAATATTTTTCCAAATGAATCAACCTTAGCTAATGATATGTTTTCATTGATGACATACACTGGGATGTAATCATCTTCATGACAATTTGAAACCATCCCTTCAAATCTATATCCTCCTCCAACTCTACTAATAATTGTTTTAACCTTAAATTTTCACACTGAACACACATCTTTACACATAGATACATACTTGATTTCACCCCTTATACTCATCTTCAGCAAACTTCCCTACATGATTTATCTCAAAATTCCTACACCCAGGTTTTGGTGTTGGTGTGCAAACATATACAACACTATCATCCTCCTGGACAGAATGAGAACCCTTAATTAACCAAAAAATTTAAAACATATTAATGAAACCTTAATTTCAACCATAAACCTTAAATAATGTAATTTAAGAAACCTTAATTTGAACCATAATCCCTAGCTCGAATCATGCATCCCGAACATAAACTCAAACTCGAACAATCTATGCACCAATTTATGTTGGGATACTAATTTTGAAAATAATCATAATTTGGTATATCTACACGTAATAAATCCTTGAATCTTAGCATGGGTATGTAACCTTTTTAGGTAGCACGGAAAATACACGAACCTGTGGGTAAGCAAGGCAGGGCAGAAGAAATGGATAGAAGTAAGGCTTATGATATGTCAAGAACATGATCACCGGCGCCGCCCAGATGGCCCCATGCCCCAGACCAAGGAGCACATCCTCCTCGCCAAGCAGGTCGGCGTCCCCAACATGGTCACAAGCAGGACCATGTCGACGACGAGGAGCTGCTCGAGCTCGTCGACCTCGAGTTCCCCGACGACGACGTCCCCATCATCTCCGGCTCTGCTCTCCTTGCTCTCGAGGGCCACAACCAATGGTTCGACAAGATCTTCAAGCTCATGGATTCTGTCGATACCTACATTCCCATCCCGCAGCGCCAGGCCGAGCTCCCGTTTCTGCTGGCCGTCGAAGATGTGTTCTCCATCACTGGCCGTGGCACCGTCGCCACTGGCCGCGTCGAGAGAGGCTATGTTAAGATTGGAGAGACTGTGGAGCTCGTGGGTTTGAAGGACACCAAGCCTCTCACGGTGACAGGAGTCGAGATGTTCCAGAAAATCCTGGCTTTGGCCGGAGATAATGTCGGGTTTCTGTTTAGAGGTGTTCAGAAGGAGGATATTCAGAGAGGGACGGTCATTGCAAAGCCCGGCACGATTTTACCGCACACCAAGTTCTCCGCTATTGTCTATGTGTTGAAGAAGGAAGAGGGCGGGAGGCACTCCCCCTTCTTTGCGGGGTACATGCCCCGATCCTACATGAGGACGACGGATGTTACGGGGAAGGTGGCCAGCATCATGAATGATAAGAATGACATGAGGAGTCCAAGATGGTTATGCCAGGCGATCGCGTCAAGATGGTCGTTGAGCTCATCATGCCAGTTGCTTACGAGCAAGGGAGAAGGAGGGAAGACGTCGGTGCTGGTGTTATTTCGGTCATCATTGAGTGATGGATGCTGCAAACACACAAATATTTTTCATGGTATCTTCTCTTTTTGAGCTCCTCGGCCTTTTGCAATTAGTTACTCAACATTGAATTCAACGTCATATAATTCCCCTTCATGCCAAAACGGGCATTCCACTCATGCACACAATTATTGAAAAGTACCAGCACCTGAAAATTAGTCAAGATACCCCTCCTAATAAGTTCCTGCAAGCAAGTCTGTAGAATTTCATACCAACCTTCAATATTTGGAGGCCCAACATAAGCCTTGATGTCTGCTCGATCAACAAATGCAATATCTGCAATCCATTATTTGAAAAATCTGTCAATCAATGTGGAGAATGTTTAGGGTAAATAGGGTATATCATGCTCTATAGAAATGCTAGATGGATTAGAAACAGAAATTATTCAAGTTAATAAGAGAACATTAGTATCAACATAAGTTGGGCCTAGTGGTGACGCTAACATATTTAGCCAAGGAACAGTAATAGGCATTATGTGAAGATAATCTAAAACGTGAAAGGTGTAGATCACATTCACATTGGGTGATGATTTCAGTTTGTCCATCTGGGTTAGTACAACATTTACAACCTGAGAGGCAACTTGTAAGGTGAATTACATATTTCAATTTAAGTAATTTAGGTATAACTTATTTGTAAAACAGTTGTTTAGTAGATAAAAAGTGATTAATATAAAATCAATGCAGATAATAATAATACAAATTAGAGGCACAACATTTTCTTAAACGACTTGGCACTCTCAGAGAAGCATTTGCTAAACAAAGAATGTGCATTAACTTCAATCAGTTGGCTCTGTGGATAATATCTGGTTCAAGTTATACCAGAAAATGAGATTAGAGAAGTATCCCATCTATCCTCTAAGTATATACCAAATCAGCATTCATAAGATAGGCACATTAGCATACCTGGAGTTAAAACGTATTGAGAGCTTCGAAGCTAATGCTTTACATAAAGATGTCTTCCCTGTCCCTGCCTGGAGGTCCTGCAACCATATATATATATAGATAAAAAGTGATGCCAAAAGTACTTCTTAAGCATTAATTTTCCCCATGGAAAATGCATCTAAGGATTGCAAGAAGAAATCCAATAGCATCTAGAGATGCTGATATAAAAATTCATTTCATAGATGCCACAAACATTTCAATGTGAGATCACTCATTCATAGTAAACTAATAAAGTTTATTCTAAACTAGAAATTGCAAGAAGTGACTTCAAGCCATTTGTACTGCAATATTTCCACAGTAAGATTCATATAGGCAAATAGCAAAGCTGTGAATGATGTGAGAGTTTTGATAAAGGATTCAGGTAGCCGGCCCAACCAAGTTTGGCAAAAGGCTTGATTGTTGACTTGTATATCAATTAATGATAACACTACTAAACCTGTGAGGGTTCACAAAAGTCTTATGTCCACAATAAGATTCATATAAAGCAATGGCAAAACTGAAACGAATATATGCTCTCAACTTGTAGCCCATTATGGATAGTGGCCATATCAACCAAAAATTACTATACTGATTCCAAGAAACAAGGAACGGATCAATACCCTTTTCAGTGTGCACTCGCAGCGTATAGCAACAACCTTTACTTCAGACCAGAATCATAAATTAAGCTGCACAATTAGAAGGGTTCATTTTGAAGCGAGAATTGGATACAAAAAAATCAAATAAATAATTTGATTTTGGTTATAATTTTAGTGAATTGAAGTTCGAACAAGATTCTAATAGACCAAAAAATTGACAGTTTCCTAAAAAAAAACTAACCGAAATGATCAGACGTGTGTCATATTAGCTGCTCTCGCGCGTCAGCTACGTTTAACGCTTTGCTTGATCTCAAACCTCAGTTCTAAAATGCAATGTTTGGTCATTTGTGCTTTAGATTAATCACATGTCTTCATTTTCCTTTTCAATACACAATCCTATCAATCGATAATGGAGAGACATGACAAGACGCACAACAAAGGAAATGATGAATTGAAACTTTCATCTTCGCCAACGATCCGCACTGACTTCTAAATTATAGGATGAACTTTTCAGATTACATGAATGTACACGTGGACCACATACTTTATGTCTCAAACAATAGCATAGGGGAGGTAAACATAGTAAAATAATGAAAATACGAATAAAATTGGCTAGTTGAGAAGTTGGGATGATACTTGTCAAACAAATCGAAATAACATAACTCTATAATTCTAAATGTGGTCACAAAGTGAAAATGGAGCAAATCAGCCAAACTCATATGCGGAAGCGAATTTGTCGGCTTGCTTGTACATCAAAATACAAATCATCAGTAATAACAAAGAACAAATATTTAAAATCGAGTTGATGGATCTATTATTACTTTAATACCATGTTAGAAATGATATTGATGTATATTAAGAATACACTTATAGAGATTAATAGAGAAATATAATACACAACCTAAGCATTAATAGGCTCACCATAATTGAATTAATATACTTAAACACTCTTCTAACTTCTCCCCATACATAATTTCAAATAATTTTTTTTTTCAAAACTTGGGATAGTTACCCTAAGTCTAGATGCATTCCAAGCTTAGCCTCTCAATTCTCTTATTTAATCACATCATTAGTCTTTACCCTAAACTTCAAGTCATCGACTTTGGTTTGATGTTTTCTACACTAAATCAGATTCAACCTTTGTCTCAATTCTCCCTCAAAAGGTTGAATCGACTTCAACCTAGCGGTAGAAGATTGTTTCGACAAAAAAAAATGGTTTCAAAACTATCACTTTCAATCTCAAACTAACTAATTGAGTCTAAAAATTGGACCTAAACTGACTAATTGAGCCCATATATCAAGCATAGGTTGAAGGTTCCTTAAAGTCATATCGACCAAGTTCTAACCAAAGAACCACTCGACCTTTTACCAGTTATAATTATTCTGATTTTATGTTGGGTTCTAGTTGCTCTTGTTTTGTCCTAGACGTTTGATTAATCGGATTATAAACACTCCTATGTAAAGTGATCCATATTTCTATAATAAATGTTTTTCTAGTTTTAGGGTCAAGGGAAAGCGGTTGCCGCTCCTTGCCCCTGGAACTATCCTTACCATCGAATGAAGAATAAGAAAGAGAAATGAGGAGAGAGTGAATCAATTAGATGAAAAGATGTGGGCAATTTAGTGTTTTTTTGTAAAAATTAAGGAGTTGGTAACTAATAATTTTAGACGATTAGTTTAGTTGATATGCTAAATTATTAGTTGCATGTACTAGTGTATAAAATATGTACAATCAAGTGTCTTTATGGTCATTTTCTCATTACAAATAGATAGGTGATAAGAATTTACCATTATAAAGTTAGAAATTATAGTTGTAATATTAATATTTATAAGTAGTTCAAAAGGATGAGAACGTAGTGCCCTTTCCCTAAGGAAATTTTCTTAGCAACCAAACACTAATTCGATGAATATTGAAGTGAGAAAATAAAATGAACAAATAGCAATTCCTAGCCAGAACCAGAAACCCATTTCTACTCAACAATTTATCTTTATGAGGTCAGGTCAACACAATTATAAAATATTTTTTAAATTATAAAAGAAAGTATGGTAAACCATAAATTTACTATAATTAGAGATTTAAGCAGAGACAACAACTAATTCAATCTTCCAATAAGCCACATACAAGTCAACATCCAGTACCAACCTACAAAATTGGTACCAAAGAAAGCAATCAACAACAGAGATATTGATATTTCCTCGAGAGCAAAACTCATCACATGCTTGGCAAAAAACAATGGGACCAGAAAAGAGCAGAAATAAATATATCTAGACCAACGTGATCCAGAGTCTAATTAGTCCAACTCCAAAATCTTAAACATATGCGAACCATTATTCACTGCTTCTCGATTTTTCAAATACAACTTGACCTGGTTTGGAACTAATACTTTGTCCAAAATAAACACCCTTAGTGGTTGCAAGCATTGTTCACAACATCATATGATAAATCATATACTTGCAGATATTTTCAGTCATCTTCCCAATATATTACACTAAACATGAAAATAAGTTGATCATACACATGTACACAACAGGACGTTCTTAAATATGCAATATTTAACCACTTATATTACCAAATCGCGGATTACCATAATTAGTTCAGAAGCATTATCCATCCATGACAAGGACGACGAGAAGCATTCACAAAGCTATAATATGATAAACAAGGGAGAGCCTTCCCTCACAAAAATAAAAAGCATTGCAACATAGACATAACAAGATGGTCACCGTAATTAGGAGCTATGCATTATTGTGGCCATTGATGAGGTCCATGACAACACGCTTTATACTTCCATTGTTCTTCTCCAACAGCCTCTTGTTCATCTCCGTATCACAGAATCCCTGAATCAAACCATATTTAGCATCACATCACAACACTTATCCTGATCAATATATAGATGAAACAAACACTTACCATTTCCTCCAACTCCTCAAGCATTGGGTCCCATTCTTCAACTCCGCACAGTTGATCCACACTCTGCTCTAAATTATATTCATTCTTCCTCAGGATCTCCTTGTTCACATCTACCTGCTTGAACCCCATGTTCTCAAGTTCCTTCAGCAGTGTCTGCTCCTTCACATCCAATGTCACCGGTGAAGAATCAACAAGGGGGTATGTCACAGAGGAAGAAGGCCCAGGTCGAGATGTTTCAGCCACATCAACTATTGGGTACGACACATGTGAAGTTGGCTCTGGAGGAGCTGAAGCCCCCTGGCCAACAATCAGTGCATCATTAATTGGGAACTTGAGATCCTGCTCCTGCTCAGCCCGTTCAAGGACAATAGACTTGGAGCTCGTTGAATCCAACAAGCCATCATCCACTACAGCCTTCACATTCTCTTCTACCGCTTCAGATGAAGCTCGAGGCAAATTCAGGTTTATGCCTCCAAGGCTGTCACATACAGAGTCCTGCAGTGAAGCGTCAACCTACAAGAAAATGAAGACAGTGGCAATCACATAGTTTTTTTTATAAAAAGTAACTGAGAAAAATGTGGTAAACAATGCAGAGAAGGTAATCTAGTAGTGTACCTGTATATGAACCCAAACACGCTGCCCAAACCTATAACCGGAGGATGATGACATCCTCCAGTAGGAAACGTAGCTACCAGGTAGCTTCGGTGCAGTGAAATCAACAGCAATGTCAACGTTCCCATCAGAAGGCACGCCATTCTCGGGAACCTAACAACAATTTGAAGTACCAAACTTAGAAGCATGCACCAAATATTGGCAGCCTAGCAGGCCATTCAATGCATGAAAAATTTCAAGCAAGGGAAAAATAAATAAAACAGAGTATAATTAGAAAAGAACATATCCAACCTCCAATTCAACTGAAAGTACGTCAGTTAATTTATCACCCCCAATCCAAATAATCTGGGTCCCCCGCAGCCATGCACTATTACCATTGTTATGCATTCTCCAGATCTTGGTGAATGGTGTAGATGGGGCCATCAAGGTTCCATCCATTATGGTTAAATCTGCAATGAAGTGGCTATCTAATTTTGGATGATGGGATCGAGATCCACATTTCCTAGAGACACGAGGAAGAGAACCACCCAAAACCTTCTTGGCCTAACTTGCATAGAAAGGGAACTAGATTAGTACAATCATGTGACACGAACAAGTAAATTTACAAACTACAGATGTATAAAGCTAAAAAAACTTCTGAAGAAAATTGATTTGAAGCCTAACTTACATGATCGTGTATGTCCTTGCATATCCGTGGATGGCGATAATTCACTGGATGATCCATTCTAATGTAGTCACCTTCCTTACCCATTTTTGCAAAGCAAGTGCTGCATAGATCGTAATTCGATCTTCTGCAGAAAATAGAGCAACTGCCCTTCAAATAACTGCTGCCAGATATACCGCAAACAAACATAATATACATAAAAACAAATTTATCTTACAAGGTGGACTTGTATCGAGGTCCAGTTATAGGATGAACATCACAGCCATCACAAACAATGCCCTTATGGATCATATCACCCATAACACCCTTATTAGAGAGGATCCTCTTATTATATGGATAGAGACCATGATGAATAGGAGTTAAGGTTGAATTGGTTTCCTCGGCCAAACCACTAAATGGACATTCTGTGGAGGCAGTCAAACTTACCCCAGCAGTGGGGTAAGGCTTTGGAGCAGGGCAGCATTGTGCCTCAACAATACTTGAAAACTCAAACTTCCCATCGCGAACATTTTCATGCTTCTTGGTTTCTTTCTTGCAATTGTCTGACAAAGAAGAATCCACAAGAGGAGCAGGGAAAGCAGCTGATCCCACAGCTTTAGTAACACCACCAATGCCTGCTTCCTTGACAGTTTTGGAAGTGGAGCCCCTAAATGCAGGAAACACAGGGATTTTAGAAGTGGTATTTCCCACCAACTTCAAAGCTTCACTCACACTAGCACTGATGTTCGGTGATGAGCTTTGCACTCGTGGGGATCTCAAAGATTCCAAGTCAACAGATAACTTGGCAACTGCATCCTTCAGCTGCTTTTCCATCGACTTCAGAGGTTCACTCAAAGTAGCATTGATGTTTGGTGATGAGTTTTGCACTGGAGGGGGTGTCAACAGTGTAGAAGACTGAGTGACATGGCTGGCACCTTTCTCGCCACTCACTTGGACATCTATCCTTAGGAACTTGAGGCGCTGCCTCATCACATCTTTAAGGTCCTCATCTTCAACAAGGGTGACTACATCACCATCCTCATCAACATACGTCATAGTAATATCAGCATCAGGTGGACAGTTAAACAGACCAAGTATCTTAGATCTCAAACCAGCAATGTTAAGATCCAACTGTGCAAATTCATCAATACGCGCATTGAAACGCCTAAGAGTGTTTCCATATTTAACCTGCAGGCAGACATAATCAAGAGAGGAACGGAAAGAGACATGATGACTCATAATGCAGATAACAATTTTATCCAAGAGAAACTAGATATTAAATCCATTACAACTTTACACTTGAGTTGAAGGAGATAATTGTTCTAAAAAATGCTAGACACTAGTCAGTCTGAGAGGCTATTTCTAAGACCAATCAGGGATTAATTGGAAAATAAATCAGATTAATGGATTAATTAAGAACTATAGAGGGTTAATCAGGGACTAACCAGACAAGTTTGGGATTTTTACAACATTAAAGATGATTTTAACTCATTCCAAATTGTCACAGAAAAAAACTGAACTCATAGGAATTCCACAGAATGGGAACAGATTTTCAAAACATCTTTTAGATCCCATAGGATTCAACTAAACAGTTAAGAAAGACGATCACAACATGTCATCAAAGAACAAAATGATAGGGTCCATGGGCTCATTATTCATGAACACCATATCCCAAATTAGCCCTCTTTCCCCAAAATCTCAGCCACCAAACAAAAGAACCCACCACAGACCATAAACAGAAAAACAAACAAACAAACAAAATGTCAATCACCAACAACCAGTAGCAGCAATTAGCTACAGCATGAATTCACAGCAATCAAACCATTATCGATTTCAAAACATTATGGAGCAAAACAAAACTGAAAGCATAGGAAACAAGACAGTATATAGGTGTAACCAAAAACAATAAAACATATGAAATCAACTTCAAGGATCAAGCATTGAATTCCCAAAACTCAAAACATTCTCTCAACCAAAACCCTAGATACCAAATAGACCAAAAACCACAACTACTAAAGGATAAAAGAAAGAGTTACAGAAAATTTGAAACCTTGATCACCATAGTGGACTCCATAGCTTCCAGTACACAAACACCCACAGAAAATGTGGCTTGAATCTCAATCTCGAAACAAGGGTTTGGAATTAAACATTATCGATCGTGTATATATATATACGAACACAGTGATTGATATCTTAGCCAATAAGATAATTATTGACTTTTGGGCTCTCTATCTATCTTCTTCCCAAAGTTTCTTTCCTGAGAGAACTCTGCAATTAAGTACGTGGGCGTGTATGATTGGTTATGAACTTTACAAGCTTACGTGGCTGCTTGCGCACGGTGAGGTACAGAATAAGTAAGTTGGGGTTGAGAGCTTCAGATTATGGTGCTTCATCGATAATATCACGAGATAGCGTTCGTTGAATATAAAGGTGAGACTGAGATAGCGAAAGGTTTTAGGTTAAGGTATTAATTTCAATTTGTACCCAAGTAGTTGAATTAGGATGACAAAAGTATCCATATTTAATGGATATCCATGTATCCGAAACAATCAAAACGGATATATCTTAAGGAGAATGAATATGAATATGGATACAGATATTTTCACGGATAATTCATCGGATATAAATAAGGTACAGATAGACCTATATCCTACCGTACCCGTAGTATTTAAAATAAAAATAATAATACCATACGTACCCACCCATAACCCCGTATACGTAATCATGTATACGTACTTTTCATAATTGAAAAGTGAAATAACAATTAATATTACAACACGTAGTTTTTTCTATTCTACTACTTTATGTATTCTTTATTGTGGCCTTTTTTCAAATAAGAGTTAAACGTAGTCTTTTAATCTTTATTAAAAGTCTCAAGTACAAACTGTCATATAGTTATGTTTCTTTATTCTTAGGTTTTCAAAATTTTCAATTAAATCGTAGCCTCAAGTTCAATTTTATTGTGTTTCATAACTTGCATGAAATACTTTATATGTTTTGCATTTATTTTAATTTTTAATTAATTATATATTTATTTCCAGGTATGGATACAGATAAGAAAATTTATCCATATCCACCGGATATTAAACAGATCGGATACCCAATAAATGAACATATAATTGAACGGATATGAATACCCGCTCAATTGAGCGAATACAGGTACAAATAAGACCATATCTGGTCCATATCCTATCCATTGCCATCCCTAAGTTGAATAATTATGGTGCTACCCTTATATCATGTACTGCTCTGCTTTACTGAGAATCTCATCGTACAGTATTTAAAGGTTATTATTCCACTATCATTTTGTTACTTTTATTGTATTCAGTCAGATTTTTGTTAACATTTATGAAAATAAAATGTTACTCTCCTTTCATTCTCAAAAATTCTAAAATGATGCACTCAATCCTTTTCTTTGATGTAACTGTTAGTTAACCAGTAAATGACAATGTTCTCGCCTCCCACCTTCATCTCGGCCACACTTGCGCTTCCGACTTCCTTCTCTAACTTCAATCCCGAGCTTTAAGTTCGTGCCTAGGACGGATGGGAATCGTCCCCCGCCCCATAATTATATTATATACAAATGTTGTTTAACATGGCTTAAGAAGTTACTTAGTCTAGTGGTAAATGAAAGCTTTTTTAAATGACTTATTATTATTATAAATAAATAAGTTGAGATTTTAACGAGCTGCTGAAGTTCTTACTTTTTAAAAAATTTGATATATATTAGTTGTACACTAACACAAGAATAGTTTGAGGCTTTGAGCGCAATTGATGAGGACATCACTAGCATTGAACCACCGACGGGACTAGAGAATCAAGAACGGAACTCTATTGGACTACCAACACGTGGACAAACCAAGTACCAACTTAGAGATATAGTTCTGAGATACTTCGTCAAAGATTTGACCTTATTACTTCACAAAATTTAGGACGTCAACGGTTCCATGACGGTCACAAGACTTTGCATCATATACCCCAAAACCGAACCGGACGTTCAATCGGCCACAAGGAGTATTTTATTTTAATCAAATAATTTTAATTAAATAATTATTATTTAAATGAAGGAGGGGCAGTCACCCCCCTTAGCTCGAGAATTCGAAAAATTTTAACTTCAAATTTGAGTCAGAAATTGCATTTATTTTTTTAAATGAATTATTATTATAAATAAATGAGTCGAGATTTTAACAAGCCGCTAGAGTTCTTACTTTCTTAAAAATTCGATATATGTTTTTTTTTATATAAACGAACTTTATTTAATAAAATGTAACTAACCCGGCATCTTGCCAGACAACTGAGAGTACAGATGGTGGGACAGACCCCTCACTATAATCTCAACTATTGTTAGTTAACGCGTACTTGGCCAATTCGTGAGCCACTTTATTGCATGATCTATGAGCGAAAACAAGAGAGACATTAGATCCTAGTGCTGAAAGGAGATGCTTGCAGTCGTTGATAATACCTCCAAACATATTCTTCAAGTGTTGTCCTTTGTAGACCTGGTTGACCACCCGAAGACAATATGACTCAATCTCCACCGCGCTCCAACGCTTACCTTTTGCCCAAGATAACGCTTCCCTGACTCCTACGGCCTCCACCTCTTCGGGTTGGATATGACCCGTAAACCGTCTACACATCGCATCCATAATTCTGCCTTCTGAGTCCCTACAGATAATCCCTATGCTCCAATGACCATTTTCTGCATCTAGTCCCCCATCCACATTTACCCTTAACATTCCAGACCATGGAGGAACCCAGACCTTTGATGATGAAGCTTCAGGGTTGGTACCCGATACTCCTCCCTGCTGGATTGTTGCTGACCAGGCTCTTCGGCACCCTTTCGCTATCGCTGCTACTTTTTCCGGGTAGAAAGCCTCCTTGTTCCAGACTGATTTGTTCCTTGCCTTCCAAATGGCCCAGAGCGTAGTGGCCCATAGGTTTGCCTCTCCCTCGTCCTTCACCCAAGAACGCCAAGTAGGGAGAACTAGATCCGGCCCCATTTTATCACGTATTCCCTACAGGAGCCTATCCCCCCAGACAGGTGCCACCACTCTACACCTTAAGAACACATGGTCTCTAGATTCTTCCGGATCACCACAAAGCGGGCACTGGGTAATTATCGGTAACCCCTTCTTTGCCAGCCGAGTTCTAGTCGGAAGTATATTTGAAATCGCCCGCCAGATGAAGATTCTTACTTTAGGTGGGACTTGCAGCTTCCAGATCTCTCTCCAACTGGTCCCTTGTGCTGGCGGAGACCATAGATTGTCCATCTCATAGATGGCTCGATAAGCGCTTTTGACTGAGTATTCACCTGAGTTGTCCGCATCCCAGCACCACTGGTCGCTTACTGCATACCAGCTTAGGATAACGGAGAATATTCGATTCCCTGTTTCCCTGTCAAATAGAGCCCTTACCTTCCCTGCGTCCCATACTCTACAATCCGGAGTGAACAAATCAGATATTCGCATGTCCACAGGAATAGTTGGGGTCTCTGCAATCGTCAGGTTAGCTCCCCCTAACCATGGTGTTCCTACTACCGGGCTATTTTCAGGTCCGATACTCATCCGGCCTTTCTTCCGAATTATTGCTCTATCCCCACAAATACTCCGCCATATGAAGCTCGGGGTTCTTCCCAACGATGCCTCAAGGAAAGAAGAGTGTGGGAAATACTTGGCCTTTAGCAACCTACTTGGCAATGAGTTAGGCTTTGTTAAGATCCTCCAGGCTTGTTTCCCACATAGTGCTAGGTTATGCTCTTTTAGGTTGAGAAAACTCATCCCGCCCAGTTCCTTGTGCTTGCATAAGTCGGCCCACTTTCGCCACATGATTGCCCCTTCCCCCGCTGCCCTTCCACCAGAACTTATTGAACAACCTTCCAAGATCGTTAAGAAGCCTTTGCGGGAACAAGAAGACTTGCATAGCATATACAGGCAATGCCTGCAGTATAGATTTTATGAGCACCTCTCTTCCTGCTGAGGAAAAAAACCTATGACTCCATGAAGCCATTCTCTTTTCTACTCGTTCCTTTATGTATCTCATGGCCTGCATTTTGTTTTTTCCCATCATATTAGGGATTCCAAGGTAAGTGGAAGACCCGTGTTCTTTTCTGAATCCAAGTACGGAGATGACATCTCCCCTTAAATGCAGCGGAGTGTTTGGGGAGAAGAAGACTGAGGATTTTTCGCGATTGATCAGCTGACCTGACGCTTTCTCATAGATAAGAAGGCACCGAACTATATGCTCCGCCTCTCTCCTCGTTTCCCCCCTGAAGAAGTAGCTATCGTCAGCGAATAGAAGATGAGAGACCTCTGGCGCCTCCCTAGCTATCTTGATTCCCCGTAGATCTCCTGTCCTTGAGAACTCCTGCAACAACAGAGACAGACTCTCTACACAGATAAGAAAGAGATATGGGGAGAGAGGATCTCCCTGTCGCAAGCCTCGCGTTGGATTCGGTACCCTGATTGTGTGTCCCGATGTAGTGACCGAGTAAGTGACCGATGCAACACATGCTTGGATTAGGTTCACCCATCTCTGATTGTAACCCTGCGCTCGCAAAATCTGGAATAGAAAGCTCCATTCCACCCTATCATAGGCCTAAAATTCGATATATGTTAGTTGTACTCTAACGCAAGAATAGTTTGAGGCTTTGAGCCCAATGTTGGGTTATTTGTTTAATGTGTTCAACTCGAACTAATTTATTAGAATTTGTAAGTCTCACGAAACCGTTCGTTTCGTATTTATGTATATAGAAATTAATTTCAAAATAAACTAAAACGTAAATAATTAAACTCGAATTAATTTTTATTATATAAATTTAGTAATTATTTTAATTTATTAATTTTTTAGTATGAAATTATCCACCCCCTAAAAAATTTCTAGATCTGCCCCTTTCTGTGCCCAACCTCCTTTATTGCACCGCGAGTCCGATCACACTGTCCCTCCACCATCGACCTCCTTTGTCGCAAACGTCCCCTATCCCTTCGTCCACCCTCATCTCGAGCCTTGAGCATGAAAACATATCAAGTCTTCAGCCTCAAGCTCATTGTCCAAAAATATCATACATAATCTTCATGAACATTTTATTTATTTTAAAAAATATATTATTTTGTTGTTGTAAAAGACAATTTTTCCCTTATATCATAAGTTGGAATTGATATTCATGAAAATTTTACTTTAGCCCATATAACTATACCTCATTTTCAATTTGGTACACTTAAGTTTAAGAATTACTCTACAGGTACCCAATTTGTTTTTAGACTCACACTGTCCATTTTCATTTTATGTACAAGTTAAAAGACAAAAATGTTCTTCATTTCATTATCAATTTTTAAAAATGTGTCATTGCATAGTAGAATTCTCTCTCCTCTAATTCCCACCATCATCACAAACTTATATCTATGTAATGGCAGAGACAAAAGAGATCGGGCGGTAGGTAGGCTCGACCTTTCATTCGCCACCGCTTCTCATTTTCTTTTCCTCATTTTACATAGATAAAGAAACACATCTTAATAATGCTTTAAAACAAGGGTAAATTCCACATGACCCCCCTTAACTATAAGCGTGTCTCACATGCCCCCCTTAACTACAAAATCAATCTGTGAGGTGCCTTAACTATCCAAAAATCCCATTTTACCTTTTTTTGTTGACTTTTTTCAAAATTCTATTAAGTTTTTGTGAAATGACGACCCTTGTATCTGAAAAATTAAAATAAATAAATAAAAATGATTTTGAAATTTTTTTTCTAATTTTCTCGTTCTAAAAAATAAAGAATAAAATTTTGTTAATAGTAAAAATAATTTTTAAAAAGTTTTTTTTATAAAAAAATTTAAAAATAAAAATTTACTTTTAAACATCGTTTTTTATTTTTATTAATTTTTATAAATAATTTTTTTTAAATAAAAAATTAATACTAAAATATTATTTTTATTCTTTATTTTGTACAACGAGAAAATAGAAAAAAAAAGTTCAAAATCATTTTTGTTTATTTATTTTAATTTTTCAGATACAAGGGTATTTTCGTCATTTTACAAAAAACTTAACAGAATTTTGAAAAAAGTCAATAAAAAAAGGTAAAGTGAGATTTTTGGATAGTTAAGGCACCTCACAGATTGATTTTATAGTTAAGGGGGGCATGTGAGACACGCTTATAGTTAAGGGGGTCATGTGGAATTTACCCTAAAAACAAATATGTGAAATCTCCGGTGTAATTCCTCCCTCAACAACTCCGAACTTTTTTTGCTCCTTCATATTTTTCGTGGACCCATTTACTGGAAACATATAATTAAGGCCATGGGGTGGTGGTGAAACAAGAGAAGGAAGTTTTGAACATAAATATCATTTTTGAGCCTTTTCATTAGTTTCATACTAGATTATAAATTTTATATGAGCAGTTAATAATTAATTCTAAATATTTTGGTTTTTAAATCATTAAAATCGGAGCTATGTAGGAAATTATATCAGGAAATAGTTTGGTGCACCTAAAAATTTATGTTTGTAATTTTGATATTACATTACCTTTTTCACACTCAATAATGTGCCATTTTTCTCATATTTAGTCACGATTTAAGACCCTTAAATGAGCAAAATGGGAAACCTTAACATTTTGGGTGGTTAGAAACATAAAGTTTGGTGTATTAAACTGTTGTTTCCTCTAGATTATTCACTCATATGTTGTATATTCTTTTATTGGTAGGCCTAAGTTGCTTCTTCAACCACTATCCAATGTATGGTATTATGTTCTCTAAACTTAACTTGAATTTTAGCTAATTGGTTTTTTCTATGGAGTTTCGATTTTAGTGGTTTAAAAACTAAAATGTTCAAAATTAAATTATCACTGTGCTCATATTAAATTTATGACATGATACGAACCTAATGAAAAAGAAAAGAATTAATTTTCAAAGTTCCCCTTTCTTGCCTCTCTAACACTCCACAGTCTTAATTCAAAATTTCCAACAAATGTGTCCACGACAAAGATTTAGGAGAAAGATCTGTAGCTACGTATAGATGAACAAAAATGTGCTGAATCAGGCTCTCTCAACCGGAGAAACAAAGCAATTAAAGTGAGCCTCGTTGAGGAAGATCAGTCACGAATCTGGGATGGTCTCGGAACAGACAAGGTGATTCAAGATTGACTATATATGGAGGAGTCCAAGAAGATGAATTCATTCAATAAACGAGTCAAGCTCGATCATAACTATTCAATATTCGATACGCTTATGAACCAGCTCGCTTAAAATTTAATGAAAGTCCAAGAAGATGAATTTATTTAATAAACGAGTCGAACTCAACCATAATATTCAAGATTTGATATGCATATGAACTAACTTGGTTAAAATTTAGTATACTTGATATATTTGTACACAATTTTTAACTGTTAATTAGTATTTATAGTGAACATTAAGAAAGTTGAGCAGGATTTGAGATTGAATATTTTTTTAAGTTGAACACGAGGTTAAATATACACAAATCTAAGCCAAGAAATTTTTAGAGTCAAGTAATACTAGAGTTTGATTTTCTCTGAACAAGTCAAGATTGAGCAAATCAAACTATACTTAGTTTGTTTACATAGACTTTTGGAAAGAACAATGTAGTAATCAGTAACTTGACTTTTGGAAAGAATAATGCAAAATTAAAAAAATAAAATAAACTTCAGATTTTATGAATTTAAAATAACAGAATGTATTTTTATGTAAAAAGAAGTACATCAATTATTGAACTAGATGGCGTAAATTATTATTTTTCACAAAAAATTATAATTTAAATAAAATTCTTAAAAGTAAAACTATTTTTTTGAAAAACTTCTACGTTAAGAAATTTTTTTTAAGATTTCAAATATCCTTTTCAATAATAAAAACAACATTAGTGTATAAAAAAGGTGAAGTTTGAAATTTTTGCCAACCTTCTACTTTTATGAATCCCCTTCCGAATCTTTTGAAGTTTTATCTATTTGTTTTTTTTCTTCTACATCCTTTTTTTTTGGGACCTTCTTTACCTCCGCAAACTCTTGTTATTTTAGAACTTTCCATTCCCAATTTTGAATTTTCAATTAAAAAACTCATTTTTACGTATTTCCCATCCTCTCCATTCTCTTTTTATGAAGTGTTCTTTACATGTACAACTTTTCACGATTCAAGAAGGCGTTTCACTAAATCAAAATCTTGCCCTTTTTTATCACAACCTCAAAGTTAGGGGGTCAAAATTACACTTATATCACCGAACTAAGAAAATTGGTGAACGTTTTTCACAATGTTTATAAATATTACGATTAAGTAAGTGAGATGTCCAATTCTCAAATAAAATTTCACAGTAAAAGCTCTCAAATTCTCAGACTAATGAGAGCGGCTAACCTTTTTCGAGATCCGCCCATGAAGATGAGAGAGGTGAGTGTATAGCCTCCTTATTGAGAGGGTAAAAAAGAAACAAATAATGCGAATTAAAAGAGTAGTGTATTTGAGGTATAACTCACCTAAGATGAATAGAGACATCTTAACAATTGAACATCGCATTATTTAATGACGAAGTCGGAGGTTTAAACCTGTTAGGAAGGTTACGAATAGATAAGACTCGTGCAATTTCTAATAAAAAGGTCATGCTCTATCTATTATGTTACAATTGTAATAATGTGTGAAGTTTAAATTCACAAATAGAGTTATTTGTCAGAAAACCATTACTTGGCAGTTATGGGAAAATTATTAAATCATTTATTACATTGTAAATTGAGAATTAATTTCAATGATTGGTATAGAACCTTAGTTCAATATATATAATTCCTGATACTACAGTGAAATTTAACACATTTTCAGTCATTACGGTGAATTTTATTAAGTGTCACTTCAAAACATGAAACTATTTTCATGTGTCATTTTACCTTAACAGCAATAAAACATATGAAAAATATATTATTTAGCTTTGAAATTATATTAAATGTCAAAAATACCCCTGTATTAAAAAATTAAAAAATTTATTTTTGAACATTTTTTAGAAAATATTTTTTTGTGTAATAATTAAAAAAACTGATTTGAATATTATTTATTTTATTTTATTTTATATTTTTAAAAAACATTAAAAAACTTGCTCAAATTCGCTTTTTATTTGTAATGTTTTTTCGAAAAAACCTTTTTTTATAAGCAATAATATCGAAATAAGTTTTTATTTAAAAAATATATTTTCTGAAAAGTAAAAAATATATTTCCGAAAAAATATTATTTTTTTTATTTTAAAAAAAACATTATAAAAACGTTGTCCAAATTCTTTTTTTATTTTTTAATGTTTTTTCGAAAAAACTTTTTTTTAAAAGTAATAATATTGAAATCAGTTTTTGATTAAAAATATTTTTTTAAATTTATATTAAATTTCTAGTACAAGGGCAGTATGGATATTTCATATAAAAATTAACTCTGAAATCGGCGACACTTAAAAAAAACTTTTCTATATTGAAGTGATACGTAAAAAAGTCACCGTAGTGACATAAAAATGTGTCAAACTTCACTGTAGTATCAGGAATTATCCTATATATGATTAGCAAAAAATAAATAATAAGAATATTCCGAAGTTTCTAAAAACAATTACTTGAGATAGACGAGTAAATGGCCCACCAATGAACCAACACCCATAACATGGGGAAATATAACAAAAGTAAACAGACATATATAGTGTGTAATATTTATAAATTGTTTGTTAACGGGAAGTAATGGCGGCGAAGAAGGCAGGGAGTGTGGCGCAAGCAATAGCAAGGAGTCCCTTGCCGGCGAGCAAGTACAGTGCCATCTCTCTTCCGTGCTGAACAAGAACCTTCCTAGGGATCCCTGAGAAAGCTAGGAGAACCAAGACGCGATCCACGTCACCATAATTGCACGTGCCGCCACAACAACCGAAAACAGAGCCGTGGTGGTGGAGATTGATGACAAGACTAGAAGGATACATGAGGACAGCATAAATAAAGTTGCTGTGTTCATTCTCGTAAGCTCTATGTTCGATTTTGAGACTAGCTATGGCTTTAAGGAAGAAGAGGGTCTGAATGTGATTAGTTAAACTTAAAGCTTCACATGACACGGATACGCAATCGAATAGTACCCTGCTCTGCTCTTAATGGTTCATCATTGGATCTGAGACTGATTTATAGTCTAAGCCAAAATAGGAAATACACTGCTTGCTTGTGGTCGTGGCATTACTATCTTATGTTGGGCTTGTTTAATACATAATTATATATTTCTAATATAATATATAGCAAAAAACAAACAGACCTAACCACATTCGAATTTGGCTAATTTTCTTGAACCAGATTTCTAAATGCGTGTATGACTTGCAGAGATAACAATAAATAAATAAGAAATAGTAAAAACACAGCATTTTGTATGCCAACTTCTGGATCTCCACAATTTATTTTCTGTAAAATGGTATATGCATTTGCAACATGAACATCTGCCTACCATAAGAATGAAATATCAAAGGAGTTATCAAGAGAAACGAAGCAGTAAGCTTCTCTGCCTATTTATTATCTTGCAAGAAACAACATCAATCCGCTAGTAAAATAACAACTTCAACCTAGAATAGTAGAATGCATATAGAACGAGGGCTGATTTCACATACCAAACTTTGGTGTTATGCTGTTTCTGAATTTTCATCCGATGCTCGCACAAGAGAAAGACAATGAGCGGCCTAAAATTACAGCTGCTGGTTAAGATAGTGCTCTCTTGGAGAACCAGTAGTATTCATATATCCAGAGACGCCGGAAGCAACCGTACTGAGCCAGGAGGTGCTGCGCGTCAACCATCCGGTCTGTGGCTCTTCCTTAACATCAAGTGTGCTGCTCCTCATTTCTTCCTCCAGCAGTATATCGAGCCACCTCTTAGCCATAAAAATCTTGATGGCTTCGACCCCAAACTTGACAATTTCAGGTGGGGGCATTTCAAGAGGGTTATGCTCCACATTGAGTTTAACCAATTTGTCAAGCCTACCAAACGTATCAGGAAGAGCATGAATCTGGTTGTTACTCAGATCAAGTTCCCTGAGGTTAATTAAATCACCAATTGAGTCAGGAAGTTCCTCCAAGTCACTGAAATTGCTGCTTAGATTGAGAGTCTCAAGATTTGTTAAGTTCCCAATAGCTACAGGAAGAATGCGCAGCTCATTGAAGTGAGCATCCAAATAGCGCAAAGACTTCATTTCACCAATAGAAGAGGGAAGCGAGCGAATCTTGTTCAACTGAATAACAAGCTTCTCCAGATTCACTAGTCCATAACCAATGTTCGTTGGCAAGTATGCAATTTTGTTGAAGCTCGCATCCAATTCCACCAATGACCTGAACAGTTAGACCCAGAACTCAATACCCTACAGTAAAGTAAATCTTGAAAGAGGACGTCAATTCTAAATTGATTACAAATACCTGCACTGACAGATAGGGTCAGGTAGAGCAGTAAGCTTATTGCCAGAGACGTTGAGGATTTTCAACTTTTCCAGCAACCCAATTGAGTCTGGCAGTGTCTCCAAAAGATTCGATGAACAATTAAGCTCCACAAGATTTACTAATCCAGCAATAGAGTCAGGCATAATCTGTTTCCTCCACAGAAACAATTCAAATATCAGTTAATAACAAGAAGAAAGTGACTGTAGGCTCAGGATTATCAAAAGTGAATATACTGACTGCAGGCTCGGGATTATCAGAAGTGAATATAGATATATGATAACTGTGTCTTGGAGAAAGGCAATATCATCAATTATAAGTTTCTTTTGCCAAATATGTTTAGTTTGGGACTATGAGATGGTTTACCAAACACTAAGTGAAACCAAATGCCTAATCAAGCACTTATTATTTCGATATTTTTATTGAAAAAATAATAGATGCCTAACAACACGAGGTCTATGAATGTCAGAGAAAAAGTGTCGCAATCAACAATTAGCTCTATTTCAAAGATGATTCATGTTGAGCATGTGAAGATGATTCTTACATATAAATTTACCAACACCACGTTGACTAGCATACATTAAGGCACAAAAATACAGATTATGAACTACAATAGAGATATTTAGTTTACACAATAAAGAGTTTAGATGCTTAATATTACTCCATCCATCCCAAATTCAATTTCCTACTTTCTTAAACTGAATGTCCAATAATAAGTATACAGTTTTGTTTAGGAAGTTAGTTATAAACGATACCAATAATATACTTTATGTGAATCAGTTTAAAGGTACATAGTGAGTTTGCACATGGGAGTTTGTGGGGGAAATCAAGAACTAACTATGCCAGTCAACAATTTTCACAAAAAGTCAAATAAGACACTTGTTGTAGGCCTGATAGAGTAATAAACAACATATTACAAAAACAGTGAAGTTTAGGCACATAACATAGACCCCAAAATTCCATTCACATACAAAACCCAATTCTAGATGGCAATAAACTTAAAAAGGCACGTACAAAATCTTACAACAACAAAAACAAAATCTTACAAGTCCAAGTGAATGCGAACCAAAGTGTAAAGCGTTCTATACAAGTATACATTCAATCCTTTCGAACAAACTCATAGTTATGACAAACTCTTCATATCTGAACAGGGACATCAATTTGTTACCCAACTTAAGTGCCAATATTTGTTGGCAAAACATATAAATTGCTACCATCGAAAGAACTCAAACCTTAACAGTCAACCAACCAAGTAATGCAATTGGCTATAGATTGAGATACTCAAACTGCACATGTTCAGGTTAGTAGTTACACCATATGCTAAACTATTAAATTCCTGATTTCCATACACATGTTGAGCTTACAATCATAGGCATTAATAACAAGAAAAATCCAAATGAAAACAATGAAAGAAACTCACCTCAAGCTGATTATTTGACACATTGAGAACGACCAAGCTGTTAATTTTCCCAAAGGCATCCGGCAAGAGTCGGAGTTTCCTGCCGGAGAGGTTAACGTGGTCGATTCCTTGGCCAGAAGCCTCATGTAGCACCTCCTCTACCTTGTCACCGACGACCGGCAAGTCCTCCCATTCCTCCGAGTCGGCGGACTCGTAAATCTTCTCCAGGCGCTTCTCGGCGTGGGTGAGCATCTTCTCGTACGCATCGTGCATCTCGTCCAGCTGCACCACCGCCCTGTACGGGCCCTTTTCTTTCTCAGCCGCCTTCCTGCACTCCTTCTCCTTCTCCCCCAGATGGGACCTGAACTGGAGGCGCTCCATGTCCGGCGGCCGCGGGGACCGCACGATCTCCTCGAGCTGCTTCGACAGCTTGGCGTCGATCTCGGCGATCTTGGCCTTGGCGGCGTCGACGGACTCGTGGTCGGGGCGGGGACCGAGGGTCCGGAGGATGGATCGGGTCTGGGAGACGTCGGAAATGGCGCGGGTCATGGAGGAGAGCACCATGGGGCGGGCCAGATGGGGCATCTGCTCCACGATTTCGACGGTGGTGGAGGGGCAGGACGGGCCGGACCTCCCCGGCGGCGGGTTTTCGAGGTCGATCTCTTCGATTTCGGTCTGCTTGGAGCCCAGGGAAGGGAGGCGGTCGAGCACGTAAGAGAGGATCGGGAAGCTTTTGGGATTGGGATCCATGGCGGTCTGATATTAGGGTTTGGATCCAAATGGTTGAATTGAATCTGCACAAGGTGGAGAGAGACCAAGTGTAATTGTAGTGTGTTGGCGTGGATAGCGATGATGTTCGTTCGGAACTTTTTTTATTCCTTTCTTTTAATTTAACTTAATTAAACAATTAAATTAAGTTTGCGTAGATTAACACTGATTAATTGTGTTATCTTCAAAAAAAAAACACTGATTAATTGTGCATACACTCTGGAATGGATCATAGTCTACTGCGCCTGAATCAAGATAAATGTCCTCTGACTATATTTAAGTATAATCATCGACCGGACCGGAGTCCATCCTCGCACCAAATTGACGGTTGCGGTCCATCAATTTCATTCTCGATGCCGAAGAAATAGAAGGCAGTGGCGTTCCAGCTTAGTGAATTGGATGAGAATGTCTGTTGTCGACGCTCTAAATCTCCACGAAGCATTGTTTCTAGTTCGCGACGTCGACGCTGTCGATGCTCTCAGGCGAGCGCTGGGTTCGCAATAGTGGCTATCAGAGAGTTGTTCTCTTGTTTGCGACGGATAGTTGATTGTCGGAGGAGGTCGGGGCATCGGGTGGGAGAGGTCAGGCGTTAGGGTTAGGATTAGTGTTGGGGTTAGGGTTAAGATTAAGATTAAGGATTATGTATTAGAGTTACCGGTTAGATTTTAGAGTATATTTTGAAATTTTGAAATGTGTTAAATGATAATTTTGTATTTTCGAACTAAAATTTAATGGAATTTGCAAAATGTAGAAAAGTGAAATATATATAGAAAAGATATCAGCTACAAACCAATTAAAAATGTCAAACGTCCGAACTGTATAACCATGTAGTGCAATGTTGTATAACATGTTGGATCTTGCCACATGTCGCAATCTGAAATAACGTGCATCTCATATTCGACGGTTCTACATGGTTTGGACGTTTTATATAAGTTTGTATCTGAGTGTGCCTATATATATATACACACACACTCTAATACAAACTCAACCAAAATGTCCAAACGTCCAAACTCTCATCTGGTGGTCCATTTTTTCGCGAGCGAGGATCAAGCGACACGTGGCGGAGCGGTTCGCTAATCCCATTAGTCACAAATAGACGGAGAGCTGAGGGCACGCTCGTCATTCCAACATCAGATTTGATGTATAACATTATGTGTTGTATTGTATAACATCATATTGTGTGTGCTGATCACGCATTTAAAGCGCGATCCTTCAGCGATTCACACTAAAAATAGACGCATTTAAACCGCGACCATTCAACGATTTGCACTAAAAATAGGCGTATTTAAAGCGCGATTGCACATTTAAACCGCGATCATTCAACGATTCACACTAAAAATATACTAGATCTAGAGAGCGATCGTTCATCGTCTTCTGTGTTGTTGAACATTATATAATTAATCTGGTTATACAATATATAACAGCATGTTATACGTAGTACATCAACATGTTATACATCGACAATGAGACAATCATACACAAACCTCTGAAAGTGGGTAATCGTTTTATGTGTTGTTGAACATTATTAATTTAAACTGGTTATACAGTACAATCCGACATGTTATACAGAGCATCTCAACATGTTATACATAAACAAAAAGACATATGCAAACTTGATTAATATAAAGTTTGTCCTGAAGGAGAACGATCATAAAAACCAGAAAAATGAGTAAAAAAATATGTAGCGACGGTTATCAGTCGTTGTCATCCCGTCGTCATCGTCTTCTGCACCTCGAATCTGTTGTAGATGAAAGAAAAACCTTAGATTGGATCAAAACCGGCTAAAATAAAAAATATAGCAAATTGGAAATCACAACATAATAATGGACTGCAAATCTATCATGAAATCGTGCTACTTACAGATAACTCTCAACCGGATCGACGACAACAAATCACTCTTCTCTTCATCTCTGAAACAAAATCAAAATCGCTATAATCGAGTTGTTCTGAGAAGCCAAACCGTAGAAATAGATATTATGTCATGTGCGCGAAAGGACCCAAATACCCTTCACAATCCGTCTCCACCCGTTAACTGGCTTCAAAAACCGTATGCGCCAGGTGTCACTCCCACATCGCGCGCGCTCCAATTTAACGGTTGTGCTCAGGTTTGGACGTTTTGACATTTTTGGCTGGTTTGTATTTGATACCTATTATATATAGTAGGTATCAAATACGTAGAGATGCACTCCAGTACAAACTAACCCAGACGTCCGAACCGTCCAAACTCATTGTGAGCCACTCATCTGGTGAGATTATAACATAACGCGACACGTGGGAGACCGCGCGTCTCTGCATAAGTGACGAGCAGTTATGTATTTTTGAATCCTTATGCAGAGCTGCGCGCTTGGTGACATGTCACAATAGTTAGGCGTTATGATTATGGTTGGGGTTAAGGTTAAGGATTAGAGATTATGATTAATGATTAGATTTTAGAGTATATTTTGAAATGTGTTAAAAGGTAAGTGTGTATTTTCAACCTAAAATTTAACAAAATTTGCATAATGTAGTAAAGTGAAATATTTTTACACAACGGAGCCTTCATTGCTGCTCACCGTGATAATCACAAATCATCGGGTTTGTATTTGATACCTATTATATATAGTAGGTATCAAATACGTAGAGATGCATTCCAGTACAAACTAACCCAGACGTCCGAACCGTCCAAACTCATTGTGAGCCACTCATCTGGTGAGATTATAACATAACGCGACACGTGGGAGACCGCGCGTCTCTGCATAAGTGACGAGCAGTTATGTATTTTTGAATCCTTATGCAGAGCTGCGCACTTGGTGACATGTCACAATAGTTAGGCGTTATGATTATGGTTGGGGTTAAGGTTAAGGATTAGAGATTATGATTAATGATTAGATTTTAGAGTATATTTTGAAATGTGTTAAAAGGTAAGTGTGTATTTTCAACCTAAAATTTAACAAAATTTGAATAATGTAGTAAAGTGAAATATTTTTACTCAACGGAGCCTTCATTGCTGCTCACCGTGATAATCACAAATCATCGGATGGATAAAGCAAAAACTTCTTTGAAATATAACATAGGATCGTTTGTACCTTTAATACTATATTAGAAAATAATAATAAATATTACTGATATTTACTGTAAATTGTTATGTACAAAAACTTCTATTTATAGAGACTCTAGAGAATCTTAATACACAACTGACCTTTAATAGGCCAATCTCAATGAGCTTCACATGATAATCTAATGCTAGTGTTTTTCAATGGTTTGAGTTGTTTCCATTGTCAGGCCCTGAATTAGTTCGCTTTGGTGAAATCCGTCGGCCCACTTTTGTTGTGTTTTCATTGTATTGTACCAAGAATGATGTCTCAAATAGAAAAATTTGTGGTAGTCACTCATTTGTTTTCCTTATGATTGAATGTCAATTTATACAAAACATCGTACATTACAAAGGTGTAATGTTTATTTGATTTGTTAAATTGTTCTTGTGTCAATTCATATTTAAGCATTGATCGTTGATGGTGACGAATGAGATGGAGAAGAATAGAGTTTGTTGGGAAACTAGTTTGGCTTCCTATAAAATTTGGTTCTTCTATAGTGGGGTTAGTTTAGTTCTCATAAAAACTGTTTATAGGATAGTGTCGTAGAATAAGTCAATAGGTGTTAGTCAGTCTGAGAATTAAGCAAGACTGGTAAGGGATTAATTTTAATTTTTATTAAAGAAATTAATAATCAAAATATGAATTATGTTATATAAAAATAATACAAATAGGATATAAAATATAAAAATTTTAGTATTGGTACATTTATATACTTAAAAAATTACATATATAAATAAAAGTACTAATTTTTTTTAGGGTAAAAGCGAATTTTATTAATTAAATAGCAACTAACCCGGCATCATGCCGGACAGCTGAAGCTACAGTTGGTGAGACAGACCCCTCATCATAATCCGAACTACTGTTAGTGAAAACAAACATGATCAATTCGTGAGCTATTTGATTACAAGCAAAACAAAGAACACATGTTCCGATAGTGGGTAGTACGCAACACCGTTCGCTAATGATTTCTCCAAAGTTGTGCAACTCGACCTGTTTAGCATCATGTAGAGCCACGACCTCCAACTCATACGGATGGAGAAACCCCGTGATCTTGCTGCAGAGTGCTTTACACAGACATCCACGATAACTCCGGAGACCAATCGACTCGAACTAGTTAGCTTCATGCAGAGCCACGACCTCCAACTCATATGGATGAAGAAATCCCGTGATCTTGCTGCAGACCGCTTTAAATCAACTTCCTCGATCAACCCTGCGATCAATATGGGCATCGCGAAATTCTAATTCTCCCAACATATTGGGTTTAACCCGATCAACCCATCGACACCAGAGACCCCTCGTTTCCTTACAGTACCGAGCACAATAGGACACACAAGTGACGTATTGAATCTTAAGCAAGCCGAGACCCCCTAGTTCGGTGTGCTTGCATGAGTCTGCCCACCGACGCCAGAAAACTCCATATCCCTCTCAATACCGATCTACCAATCAAAGCCGCCGGTTCCCACGTACTGAAGATTAAGCAAGCCGAGACCCCCTAATTTGGTATGCTTGCATGAGTCTTCCCACCGACGCCAGATACGCAGTTCCCTCCCAGTACCAATCTACCGTCGCGACCCAAGCTCACCCCACCTGCAATTCCGTCCTCAACCCCACTGCACTCGACTCTATTCTTGCCATCCCACTAGATCTGCTTCCTTCACCGCCAGCTGTCGTCGCAGCTACCACCGCAAGACTCGAAACGGTCGTCGTACTAGAAGCCCTCACAGGCAGAGCCGTGCCGCCGTGAGACATCGTCGATTTTCGACGAACAACCCAAATCGCCACGGGCGAAGGGTACAAACCGTAAAGAGAAGAACCCTTCTTAATTAATAAAAGTACCAATTAGTATATATTACTTTCATTTTAACTATTTTAAATTCAATTCTAAATTAATTTTTTTATATAAAAAAATTACCTAAACCCGCTCCGACTTGATTTTCCTAGATCTCACTTAATCCTACTAGCTTAATTAAACCAACCAATTACATAAAATCAGATCAATGTTGTAAAGGAAAATTGCGTAAAGTCACGTTAAAATTTATACTCTTTTCATTAAAACTGCGGTTACCCTTATTTTCAGAGCACATTGTTTTTTTTGAAGAAAAAACAAATTTCATTGATTAAATAGCAACTAACCCGACATCAAGCCGGACAACTGAAGCCACAAATGGTGGGACATGCCCCTCACCATAATCGCAGCTACTGTTAGCTGAAACAAATATGGCCAATTCGTGAGCCATTTGATTACGAGCAAAACAAAGAACAAAAGTTATGATAATGGATAGTACGCAACACCGTTTGCTAATGATTTCTCCAAAGTTGTTCAACTCGACCCGTTTAGCATCATGTAGAGCCACGGCCTCCAACTCATACGGATGGAGAAACCCCGTGATCTTGCTGCGGAATGCTTTACACAAGAATCTCTGATAATCCCGGAGACCAATAGACTCAAACCAATTAACATCATGCAGAGCCACGACCTCCAACTCATATGGATGGAGAAACCCCGTGATCTTGCTGCATACCAACTTAAACCAGCTTCCTCAATAAACCATGCGATCAATATGGGCATCACGAAATTTAAATCCTCCCAGTTCATTGGGTTTAACCGGATCAACCCATCGACACCAAGGACCCCTCGTTTCCTTCCAGTACCGATCCTAATAAGACACGTATTGGATTTTGAGCAAGCCGAGACCCCCTAGTTTGGTATGCTTGCATGAGTCTGCCCACCGACGCCAGATAACTCCGGTTCCCTCCCGGTACTAGTCTACCAACCAACCAAAAGAAAAACCCTCTAGCCCTCCATGCTCCGTCGTCGCAACCCAGGCGCGACCTATCTGCAACTCAAGCCTCACCCGTCTCAGTCCATCCCCAAAACACCTCACCTCGCCTCCATCAAAACCCGATCTACCACTCGACCATGCCTCCATTAGACCCAGATCTACCTCCACAGGAGCTCTGCTCCTACCGCCACACCACACTAGCATCGCCGCTAGTACCACACAGACGTTGACACCCGTAGGAGATCGGTGCCGCGAGACTTCGCCCAATTGTGGGGAAACAAACCCTAAGAGTAGGGTACAAGTCGTTAGATCTTAGTTAGTTTTATTATTTTTATTAATTATGAAATGACAAAAATGATCCTCCAAATTCTAAAGTGTGACATTTAGCCTCTTTTCTTTCTTTTTCAAATCTCTTTCTCCGACCAATTCTCATCGGAGTTGAAGGGCATTATTTTCTCAGCTCATGTGCCCCTCCAACTCTTCACCTAGTTATCTCAAATTATGTAATTTTTACTATTTCAAAATTGCACATATAAAGAGCAATTTGTTTGACCAATTGAGGTGATTACCAAGTACATGGACGAATAATCAAACTTGAAAGAGTTAGAGGAGCTACAGACATCTCATCTACATGGAGTAGACACAACAAAAATGAAACTTCATAGTGATCTGAAAATGTGAAAGTTTGATCCAATCATCTTCAAATTTCCCTTTGCAAGCTCCAGTGGGAAGGAAGATAATGTTTCTATGATCAAGTAGGCTACGAACTGTGATTCTTATTGTTAACTGCTCCTATAAATTTGTTCATAGTAGACTTTAAGCCTTGAACTAAACAACTTTCTATGAACTGGGACACGCCGAGAAACCCAGTCTTGGGTGGTTATTGGATACTTCTCGTAGAGATACTTGAGGAGCAGTGCTCGCTGAGGTGTAAGGGCTCTGATGAGAGGATGTGTCCCCGAGGAAGGCGGATTAGAGGTCTTGGTGACGGTGTTTGTGTGTTTAGTTGTTTTATTTTTTTATTTTTTTATTTTTTATTTTTGTGTGAACTGTAGTTTGTTTAGTGTTTGTCGGTGTATCCGACGTTGTTTTCCTTTATTTACTGTTGTTAGTTTCGGGGTCCGTTTCTCCGATATGGTTGCCTGGAGTTGGTCCAGAGAGGTAGCGTGTCGTTAAAGCTGTCTTTTACTGTTTACTTGTAAACTGTACATGGCTGATGCTAGACTTTCAGGTGTGAAGCTCATTCTCGCTCGTGATATCATATGAACCTTTGGTTTGCTTTAAAAAAGAACTTTTTTTCTGTCCTTGGTGTTATCATCTTTTTCTCCTTTGCCAATTACTACTCGTTTGCAACCATGATGTGACAAATACTTATGTATTCCACTTCTATATTTAGAATTTAGTCGAAGCAACAATCATATCTTATTTTCCCCACAACACGATTTCGAGAGGTTATTGGTCTTATGTTGTTTGTGTTGGGTTTTTGTGCCCTAGCACAATGTATTTTCAATCTAATCATGTAATAAAGATTATTAGTTGAAATAAAATCGGCATTCATATTACTAAGTGTTGTAGTAATATCTTAAGTATGATTTGATTTGTATCATTGATGTGTCAACACATAATAGTAGATCTACAGATCAGATAAAATCTTACTTAAGCAGTCCCCGATCAGAACAGCTTCATAAGAAGCGATCGGTATGAGGCTAACTCTAAATGATCACGCTCTACTGATCATGGCCAGAAGGGGGCCAGAGTTAGGTCATAGTATCACCAGTCAGGGGTGATATAGGACGACCCAATCGTGAGTATGTTACATAGACACAGTCATGTACATACTCATATGTCGGCGCATGAAATCACATCCTCAGACCGAAGGACCATTGAGGTCAATATGTAATGAGTGACGAGTTTGACTCAGTCTAACGTCTCCTGTAAAAGGGTTACAATAACGACTGTGATTGGCTCGATCACAAGTTACATAAGTTGACTCAATGGATCGCTGAAGGATTTATCCCTCATACGGACGTGTGAGCAGATATCAGTTTAGGCCACTTGATGAGTACAACTGAAATACAATAGCATGGCCATGCAGACGATACGTAGTATCAGTTATAATTCAGTTAACTCAGAATCAAGAAACAGGACAATAGAACGAGGATGACTTGTCTATGCCTCGTGGTTGTCAAAGATATCAAGAGGATAAAAGGATAGATTCATGTACGACAAGGTTAAGTCGAAATCTCGATAATCACAAGCGTTGGGTAATCATGATGTCTTGCTAGAGGCCACTCATGATGGAAAGGGTAAAATGGTAATTTTACCAGTCCGCCGACGTGTCGTGAGCCTAGAGGGTCACACACTAAAGGTTGAGTAAAACAGATGGAATCATATGGAGGAATCATGAGAGAGACAAAATCCGGTTTTGGATTAAACCGAATTAGACCGATTTCGGTTTAGGATTAAACCGGAATCAAGAACGGTTTAGCAGGACTAATTAATTATAATCTAATTAAATAGATTTAATTAAATTAGCTAAACTGGCCCTAGCCAGAATGGGCTAAGCCAGAATGGGCTTCTCTACACAATTAATTAAAAGCTTTGGGCTTTAAGCCCATTAAGGCCTTTAATTAATTAAAGTCCAAATAAGGGTTATAAAAGGGAAATTTTCAGATCTGAAAATTAAGTGATTTATTTTACAAACCCTAGCCGTCACCCTCTCTCTCTCCTTGCCAAGTTCGGCCGGCCCCCTCCTTCCCCGTTCCGTCCGTTTTGCTTGCTTCGATCTTCTAGTAAGGATCGTTGTGAGTATCCCCGGATTGCTCTTCCTGTGTGGACGATCTTTAAAGGTTACTAAATCTTATTTAGTAACAAGGAGATTTTGATTCAAGGTAATTTATTGAATTTAATTCTAGTCTAGATCTCATGATCAATTCATGATCATGCAAGATCCGTATTAAAACATGGAACTTTGAGGTTAATTTCTTGTATGGGCATGAAATTAATTGTCTGGAACCCTCAAATAATTCCTTCAGTGGTATCAGAGCCAGGTTATGCATGATTTTGTATTCGAGCATGATAGGCTAGATTTAATTTGTGCAATTTAATTCGGTATTGTGAATTGGAAAATTGCAAACTTTATTATTTTGTTTAATGAATTAATTGCTGGAATTTTTTTGTGTTGCTAGAAAAATTAATTGATCGAGCTAGATCGGGATCGAGACCCGTGGAAGGCCGAGGCTAGCCGAGAGGCCAACCCCGGCCGAACCACGGGCCGATCGGCCGGAACGGGAAGGTCGACCAGATCTGCCCGTGGCAGATCTGGCCGAGCCTCTCGGCTCCGGCCAGGGGAGGGCTTGGCCCGACCAGTTCTGGCCAGGCAGCCCGCCACGGCCAGCCCTCACGGGCTGGTCGGCCACGGCGCGGCTAGCCTAGCGGCTAGGGTTTTGGCCGAACCCTAATTGGCCCTCGGGTCAATTTTGGTTCGGTCAAACCAGTTGGATTCGGGTAAGATCCGACCCAGAAAAATCCAAAATTTTTTCAGCAATTATTAATTAAAATTTCAGACCGGTTCGGTTTCAATAAACCAGAGTGTGAACCGATTTAATTCAGAAATTAACAGGTTCAAGAAACGGTTTCGATAAACCGTATTTTATGATTTAAATCAAGATAAAATTGGAATTAATATGCTTGCTTGATAACATGCTTGTTTGATAACATGATTGTTTGATAACACGGTGTTTGCAACATGATTGCTAAGTTAGCCCGAATTTAGAATTTAATTTCGGTTTGCAACCTGCGAGTTGCTTATGGGTTGTAATTTATTAGTGACCTGCGTGTCACATCATTTATTTTATTTAAATTAAATGTAATTACAAAGTCCCAAGACAAGAAGAATCGAAGAGAAGGACGGTAATCCCGAGGAGGCGTGGAGCAGTGGGAGTCCAGGAGAATGAGGAAAGACAAGACCAAGTATAGGTTCTAGTTTATTCCAGTAGGGTTAGCGGGCTAGCTAAAGCAAATTTACATTTATGTTTATGAATGTATGGTTGAATGTGTGATTTAATTTTCATAAGTTCATGTTAATTAGATCATCACCCACATGTGTAAAGATTAATAATAATTAGTTAATCACGCACATGTAAACCGGAATTGAAATTATCTTTACATGGTTTTGTAGATGATAAATTCAAATTAAAATCAAATTATGATCAGTGATAATGAATATTCAAAAGGCAAGTAATTTCAAGTCAAGCTAGATACCGCCCACTTTTCATCACTTCGATTAGTTCTCGGACTCATGGGTGGATACGATTAACGTGGATCCATGAGAATGGGTTCTAATAGAAGATGGACTAGTTTGCATGGGTGCGTGCGCATTAGCGTAGTAGCCATGCAGATTGGCCCATGCGTTGAAAATTGGTTGACTTGGCTGCGATTCTCGGATGATCTGAGCCAGGGTATCAGATATAGGGCAATGCCGTATACACACAATGTATAAGCCCTAGCCAAGAATCACATGGAATTGTGAAAGGACTGGACTGTCCTACTCCAATGTCCAAAATTGGGGCGATGAGATTAACTCACTTCAGTTTTGGGTATGCGGAGATCTTGGTTTAGATTCAGACACAAGAATTAGAAATGTTCATAATCAAGTGTCTCTTACTTCAACTTAACTAAGAATCTGATCGAATTTGTTTTCATGTATAGATTAATGGCACCGTCGCAACCCAAATCAACACGTTCTGGCAGTGAAGCCTTAAAGTCTCTTCTGTCGAATAACAGGCTGACAGGGACCAACTTCCTGGTATGGGAGAGGAACCTAAAGCTTGCACTTCAGTATGACAGACAGGAGTATATCCTTACAGACAAGCCTTTAAAAGAGCCTGCTGATGATGCCAGCGATGCCGATAAGAACGCTTATGATAAGTACATAAGTGATCGACAAGATGTTGGCATCCTCATGGTCGGGTCCATGGAAAATGAAACCCAGGACCAGTTCATGCATCTCATGGGAGATCCCCAAGAGATGATGGAAGAAATTAAAATATACTACCAGAAGAATGCCCGTGTCGAAAGATACGACACTCTTAGGGAGGTATTTTATAGCAGGTCAATGCTGGTGAGGCAGTAAGCCCACATGTCCTTAAGATGAAGCGGCTCTTTGATTGCTTGGCGAGTCTAGGTCATAAGTTCACAGAGCAGCTGAAATCAGACATAGTCCTGATGTCGCTTCCAAAGGCTTATGGAGATGTGATCACAAATTACAATCTCCATAACATGGAAAAGACCATCAAGGAACTACATGGAATGTTGGTGACAGCAGAGAAAGATCTCAAGGGCAAAACCCCTGAGGTTCTGATGGTCAATAAGGGTGTCAGTTTCAAAAGAGCTGGCAAACCTAATGGCAAGTCACCAGGACACTCCAACAAGGGCAAGGCACCAGCAGTGTCAGGTAAGGGTAAGGCGCCAATGCACCTAGCTGGGCAGATAAGGGCACCTAGAGGTCCGAGAATCCAAGCGGTTCCTAGAACCGAAGGGAGCACTTCGACCTCAGAGGTGGTCTGTTACTACTGCCAGCAGCCAGGTCATTGGAAGAAGGATTGCAGGCAGCACAAGGATTATGTGAAGAGCTTGCAGAAGGGAGGACACCCTTCAGGACCTGGATCAGGTATTTACGTTGTTGAGTATAATCTCAACACTACTTTCTCAGACACATGGGTAGTTGATACCGGAGCAGAATCTCACATTTGTGTTAATCTGCAGGATCTGGAAAGTAAGAATCTCCTTGGGAAAGTCGAGCGGGATCTGAGAGTCGGAGACAACAGTTCGGTGTCAACGACGGCTGTCGGTTCTGTTAGTCTTAGGATGCCCACAGGGCTTATTTTAGTATGGGACGATGTTTTATGTGTACCTACATTTTGTAGGAATATTATTTCAGTGTCCAGTTTGGACAAACTTGGTTTTGTATTTGCCATAGACAATGGCTTATTTACTTTATCAAGAAATAATATCGTTTACGGCACTGCATCTATGGTTGGTGGATTATATATTTTAAATATTGATAACACTAACTATAGTTCAAACTATAACGTAAATAAGAGGTTAAAGTCGGATGACTTAAACCAGACAGTGATGTGGCACTGTCGTCTAGGCCACATAGGCAAGAAACGCGTCTCGACACTTCATAAGTGTGGGCTCTTAAGCCCGTTTGAATTCACACCAATCGAGAGATGCGAATCTTGCATTATGGGCAAGATGACAAAGGTGCCTTTTGGCGGCTTAGGTGAAAGGGCAAGTGATCTCCTTTGCCTAATACATTCAGACGTATGTGGGCCCACGAGTACACAAGCCAGGAGAGGTTTCAGATACTTCATAACCTTTACCGACGATTTCAGTAGGTATGGATATGTCTATTTAATGAGACATAAGTCGGAGTCCTTTGATAAATTCAAAGAATTCCAGAATAAAGTACAGAACCAGCTTGGTAAAAGTATAAAGGCACTTCGTTCCTATCGAGGTGGCGAGTACTTAGATCAAGAATTTCTCAGTCACCTAAAGGATAACGGTATACTCTCAGAATTAACCCTGCCGGGAACCCCTCAGTTGAATGGTGTTTCCAAACAGAGGAACAGAACCCTGCTAGACATGGTTCGTTCCATGATGAGTCACGCCGACCTTCCAGTATCTTTCTGGGGCCATGCCCTAGAAACGGCCGCATTCATATTGAATCGAGTACCTACAAAGGCAGTGGAGACCACTCCATTTGAGGCTTGGCAAGGGAAAGTCCCAAGTTGTCTTTCCTCAAGATCTGGGGGTGCGACGTTTACGTCAAGCGGTTGCTTGGTGATAAACTCGAACCCAAGGCAGATAAGTGCGTCTTTGTAGGGTACCCCAAAGGAACCATGGGGTACTACTTCTACAAACCCGAGGAAAACAAAGTCTTTGTTGCTCGAGGTGGGATTTTCTTGGAGAGAGAATTCTTATCCAAGAATCCCAGTGGGAGTCCTGTGCTTCTTGAAGAAATTCGAGAAGACACAGAACAGCCTGCAGAGATTGTAGAGGTACGTGATGAAGTAAATGATCCAAGTCCTATTCCAACAAAAACTCCTGTAGGACCAAGGAGGTCTGAAAGATCTCGTCAAAACCCAGTCAGATATGGCTTCTTAGCCACAGAGGGTAATGACTTGATAGTTGTAGATCAGGATGATCCTGCAACGGTTCAGCAAGCCTTGGCCAGTCCCAACTCAAAAGAATGGCAGAACGCCATTGATGAGGAAATGAAGTCCATGAAAGACAATCAGGTCTGGAACTTAGTAGACAGCACACCTGGGATAAAACCCATAGGTTGCAAGTGGATATTCAAGTTAAAGACAGATATGGACGGAAAGCCTCAGACTTACAAAGCAAGACTGGTTGCAAAAGGTTATCGTCAAGTCCAAGGCATGGACTATGATGAGACTTTTTCGCCAGTAGCTATGATTAAGTCAATTCAGATGATGTTAGCCATTGCAGCATATTTCGATTATGAGATATGGCAAATGGACGTCAAAACCGCATTCCTTAACGGGAATTTGCAGGAGGATGTCTATATGACCCAGCCAGAAGGTTTTGTCGATCCTAAACATCCCGAAAAGGTGTGTAAGCTGCAACGATCCATTTATGGGTTGAAGCAAGCTTCCAGGAGTTGGAACTTACGGTTCGATGAAGCCGTAAAAGAGTTCGGGTTCATCAGAAATCCAGATGAACCCTGTATCTACAAGAAGAGCAGTGGGAGTAACATAGTGTTCCTAGTGCTGTATGTCGACGATATACTGATCATGGGAAATAATGTCCCAACCTTGCTTGAGACCAAAGCTTGGTTAGGGAAGTGTTTCTCCATGAAAGACTTAGGAGAGGCCGCTTACATTCTAGGGATCAGGATCTACAGAGATCGATCCAAGAGAATATTAGGTCTAAGTCAGAGCACCGATATAGATAAAGTGTTGAGAAGATTCTCAATGCTTGACTCTAAGAAAGGGAACCTCCCGGTAAGACATGGCATCAAGCTCAGCAAGAAACAGTGTCCTAAGACACATGATGAGCTTAAGAAAATGAATGGAATCCCGTATGCCTCGGCAGTGGGATCCATCATGTATGCCATGATCTGTACGAGGCCTGACGTATCGTTTGCCCTCAGCTGTGCCAGCAGATTTCAGTCTAACCCAGGTCAAGATCACTGGACTGCCGTCAAGTGTATCCTCAAGTATCTGAGGAGAACAAAGGACGCCTTCTCAGTGTATGGCGGGATAGAACGATGTGGGTCAGGAGCTTCTTGAGTGGATTAGATGTACTGCCGCGAACGTCTGATCCCGGGAACTTATGTTATGACAACACGGGGGGGTCGTAGCACTTGCTAAAGAGCCCAAATTTCACAACAGGACCAAGCACGTCGAGAGAAAGTATCACATCATCAGAGAGATGATTGATAAAGGTGATGTGGAGATAATCTACATTTCAACGCATGATAATCTAGCTGACCCCTTAACTAAGGCACTACCGCGGCCTAAGCATGAGGAACATGTCAGGGGAATGGGTTTAGATTGGAATACCAATTGGGTCTAGGGCAAGTGGGAGACTATTGGGTTTTTGTGCCCTAGCACAATGTATTTTCAATCTAATCATGTAATAAAGATTATTAGTTGAAACAAAATCGGCATTCATATTACTAAGTGTTGTAGTAATATCTTAAGTATGATTTGATTTGTATCATTGATGTGTCAACACATAATAGTAGATCTACAGATCAGATAAAATCTTACTTAAGCAGTCCCCGATCAGAACAGCTTCATAAGAAGCGATCGGTATGAGGCTAACTCTAAATGATCACGCTCTACTAATCAAGGCCAGAAGGGGGCCAGAGTTAGGTCATAGTATCACCAGTCAGGGGTGATATAGGACGACCCAATCGTGAGTATGTTACATAGACACAGTCATGTACATACTCATATGTCGGCGCATGAAATCACATCCTCAGACCGAAGGACCATTGAGGTCAATATGTAATGAGTGACGAGTTTGACTCAGTCTAACGTCTCCTGTAAAAGGGTTACAATAACGACTGTGATTGGCTCGATCACAAGTTACATAAGTTGACTCAATGGATCACTGAAGGATTTATCCCTCATACGGACGTGTGAGCAGATATCAGTTTATGCCACTTGATGAGTACAACTGAAATACAATAGCATGGCCATGCAGACGATACGTAGTATCAGTTATAATTCAGTTAACTCAGAATCAAGAAACAGGACAATAGAACGAGGATGACTTGTCTATGCCTCGTGGTTGTCAAAGATATCAAGAGGATAAAAGGATAGATTCATGTACGACAAGGTTAAGTCGAAATCTCGATAATCACAAGCGTTGGGTAATCATGATGTCTTGCTAGAGGCCACTCATGATGGAAAGGGTAAAATGGTAATTTTACCAGTCCGCCGACGTGTCGTGAGCCTAGAGGGTCACACACTAAAGGTTGAGTAAAACAGATGGAATCATATGGAGGAATCATGAGAGAGACAAAATCCGGTTTTGAATTAAACCGAATTAGACCGATTTCGGTTTAGGATTAAACCGGAATCAAGAACGGTTTAGCAGGACTAATTAATTATAATCTAATTAAATAGATTTAATTAAATTAGCTAAACTGGCCCTAGCCAGAATGGGCTTCTCTACACAATTAATTAAAAGCTTTGGGCTTTAAGCCCATTAAGGCCTTTAATTAATTAAAGTCCAAATAAGGGTTATAAAAGGGAAATTTTCAGATCTGAAAATTAAGTGTTTATTTTACAAACCCTAGCCGTCACCCTCTCTCTCTCCTTGCCAAGTTCGGCCGGCCCCCTCCTTCCCCGCTCCGTCCGTTTTGCTTGCTTCGATCTTCTAGTAAGGATCGTTGTGAGTATCCCCGGATTGCTCTTCCTGTGTGGACGATCTTTAGAGGTTACTAAATCTTATTTAGTAACAAGGAGATTTTGATTCAAGGTAATTTATTGAATTTAATTCTAGTCTAGATCTCATGATCAATTCATGATCATGCAAGATCCGTATTAAAACATGGAACTTTGAGGTTAATTTCTTGTATGGGCATGAAATTAATTGTCTGGAACCCTCAAATAATTCCTTCAGTTTGTAACCTACAAGTATGTTTCAGCTGTGACCTTAAGCTACACTAGTTGAAATTTTCTTATTCTCATCGAGATATTCAATATCTCGTCGGCTTAGTGAAACCAACCCGACGATATATTGAATATATGGCCGGGTTGGTTTCATCAGTCAACGGGTGAATTATGACCACCAAGGTCATATCCTTTCCCAGCGAGATATTGCGCAATATCTCGACGGGAAAGCTAAAACCCTACCCGCCGAGATATGCAATATATTGCCGAGTTTGTTACAGCAAACCGGCGAGATATTGTAGCTGATTACACACGTCAACAGTCGGATGTTGACCACAACGGTCATAACCTTTCCCGGTGAGATATTGCGCAATATTGCGCCGGGAAAAGTTATGACCGTTGATGGCATGAGCGAGTCGATTCGTGCCTATGTGTAGGATCCCCGTGTCTAATCCCCCTTGTGAACTCCAGTACATATGCGGATGTCCAGTCCTGCTATGACCCACGTGTAGACGATACTACATGTGAGTAAGAGTGCTGAAGTAAAAAGGTTCATGCGTACACGAGCATGAGAGGGAAATAAGCCCTACTCGTACAAAGCATGAGGGGGATAAGTTAAGTGAATCTCACACGAAAAGAATTTGAAAAAAAAGAGTCGTATACAAAGGGTTGGAACAAAACCAACTAATAAGATTGACCTTTTAGTTGTGGAGCCCGACTCGATATGTACAATCTTATTTACGGAAAAAAAAATTTCTATTATTATTATTAGAGATAATTCTTGTTCAGTACGGTGTACTGTTTTCAAAAGTCATTTCAATAGAGAGGTTTTATTAAGAGTCACTGTAGGTAACTTTGTTAAATTTAATATAAAATGTCCACTTTAACCCTTTTTAGTTAGTTAGTTAACTAAATAATTCGTATGATTTGTAATGGACCGGAGAATAAACGAAAAATAAATTCAAAATATAGACGGCTCGACCAGATCAATTTTGGGCCAAACGGCGCAATTCAGTTCGACTCCCCCATCGACCGACAATAGAAAATCGCGTCGCCAGAGCTATAACTGGTGGGAAAGAAGGTCACTCTGAGAATGATATACGTTTTGGAGAGTTGCCAACGCAAATTTTGGGGTGGCAGGTGGATCGAATCTAGATCTGAGTTTTGGACAGAGGAGTCGAACCCAGATCGATGGTCGCTAGCGCGATTTTTCGTTGATGGTCGATGGGGGAATCATACTCGTACATCATATCCCTTCTTCGATAGGCGTCACAGTCCTCCTACTTTCGCACCGCCGTAGGGGGCCGCATGACCAGATATGAGCTTCTCAGTCAAATTGAAAAAAATCGTCCCTAAATTGGTAAAAATGTCCAAGAAGACAGAACCACTGGCCACATGATTTTTTTCTAATTTGTTCTTAGGCGAGCGCATTAGAAGAAACGAATAAAATCATAAGTTATTATCGAGATCTTGAGGGAGAGGTCAACGGTTTGGGAGTTTTTCCGATTTGGCCTCAGGAGAGCTCATCTCGTTGGTGGTGCTTGAGACAGACGGCAACGATTTGCATCTCGACGCATTCCGGGCGAAATCTCGACAGTGGCGGTTTGAAGGTGGGTTCTCGGGGTATTCTGGGTCAGAACTGGCCATGGCTGCCGGAGATCTACAAATCTCAACAAGGCCGGACATCCATCTCCCTTCCCGTGGGTTGCATCTTCTTGAATGAGCAAGTTTCGGCCGCGATTGAGGGTTGAGCCAAGGTTCCTTGAGGCCGAACACGTTGTCAGATTGATTTTTAATAAATTGATCTCATTTCGTTAGTTTTAACAGAGTTAAAAAATAGTTCTCGTATTGAAATGACTTTTAAAATAGTACACTGTAATAACGTGAAAAAGTGTTATATTATACCCCACTGAACATGAATTATCCCTGATTATTATGTATTTGTTAGTGTATTTATACGTGTGCATTGAATAATAAAAGTATTAATTTCTGTTTATATCAAATTGATTTAGAAAATACTAATTTAAGTTGTAAGAACGTCATAATAAAACTAAAAATTCATAGTATGTTTGAAGACTAATCTCGATACATTAACACATGACCCACCTTATGTACATTGTTAATGGAAAATTTAGTGATTGATGGGTACATCCACACAAAAAGAAGACTAAAATTGTCTATTTCAAGTTGAGTGCCCAATAGTATTGGTGTCGAAACAGAGATAAAGATAGAACAACCACAGCACTAAGCAATAATGTTTCATAATATATTAGGGTTGACCTACCCAGTCCATGTAATGTTCATCTTATAAAATACGATTCAAAGATTCTGTATTTTGCCGAAGTGTTAAAAGGTAATGTGTGCATGAACTTGCTCTGAGTTTTAAGAGCTAATAGTTCATTTTGAGTTGATAAAATTATAAACAATCATAGTTCTTTCTCTTGATTTTTTTGAATGATTTAAAAAAAATTGGTTCACATAAAATATTTTATACCTTAATTTTTTTTTACTTCAATTTAAAATAAGAGTAAAAATATCTTAAAGAAAAGAGTTAATGAAAGTCATAAAAGATACATGAATTGATCGATCTCTATAAAATTTCAATGGTAAAGGATAAAACATGATCCCTAAGTAACTTACAGCGCAAAAAATTGTTAAAAAGTGTTTGTTCCTATATTCGAGGTAATATAGACCATTAAAATTTTATTTATTAGATCGAACCGTAATTTATAATTTAAACTATGTAACTTACGATTCCGTTTCTTGCATGACTCTATTTCACTCATTTATACGTCATTCGCTTCGTCCAGATTACATAATATATATATATATATTTCTATAATATAAAAAAATATCTCGTAATTTAGAAATCGGCGAGTGAGATAGCTTAAAGTACTAACAAAATCTTCTTATAAACCTTAGCTTACAAAAAGGAGAATATACCATTATGAGCCTGTTGACCGCTTACATTTTATATTTAAACTTAATTTGGTTTTGACCGTATTGAATTTTAAGAGGTCAAAGTAAATTAATCCATTGCCTATTTTATTTTAGATCTACTACATATCAAGTATAGTTTATCATTCTTGCTAGTTCTTATTTATTATTTCAACCCGATTAGATCAATTTGTGAATTAATTTGTTTCTAATGGGACACAATAGTCGCCCGTTGATGCGTGGCCCTTCGAACCCTTCTCAGGACCCGTAAACTCCGCATCTTATGTTTGATTTGCCTCATATCGTCTATTTAAAGCCCCTTTAGGAGCAATTAACGTTTAGAAAGTTAAGAGTGTGTTCGCATGTTTTGGAGGAAAGATCGACCATTATGGAGTCGAGAAATCATAGCTTGCGAAAGAAGCAATTGGGGAAATTCAAATTCAAGGCGATGTCAAGATCGTGACAAGGAGTGTCACGATCGTAGCAAACTCAAAAATTAAATGGAACTAACCCGTGGCATGGGACGATTAGAGGCACGACAGAGTCAAGATCACGACGAGACATGTCACGATCGTAACAAAGAATGTCACGATCGTGACAAATTCAACAAAAATAATGGACATGACCCGTAACCAGACACGACGAGCATCACGACGAAGCGACGATCGCGACAACATTAATAAAGGAGACGATCGTGACGCGAGGAGCAGAAGAACATAGCGTTGACCAAGTAGGAAAGTGGTCCCCCACGTAGAAGGCACGATCCTGACACACTATGTTTCACGATCGTCGTCCGAACATTCTCCTCCACATTCCTTCCTCCATGAAAGTTTGAAGTAAAAGAAGAACACATTTTATTCTTCTGCAAAGTTTGGGTTGAAACTTTAGAGGGTTGAAACTTTAGAGGTCTTTTCCATCGTCAACATCAAGGAGAACTCACCACCACCAAGCCAATAGAAGTTTGAAGCAACTTTAAGAACATCCAAGCCTACAATGAGCCTTAGTTTGCTTTTCTCTTCTCTTCAAGTTGTTATATGTAGTTTCATGACTTTGTTAAACTTGAGCACCATGGTTTTGGGCTAAATACCCAAAACCATGGGTGCTAGACTATTTGATATATATGTTATTTGAGGTTTGCTTTCATTTCTATGCATGTTGAATGGTTTGATTACTTTGGTATGTGTTGCTTGCATATGTTGCAGTTTGTTGGTATCTTTGACATAGCTCATGTATGATTTTTAAAAGGGACTTTGTGAGTGTATGCTTAGATTTCATGTCTTGATTATGTGTATGGTTGTTAGGGCCCGAGATTGACTTTGAGAGGGGCTTTTGAGGGTGGACATAAGTAAACTTGAGGGATTGGTTCTTGGAACATTTTCCCTTTGTTGAAAATTGTTGGGATTAATGCGATTTAGGGTGAGTGATAACATTACGAGAGGGTAGCTCACGTGAGATTAGGCCGTTCCCAATGTCAAAAGACGGGTTTGGTTTTTAAGACCTGGGCCATCTTTCATTTGCAGTTGATTTGATTGCATGTATCTTGGATTGACATTTTGTCGTCGGTATAGAACCCGTGGTTACTAGGTTTCTGGCAAATTCATAACTTTTTTTATTACTTATTTAGACATTTTAGTTAATTTCCATTGTTCAAAGTTCGAGTAATATTTAGTTGTGGACTGCAAATTTGTATGCGAATTACTAGGTTTAAAATCCTACACAAATTACGTATTGCACTCGATTCTAGCTTCCTTGCTAAACACCCACATGTTGATCTTCGTGGGACACGATATCTTGGTCTGAAATAACAAATACTTAAATCTTGACTACTATAAAAAGTGCCCGACACTTGGGCGGACGTCACCTGCCGACTAGCCTTTTAAGTTTGAACTGATAACAAATCCACACATATGATAAATTCTAGGGGTAATTACACACCAATACACTCAACTATCGTACATTCGCACATCACTATTCTAAACTAAAAACACTCGATTTTGCACTCACACAACTATTATTTTGTTACACTTAGTTCTAGTGAGTTAAATCTTAAAAGATTGAGATAAAATATTATGACACCCTCAATAGTTTTGATCTGAAATCAAGGTGGTATAATTGATTCACAATCTGGTTCAAATTAAAACCTCATTTACTTTTATTCAATAAATAATCATTAAAAATGTTAATAATTAAAGTAATAATTGAAAACGTTATTATTAAATAATAAAATAATTTTTATTATTACAAAAAATAAAAATGATTGATAAAAAATTAAAAATAGAGGAAAAGAAAACACGACCTGGCGTTGCCTCTAACCGCAGCTCCAACGTCTCCTCTGATTTGGAGCTTCATGTGTTCCAGGGAATCTGAATCAGAATCTACCACCAATGAGCGTGCATTAGGTTGTCGCATCAAAAAAAGAAAAGGGCGAGGGGAGAACCATGGATCAATCGAAGGGCAATCAAAGACAGAGAAGAGGGCTTCAATTAGGGTTAAAGGCCATAGCATATACGGAGAAAATGTAAGTTTTTTTTTTCTGGTTCTTCTCCTCCGATCGGTCTCGTGTTCCTGGAAAAGACGACACAACCTCTCTTGTCTTTGATTTTGCTTCATCTTCAACAATCGATTTCGATGGCTCTCAATCGACCCCACACCAAAAAACCACAACTCATATAAGAAATTTTTTACAGTTTCAAGAAACCCATATCGGTTGACACAAATAACAATTCATATTTTAAAAAAAATTCATTTCATTGCGTAGGATCGATTGAGAGCCTTCAAAGTTAGAGGGTCGCCAGAGCCAAGGCTAGAGGCGGATCTGGTTTTCGATCTAATCGGAAGTGTGATCCAGAATTATAAGCTAAATTGGCTCCTGGTTCTTTAATATTAGAGGTATTGCCTCCCTAACCCTAAAACTATATTTCTTTCTCTCTCCTATTTCAGCTTGTTTTGATTTGAACTTTCTCAAATTCAATGAGTTTTGTGATTTAGATTGTTGTTAATTTGTTTTTGGATAAATCTCACAAATGTACAGTTAGGTTTACACGTTTTGCAGCCAGGTACGGTAAGTTAAAAACTTTTTTGAAGGTTAGTTAGGATTGGTTTTGTGTTAAGTTACACGAAATTATTAGTTTTGGTTGTTAAACTCAGTCACGTGCCTGTCACGTGATCCATCGACTACGACTAATGACATATTTTCCCTCACTGTGCGTATTAGACAAACACTTTCTCATACCATCTCTTTGTATTTCACGAAGTAGAGTCGTGGAACGAAGAAGGAGACCCGTTCGAAGAAAACGAGAATAGAGAAAAAGATGGAGAGCGGAGTAGGAGAATGTTTCCTAGTCAAATCAATATATGTACAAACGTTTTGTCTTCTGTTAGTAGCAATAAAATCAGCATTTTATTATCATTGTGTTGTGGTAATAAGTCAAGCATAATTTCATCTAAGGTTATGGAGTGATGCGGCTGCATCAATACTATATTTATTGCATTAATCTGATCGTAATAAAGGTTTATTTTCCCTCTTGAATTGTATTTTTCCGATCTTTATGCCACATGTCTTCACGGTGTGTGGAGTGTGCATGTACAGGTTTAGGTCAAAAATTGGCTTAAGACGAAGCGTCCTGGAAGCCGAGCAGAAAAGAGACAATTTCATGGACCCATGTCATGGTTGTGACATCCCAAAAAGCCCTGACGTGTCATCTGGACACGTGGCCTAAAGACTAGAAGCAAAAAGTGGGAAAATTGAGCAGAAATCGGTAAAGTAAATCTTGAAGCGAAGGTGAAACTTTCGAGTGCCGCAAAATTTGCATCCGAACTTCGCTTTTGGCCCATGATTTATCAAAACAAATGGAATTAGAGTGGTCTACGACTTTGAAGAAGGAACTTTTGGCCAATTCCGACTTTTAGGCATGTCACTGCCTCAAATGTCATGGCGTGACATTAGGGCGTGACATGAAACCGGAAAGCCGTGTCACCCCCACATGTCACGGCGTGACATGGGTCTGTCAGCCTATAAATTGACGCAAAAATAAGACAATTAGGAGAGCTTCGATTCGGGAAAGTCACCGTATAGAGAGTTGCGACATGAGACGTCTAAGGAGGGTTCGGGGATTTGAGAGGAGGTTGAGCAATAGTTGAACGCGAATTGTGAGCTTAGTGATCAAAGGCATCGAAGATCGAGTCACGAATCAAAGAGGTTTTTCCCGAATTGACGGAATCCGACTCCAACGGATTAGGGTTTTGTTGTTCTCACTTCTTCTCTTCTAAGTCTGAACTCGAATTCTAATGCTATTTGATTTTTTCACCATGATTATTAGGTAAACCTAATAATCATGGGTGTTAGGGTTTGATACATGAACTTTGAGATCTATCTTTAAACTTTGGATTTTTATGCATGTGTGCTTATTATTTTGGTTTTATTATGATCATTGTGTTGTTATGATGCCGAGTCTGAGAGGATTTTTGGACAACTAACAAGTAAAGTTATAGGGGGGTTCGAGAGAACCCTTATCCCGTAATTGTCGTTTGATTGCAGAGTTGGCTAAACCACTAGTTCGAGAGAATAGTTGGTTGAGTCAACTCTAGGTTTGTTTGCGTCGAGAGGCGGAATCAATATTTATGTGAACATATGATAGCACGTTATTGCATGAATTTCCTACTAGATTGATTGATTGAATTTGACATGTATTGCCTTGCACCCATGGTGTCTCTCTTTATTTGGTTACTCTTTTGATCGATTGCTCCTTACTTTACTCGCACAATCACTTAATCAGTTCAATCACCATCTTAATCATTATATTTATATTTATTGCATAGATAATTTGAACTGAGTATTTGTATTAACCCATTATTGGTCCTTGTGGATTCGACCTTCTACTTATCAGGTTTATTATTACTCGTAACGACCGCGTGCACTTGCCCATATTCATGATCTTGTGGACCACTGTCTATGGGCCCAACAAGTTTTTGGCGCCGTTGTCGGGGACCAACGATCAATTTAAATTTGTTTTTAGTTATTTGTTTTTTATTTTATTTTATTCCTTTCCTTTTTTTGGGATCTCCTGTTCATTGTGTGAAATTTATATATTGGTGCCCCAACTTTCTTTCTCATGTTTCCTAGTGATTTACATTTGTGAAGATTGATTTGAGGAGACAAGAAAGTGAGCAAATTCAATGGAGCAAGATTGGAGAGTTTATGACTATTATTAGTCGAATTATGAGTGACTCCTCAAGAGCAATCCACGTCATATGGGTCATATGATGGGTGTAGAGATGATCATGATTATTATGATCCAAGGCAAGGTCGTCAAAGCCAAAGTAGTGGCAACTATAGCAATCAGAATGGCCCTCATTACGACAATGCGTACTAAAAGCCACCATAAAATTACCAATCCCGATATAACCCTCCACCATCCTATCATGAAGTGCCCCCATTAAATTACCAAAATAACCACCAATACCAAAATTTTGCATCGTCATATCGCGATAAACCTCCCCATGATTATTATTCTCAAGGGCATTATAACTCCTATTCCTATCACAACACCTCATACCAAATTGATTACTCATCCCACACAAATTGTGACAATTAAAGGGATCAATATGAATTCATCAAACAGTTAGAGGAAGCGATACGAAATCAAGAAAAAATACTTAGGGAATATGCCGAAATGAAGAGGGTGTTTAAAAGGGAAAATGAGGTCAAGGAGAAGAAAGATGAAAGACTTTTAGAGGAGCCAATAATAGCCGAAGAGCAAAACTGGGCTAGAGAGATCGAAATGCCTCAAAGATTTCTTGACTTGGATTCTCCTCAAGAGATTGAGCAAGAATGGTATGATAGTGTGGCAAATAATGACATGATGTTTGATGAGCCACAAAGGGCTAAAGTGCCCAAATTTATGCAAATGGCCATGACGGTGGGTGATTTCTATGAAGAGCCGAAAAGGACCGAAGTGCTAAATTTGGCTAAGCAAGAGGCCAAATATGAGGAGTATTGGCCTCTGGGATGGTATGATGACAAGCCTCTCAAAGAGATCGAGATGAACAAGTCAGAAGTCGCCGAGGTGCCAACAATAGTTCACGAGGTGAAAGATGAGTTACCTTTACCTCAAGGAGTAATGGAAGTCGTCTCTCCTCAAGAGGTCAACAATGGCAAAGAAGAGGAGCATGAGGTGGAGCCAATCCAAGAAGTGGAGAAAAAATTCAACCATGACGTGCATATTGGTGTATTGGTAAAGGATCATGTGGTTGATGAAAAAACATGGGCTCCACCCCCTCTTGTTTCGTATATAGATTCTTGCTTTATTAAAAATTTTAGATACGCATTCATTGATAATAATGTTTACATATCGTTAGTCGTTTTTAACAAAAATTCTTTACATCATGAAAGGTACTTAGTGGATAAGTTAGGAGAAAGAAAACAAGAATTGATTGGAATGAGACCCATCTTGGTGTTTCCCGATGGAGAAGAGTACCCATTCGAAAAAAAAGTAGAAGGGAAGGAGATAATAAAACTTTATGACCCTGGTGAGATCATTTCTTCTCCCTTTACATTTTATCCATACTTTTTGCATGATTTGTTTGAATTGGTGAAGGACAAGAGCATTGATTCACTTGAATTTATTGATGTCTCTAAGTACAAACTTTATCACTTGCCCTATAGAGATGAAATTGTTGACACAATTGAGATCTTTATGTGCTTAATAATCTACTCTTTTGTTATTTAGTTGGATTTTTATTGTTTTTGATAGTGGAAAAGGGTGACAATTGATCTCTTGCATTGCATTCATGCATCCATACATTTTTTAGTCTTTAATTTTTATTTTTCGCATGGGAGAGCGTGCAAGCTATTAGTCGAGGGTGCGTTGAGTTGCATTTACAGGTCAGCATGCTAGTTAGTGTTTATGTGTGCTTGAACTGTTGAAATATTTAGTAAAATGATTATAAGTTAATTGCCTTATTTTTCTTCCTCTGCATATTAAATTTTGTGATAAAAACTATGTGGGGATTGTGTTTTATTGGTGAGAATGTCTAGTTAATTCACATTGAGGTAAGGTTGACTAGTGGAAGTCAATTATTGTGTTTTTCATCTATTTATCAAGGGGTCGCGAAATCATATGGATGAGTTTATTTTTGAAAACTCACATACGCACGCACATGAAATTGGAAGGGATATATCGGGGTTGATGTTGCTGAAAAAGCTGAGAGTGAGTGCATCTCTCGATCCCCAACTCAAACGTGTTCGGGGGTAAAAGGTGAGAAGTCTCGATCCCCAAACTCGAAATAGTTTGGGGTAAAAGGCGAGAATACACGTGAAGCGAAAGCGAAATAAGAGAAAGAAAAGAAAAAAAGAAACACCTATGCAATTATAGTAAAAACCCGAGCATTGCAAAGGGAAGTGAAAACGACAAAGCATAAAAAAGAAAAGCAATTAGGTAGCCTTACTCCAAATTAGCGGTTCCATGGCATCAATTCAGGTATATTACCCCGGGTTCACATCACTTTATACACGAGTATCACAAAAACTATATGTGTGATTAGTAGTCCCCCTTGATTAAATTTTTGAAAAATATGAGAAAAAGACCATGGCTGACATACCCGATATTTATGTTCATTAGCTAGTAATTTTCGTTCATGCTTGTTTGGTAGAAGAGGTAGATCCAAGATCCTTTAACATGTACGTGAGGGATATGGGCCTAAGAGATTGAACGATTAGTTATGATCATAAGAAAGAGTTTGAAAGCAGTTCTTGCTACAAGTGCATGTTTTTTGGTTGGGGGCTCTTTCCTACAAAACCCTCGGGAGAGGCAGAACTCCCCCTATCGGGGTTAACCTCGGGGTTCGTATTCGGTCATTATTGTATATTTGATATTGCTTGAGGGCGAAAAAATATTTAGTGTGGGGTGTTGATGCGGCTGCATCAATACTATATTTATTGCATTATTCTGATCCTACTAAAGGTTTATTTTCCCTCTTGCATTGTATTTTTTTGATCTTTATGCCACCTATGTCTTCACGGTGTTTCGAGTATGCATGTGCAGGTTTAGGTCAAAATGGGCTTAAGATGGAGCTTCCTTGAGGCCGAGCAGAAAAGAAACTATGTCACGACCCCATGTCATGCCGTGACATCCCAAAAAGTCCCTGTGTGTTACATTGACACGTGGCCTAAACACTTGAAGCAAAAAGTGGAAAAATTGAGCAGAAATCGGTAAAGCGAATCCTGAAGCAAAGCTAAAACTTTTGAGTGCCACAGATTTTGCGTTTGAATTCCGTTTTGGGCTCATGATATTTCAAAACAAACGAAATTAGAGTGTTCTACAATTTTGAATAATGAAGTTTTGAAAAATTCCAGCTTTTGGGAATGTCACGGCTCAAAATGTCACGGCCGTGACATGACCCTCGAACTTTATTGTTGTGCACGAAAAGCAAAACAGGAAAACCGTGTCACCTCAATATGTCACGGCGTGATATTAGGCCGTGACATCGGCCTGAACAGTTTATAAATAGGCGTACAAACGTAGAACCAAGGGGGCTTCGATTTGGGAAATTTACCACACAAAGACCTGAGACGTCTAAGGAGGGTTTGAGTATTTGAGAGGAAGTCGAACACTTGTTGAAGGAGGATTGTGAGCATAAGAATCGAGGGCATCGAAGATCGAGTCACGAATCAAGAGATCTGACTCGAATTGACGGAATCCAACTCCACCGGATTAGAGTTTCAATGTTCTTTCTTCTTCTATCCTCTTCTTGAATTTGAATTTGAATTTGAATTTGAATGCTATTTGGTTTTTGTACCAAAGTCATTGGCTAAACCCAATAATCATGGGTGCTAGGGTTTGATACATGAATTTTGAGATCTATCTTTAAAGTTTGGATTTTTATGCATGTATGGTTATGATACAAGTTTTATTATGATTATTTCTTGCTGAGAGGTTGTTATAATCATTGTGTTGTTATGTTGTCGAGTCCGAGAGAATCGTTAGATAACTGAAAAGTAGAATCATAGGGGGTTCGAGAGAACCCTTGTCACGTAATTGTTAGAGTTGGCAAGCCACTAGTTTAAGACAATAGCGGGTTAGTAAACTCTAGGTTGGTTCGCTTTGAGAGGTGGGATCAATGTTTGTGGGAAAATAGGATAACACGTTATTGCATGAATTTTCTACTTGATTGATTGATTGAATTTGACATGTATTACCTAACATTTATGGTGTCTCTCTTTATGTGGTTACTCTTTTGATCGATTGCTCCTTACTTTATTTGCATAATCACTTAAATCACCATTTTAATCATTGTATATATATATTTATTGCATTGATAATTGGAACTGGGTATTTGGATTGACCCATTATTGGTTCTTGTGGATTCTACCCAGATTTTACTAGGTTTATTATTACTTGTAACGACCGCGTGCACTTGCGCGTAATCGTGAGTTTATGGACCACTGTGTACGGGCCCAAAAAAGTGTTTATTTGTGTTTGAACCGTTGAGAACTTTAGTAAAATGATTATAAGTTAATTGCCTTATTTTTCTTCCTATGAATGTTAAGCTTTGTGGTGAAATTAACATTGAGGTAAGGTTGACTAGTGGAAGTCAAGTAGAAACGGGACAATTAGGAGAGCTTCGATTTGGGAAAGTCACCACAGAGTCTTTGAGAGGAGGTCGGGCGCTCGTTGAAGGCGGATCGTGAGCATAGGGATCGAAGGCATCGAAGATCGAGTCACGAATCGAACAGATTTCGCCCGAATTGACGGAATCCGACTCCACCCGATTAGGGTTTTGCCGTTCTCACTTCTTCTCTTCTAAATCTTAACTCAAATCTGAATGCTATTTGATTTTTGCACCATGACTATTAGCTAAACCCAAGAATCATGGGTGTTTGGGTTTGATACATGAAGTCTAAGATCTATCTTTAAAGTTTGGATTTGTATGCATGTGTGCTTATGATTTTTGTTTTATTATCATTATTTCTTGCTGAGAGATTGTTATGAACATTGTGTTGTTATGATGCCGAGTCCGAGAGGATCCTTTGATAACTGACAAGTAAAGTTATAAGGGGTTCGAGAGAACCATTATCTCGTAATTGGTGTTTGATTGCAGAGTTGGCTAGACCACTAGTTCGAGAGAATAGTTGGTTGAGTCAACTCTAGGTTAGTTTGCGTCGAGAGGCGGAATCAATATTTATGTGAACATAGGATAGCACGTTATTGCGTGAATTTCCTACTTGATAGATTGATTGAATTTGACATGTATTGCCTAGCACCCATGGTGTCTCTCTATATTTGGTTACTCTTTTGATCGATTGCTTCATACTTTATTCTCATAACCACTTAATCACTTCAATCACCATCTTAATCATTATATTCATATTTATTGCATAAATAATTGATCTGGATATTTGGATTGACCCATTATTGGTTCTTGTGGATTCGAACCTATACTTACCAGGTTTATTATTACTTGTAACGACCGCGTGCACTTGCGCGTATTCATGAGCTCGTGGAACACTGTTTATCAAAAACTTGTTGGGCCTGTAGAGAGTGATCCACGAGCTCATGAATACGCGCAAGTGCACGCGGTCTTTACAAGTAATAATAAACCTGGTAAGTATGGGGTCAATCCAAATACCCAGATCAATTATCTATGCAATAAATATAAATATAATGATTAAGATGGTGAATGAGGTGATTAAGTGATTATGCGAATAAAGTAAGGAGCAATCGATCAAAAGAGTAACCAATGGTGCTAGGCAATACATGTCAAATTCAATCAATCAATCAAGTAGGAAATTCATTCAATAACGTGATATCCTATGTTCACATAAATATTGATTCCGCCTCTCGATGCAAACCAACCTAGAGTTGACTCAACCAACTATTCTCTCGAACTAGTGGTTTAGCCAACTCTGCAATCAAACGACTATTACGGGATAAGGGTTCTCTCGAACCCCCTATGACTTTACTTGTCGGTTGTCCAACGATCCTCTCAGACTCGGAATCAATGTTGGAGTTGTGCCCTAGATCAATGGAATAAGTAGAACCCCCTATGACCATACATCGTTTGTGTGGATACGATAGAGAAACAAGATCCTTTGATTTTGTTTAATCGAATTCGAAAATGTATACTTATATTAATGCAATTTTAATCTTGTGTGAAAATCAATTTAGCATGAAGATCATAAATATTTTAATTGGGAATCCATGTTTACTTATGCTTCCGCTACGTGAAATTACATTGATTGGAACTTATGGAATTTCTTCAGTGATATCACAGTGATGGTTGTACTGCAAAATGGTTTCTAGCATGTTAGAATTGCATTAATAACATATCTACGAATTTATTTTTCTTGTGGATTAATTTTTAAATGAAAATTGTAAATTTATTTTGATTTTTGTAATTGATTTTTTTCTAAAAAATTTAGGGTTTCTCAGTTATCTGACTATCCTCTCGGTTTACCTTACACACCACCTATAACACAAGTATCACACCATACTCATGCAGAAAACATACTAGGTGCAAGACGGAATAAATCATCGTCTGAAAAGCAAATAATATAATACCTGGCACAATCCCGTGCATACAATCAGTTCAGAGTTATACTAAACTAATTCACCCAACATTATCATGCAAATCTCACTATTCGCATATAATCACACCAAGCATATTCACGCCACTACCATAGTGCCAAATCATGCTCACACGTATATATACACACATATATAATCAAACAAAGGCATCAAGACATATAGTCTAGGTAGCTATGTCCCCCTACCTTAGGAAAGCTCCACGTACGCTCCTAGCCTCCCGCTCGAGCTATTCACGCCTTGCCTTTCCCGCGAGCGTCAATATAACTAAAAATTATATTCAATAATTAAAAACTCAAACAGACTCCGAAACGAATGCAATAAATTTACAAGTGTACTCCAACAAGTGCCTAACACTTGGACACACTTCAAATTAATCAAAGTAGCCAAAATGGGTCCGGAATGACCCATTTTCCCCGAAACACCCAATCTGCCCGGAAACGAGTTTTTGACCCTCGGGACTCCGAAAATTACGAAACTTGTTTCTAAAATCCTCATTTAATATTCTAAGACCAATGCAATTAACGGAATCGAATTCCGACACCCGAGCGTTAAAACACTTCAATTAAAGTTATTGGTGGAAAAACCGTCTTTCACAATTTAAATCCGGAAATTATCAAATACGCAAGTTATCGACTCGGGGGTCACCCGGGACCACCCGAACTCACAAAACCCGAGCCCCGGGCTCGTGGGCCCCACACAAGCCACCACATTAATTCTCGGGAAACAAAATCGAGCTACGGGATTTACTTCGAATCTGTCCAGAGACAGATTCGGCAGAACAGTCCACTTCCCGGACTTGCAGCTCCAAATCCGTAGCTCGTCTGGAAAACACGTAAACATGAAAGTTGAAGCTCTGCCAGTCCTCTACAAACTTCATGTTTTGCTCGGAACCAATTTCGAACTGGAACGGCTCCGTCCGGAGCAAAACAGATTGCCCGTCCGGCTGGACAGATTCAGCGGTTCAGTCACTTCCCGGGCTTCTAGCTCCCAAACCGTTGCTCCTTTGGAAAAACTCACAAGATGAAGGTTGAAGCACTTCGAGTCAGAGTTCCATGGCCACCGGAATCAGCCACCAACGTGGCCGGAGCTCCGGCGACCCTCCGGTCACCGGAATTTGTTCAAATTTGTCTTAAAACATGCCTAATCATCTCTAGTGTCTAACTAAACTTAAAACAACACATTTCTACTTAAAACCCACGAAGCAAACTACTCCAAATCGAAAAGAGAACCATACCTCTTGTAGTCCTCGATGCCGGGATTCCGAATACGAAGAAATCTCGAAGAAACGACGGACGGATTGACGGGAAATCCTCCTTGCTTGGCCGGACCCTCCTTCTCCTTCCCTCTTTCTCTTTCTCTTTCTCTTTCTCTTTCTCTTTCTCTCTCCTTCTTTCTTCTCTTCTCCCTCTCTTTCTCTTGGTTGTTCTCGGATGAAATGGGAGCTCCCCCTCCTTATAACAACACATTTTATTTAATTAATTACTTAATTAAATAAAATGAAAACCCAAAAATCAACCCTTTTTCCTCTTTCCCAACATCACCAAACCCCACACACAACAAGTCACTTCCTTGTCCCCTTGATACCTAACCCATCAATCATATCGGTCACCTTTACCACCAACCGAAAACGGATCAGATTTCCCAAAATCGGACGTTTCGGACCCCGAACGGGCACTTTTATCGAGATTTCAGCAAAATCTCCCGAGTGACTTAAAATGGGCTAACTAAGAATACTGCATCGACCGTTTTGCGATTCGGGACTTAACGAGTCCAGAATCGCCCAAAACGTCCTCGGTTGACTTTTCCGGCAAAAAGTCAACCTAAGTCAACTTTCTCCGAATGGGTCACGAAGTGGTCTTTAGTAGCCCTGAACTTAGCTTGGTCGAAAATAACGTCATCTTATGTCCAAAACAACTCTCGGGGTCAGGTTCAGACTCGATCTGGTCACTATTCAAAAATTTTGAATTTTCCCAGATTTTAGTCTAACTGCCCGGGAGAGGTCCTTACAACCTACCCCCCTTAAAGGAATTTCGTCCGCGAAATTAAACAGAGTTAAGGACGTACCTCAATTCTCGAAGAGTCGGGGATACTTGGCGCGAATCTCGTCCTCCCGCTCCCACGTCGACTTCCCCTCCCCGTGATGCTGCCACATCACTCGCACTAACGGGATGGTCTTGCCTCTCAGCACCTGATCGCGAGAGTCCAAGATCCGAACTGGCCGTTCCTCATAAGTCGCATCCGGAGTCAACTCTAGCTCAGCCCAAGCTATCACGTGTGACGGGTCGTGGTGGTACTTCCTCAGCATGGATACATGGAAAACGTTATGCACTGCCGCAAGGGATGGTGGCAAAGCAAGCCGGTAAGCCACTACTCCCACTCTGGAAATGATCTCGAAGGGCCCAATGTACCTCGGCGACAACTTCCCGTCGCTCCTTGCCTTCTTGAACCTGATCAGCCCCTTCTTCGGGCTAACCTTTAAGAAGACATGGTCGCCCACTTCGAACTCAAGCGGTCGACGCCTCCTGTCCGCGTAACACTTCTGTCTGCTCTGCGCCGTCTTCAACCGTTCTCGGATCAGGGCTACCTTCTCGGTAGTCTCCCTAACCAGATCAGGTCCTAACAGGCTCTTGTCGCCCACCTCCGCCCAACAGACGGGTGAACGACACGGCCTACCATACAACGCCTCGAATGGTGCCATCTGAATGCTGGTCTGGTAGCTGTTGTTGTAGGCGAACTCTGCTAGTGGCAAGTGATCCTCCCACGCTCCATGGAAGTCCAGAATACATGCCCGGAGCATGTCCTCCAGGATCTGGATCACTCGCTCTGACTGACCATCAGTCTGCGGGTGGTAAGCGGTACTCAGCCGAATATTCGTCCCCATAGCGCCCTGAAGGCTGTCCCAGAATCGCGATGTAAAGCGAGGGTCTCGGTCCGACACTATCGACACCGGCACCCCGTGTAGTCTGACTATCTCGCGCACATACAGCCTGCTCAGCTTGTCCACTGGGTCCGTCATCTTCATAGGCAGGAAGTGAGCGGACTTCGTCAGTCTGTCAACCACTACCCAAACAACATCATTGCCCCTCGTAGACCTCTGCAAACTGCACACGAAGTCCATGGTGATATGCTCCCATTTCCACTCAGCGATCTCTAGTGGCTGTAGCGGACCTCCTGGTCTCTGGTGCTCGATCTTCACCTGCTAACAAGTAAGGCATCTCGCCACAAATTCCGCTATCTCGCGCTTCATCCCGCTCCACCAGAAGTGGCGTCTGATGTCGTGGTACATCTTAGTCCCCCCGGGATGTACTGTGAGTCGCGAGCTGTGCGACTCACGTAGTACCGCCTCGCGGAGACTCTGGGGCACGAACAGTCTGCTCTGGAAGCGAAGACCCTGATCGTTGCCCAGTGACCACCCTTCGGACTCGCTTCTGCCGGTCAACCTTTCTCGGAATGTCACTGATTCCGCATCCTCGATCTGCGCCTCGAGTACCCTGCTGATCAAATCTGGCTGCGCTACTAAGGAACACAGAGCCACCTGCCCTGTGACTTCCTCTAGCTCCATCTTGAACTCGCCGAGTTCTCCCAGCATCTTCCATTCCCGTACAACTACGGAAACGAGACTGTGGAGTGACTTCCTGCTGAGGGCGTCGGCAACAACATTTGCCTTGCCCGGGTAGTAAAGCAGGTCAAAGTCGTAGTCCTCAATCAGCTCCATCCAGCGCCGCTGTCTCATGTTGAGGTCCTTCTGAGAAAAGAGGTACTTCAGGCTCTTGTGATCAGAGAAGACCTGAAATTTCTCGCCATAGAGGTAGTGACGCCATAACTTCAGTGCAAATACGATTGCCGCAAGTTCCAGGTCGTGCGTCGGATAGTTCTTCTCGTGCACTCTCAACTGTCGGGACCCGAACGCTACCACCTTCCCCAGTTGCATCAGCACAATACCCAGTCCCTCGCCGGACACGTCACAGTAGACGTCGTAGCCTATGCCTCGCTCTGGTACTATCAGCACTGGAGCCGTGGTCCACAGAGTCTTCAGTTCCAAGAATGAGTTCTCACAGGACTCGTCCCACTCAAACTTAACTCCCTTCTGTGTAAGGTGAGTCATCGGTGCTGCCAGTCGTGAGAAATCCTTCACGAACCTTCTGTAATAACCTGCTAACCCCAGGAAACTACGAATCTCGAACACGCTCGTCGGCTGTGCCCATCTCGAGACTGCCTCAATCTTCACCGGGTCAACAAAGATACCGTCGCTGGACACTACATGCCCGAGGAACCTCACCTCAGTGAGCCAGAACTCAAACTTCTCCAACTTCGCGTAAAGCTGGTGCGATAGGAGTAGCTGAAGCACGATCCTCAGATGTGCCTCGTGAGTCCTCTCGTCCGGAGAGTAGATAAGGATGTCGTCTACGAACACGATGACGAACTGGTCAAGGTAAGGCCGGAAGATCCGTGTCATCAGGTCCATGAACGCTGCTGGAGCGTTGGTCAAACCGAACGGCATCACCAAGAACTCGAATTGGCCATGCCGTGTCCTGAATGCCGTCTTCTGGATGTCCTCCTCTCGCACTCTCAACTGATGATAACCAGATCGCAGGTCGATCTTGGAAAAGCATTTCGAACCCCTGAGCTGGTCGAAGAGATCGTCTATCCGCAGCATCGGATAACGGTTCTTTACTGTCGCCCTGTTCAGCTTCCGGTAATCGATGCACATCCGGAGTGAACCTTTCTTCTTCTTCACGAACAACGCCGGAGCACCCCTTTTCCTGTAGCTCCTGAAGTTGACTCTTCAACTCCTCGAGTTCCGCGGGAGCGAAACGGTAGGGTGCCACAGAAATAGGCATCGTTCCCGGCAACAACTCGATCGCGAACTCCACCTCTCGCACTGGTGGCAAACCGCTCAGATCGTCTGGGAACACGCCCGCAAAATCATCAACAACCCGTGGTAGTCCTCGGCCTCCGCCCGTCGGGCCGCTGCCCGCTATGGATAGTGCTGCAAGTAGGACTCCACTCCGACTCCCTAATGGACATGTGATAGTAGAGCCACCGCTCGATACTATCACTCTCCTCTTGTAACAGTCGATGATCGCTCGGTACCGTCTCAACCAGTCCATACCCAGGATGACGTCGAATGTCGTCATGTCAAGTACAATCAGATCCCCCACAAGGGGATGGTCGGCTACGCGCACCTCGCATGCCTTGCAGACCCTGTCTAGAACAGTGTCGTCCCCCAAAGGTGTATCAACACGCAGGGGCGGACTCAAAGACTCGACCCTCAATGCTAGGGACCGTGCAAACCGTGCAGAGATAAAAGAATTCGAGGCACCTGTGTCTATGAGAATAGACGCCCACGAATTAAAAACAAGAAACGTACCCTGCGCTGATCTCTGGTCATCAGGCTGTGGCGTCTCAGTCTGGCCCGCAACAAAATATACTCGACCCCGTGTCTGCTGCCCTTGCCCGGTACTCGGCCCTGCCGACCGTGCTGGTGCGTTTCCCTGCCTGGGCCGGTAGTCCTGCCGTGATGCGGATGACTGTACCGGTGTAGCGCCCTTGGAGGGACAGTCCTTGGCAATGTGCCCGAGGCGTCCGCACCTATAGCATGTGGGCGGTCCTGCGCTAGCCCGGTCTCCCTGAGACCCGGCCTGACTTCCCGGCCTTCCCGCCAGCGATCTGGGCTGTCCGCCCTGACTCTGCCTCGCAGTCCCATGCCTCTGTGGGCACTCCCGACAAAGATGTCCCGTCTGCCCGCACATGTAGCAAGTGGTTGGTGGTCTTGATCCTGCCGAGCTGGCAGCTGCTGTGTCTAGCGAAGCCAGCGGCCTCTGCTCCATCCGTCCAGCCTGCTGTGGCGGAAAGCCCGAATGACGGGGCCTCTTGAAGTCTCTAGACTCCGAAGGGCCACTCGGTCGGGGCCTCTGTGCACGGAGACGTCGGTTCTCTGCCATCCCCTCCTCGATGGCTGCGGCGGTGTCCACTATCACCGAGTACACTCGGATCCTAAGAGCAAGGATCCGGTCGAAGATTTCGGGCCTCAGCCCCCGCTCGAACCGTTTGCAACAGCTCGCATCGGACCTCACCAGATCCGGAGCAAATCTCGACAAGGCCGTGAAACGGGCCTCGTACTCGGCGACCGTCAGGGTCTCCTGGCGCAGTTTCAGGAACTGCTGCTGCCGGCTATCCCGCGCCGACTCTGGAAAGTAGCTCTCGAGGAAGACCTCCCGGAACTCCTTTGTCCCCTTGATACCTAACCCATCAATCACATCGGTCACCTTTTCCACCAACCGAAAACGGATCAGATTTCCCAAAATCGGACGTTTCGGACCCCGAACGGGCACTTTTATCGAGATTTCAGCAAAATCTCCTGAGTGACTTAAAATGGGCTAACTAAGAATACTGCATCGACCGTTTTGCGATTCGGGACTTAACGAGTCCAGAATCGCCCAAAACGTCCTCGGTTGACTTTTCCGGCAAAAAAGTCAACCTAAGTCAACTTTCCCGAATGGGTCACGAAGTGGTCTTTAGTCGCCCTGAACTTAGCTTGGTCGAAAATAACGTCATCTTATGTCCAAAACAACTCTCGGGGTCAGGTTCAGACTCGATCTGGTCACTATTCAAAAATTTTGAATTTTCCCAGATTTTAGTCTAACTGCCCGGGAGAGGTCCTTACAATCATGGTGAAAAAATCAAATAGTATTTAGATTTGAGTTCAGATTTAGAAGAGAATAAGTGAGAACGACAAAACCCTAATTTGGTGGAGTTGGATTCCGTTAATCCGGGCAAAATCACTTCGATTCGTGACTTGATCTTCGATGCCTTCGATCTATATGTTCATGATCTGCCTTCAACGAGTGCTCGACCTCTCTCTCAAAGCCCCGAACCCTCCTTAGACGTCTCAGGTCACAACTCTCTATTTGGTGACGTTCCTAAATCAAAGCTCTCCTAATTGTCCCGTTTCTGCGTCAATTTATAGGCTGACGAACCCATGTCACGCCCAAATGTCACGCCGTGACATGTGGGGGTGACACGGCTTTCCAATTTTGCTTTTCGTGTGCGCCAAGGAAGAAAAAAGTTCGGTTTCATGTCACGCCTTAATGTCATGTCGTGACATTTGAGGCCGTGACATGCCTAAAAATCGGAATTAGCCAAAAGTTCCTTCTTCAAAGTTGTAGACCACTCTAATTCCGTTTGTTTTGATAAATCATGGGCACAAAATGGAAATCGAATACAAAATCTGTGACACTTGAAAGTTTCCGCTTTGCTTCAGGATTTACTTTACCGATTTCTGCCTGATTTTCCCACTTTTTGCTTCTAGTTTTTAGGCCACGTGTTTAATGACACGTCGGGGATTTTTGAGATGTCACGGCCTTGACATGGGGCCGTGACATGGTCCCTTTTCTGCTCGGCTTCCAGGAAGCTTCGTCTTAAGCCCATTTTTGACCTAAACTTGTACATGCACTCGAAACACCGTGAAGACATGTGGCAAAAAGATCGGAAAAATACAATGCAAGATTGAAAATAAACATTTAGTATGAAAATAATAATGTAATAAATATAGTATTGATGCAACCGCATCAACACCCCACGCTAAAGATTTGATCGCCCTCGAACAACTACAATTATACAACAGTGGCCGAATACGAACCCCGAGGTTAACCCCGATAGGTGGAGTTCGGCCTCTCCCGAGGGTTTTGTAGGAAAGAGCCCCCAACTCAAAAACATGCACTGGTAGCAAGAACCGCTTTTAAACTCTTTCTTATGATCATAACTAATCGTTCAATCCATTAGGCTTGTATCCCTCACATACATGTTAAAGGATCGTGGATCTACCTCTTCTACCAAACAAGCACCAATCAAAATGACTAGCTAATGAACATGAATGTTAGGTATGTCAGTTATGGTCTTTTTCTCATATTTTTCAAAAATTTAATCAAGTGGAACTACTAATCACACATATGGTTTTTGTGATACTCGTGTATAAAGTGATGTGAACCCGGGGAATATACCTGATTGATGTCATTAAACCGCTAATTAGGAGTAGGGCTACCTAATTGCTTTTCTTTTTTATGTTTTGTCGTTCTCCCTTCCCTTTACAAGGCTCGGATTTTTACTATTATTGCAGAGGTGTTTCTTTTTTGCTTTTCTTTCTTTTACTATGATTGCGGAGGTGTTTCTTTTTCCTTTTTTTCCTTTTTTTTCTTTCTTTTTTTCGCTTTTGCTTCATCTATCTTCTCGCATTTTACCCCGAACGAATCCGATTTTGGGATCAAGACTTCTCCCCTTTTACCCCAAAGACGTTCAAGTTAGGGATCGAGACTTCTCGTCTTTTACCCCAAATACATTCGAGTTGGGATCAAGAGATGCACTCATTCTCTGCTTTTCCGGCAACATCAACCCCGATATATTCCTTCCGATTTCACGTCTGTGCGTATGTGAATTTTTGAAAATAGACGCATCCATATGATTTCGCGACCCCTTGATAAATAGATGAAAACACAATACTTGACTTCCACTATTCAACCTTACCTCAATGTTAGTTAACTAGAAATTCTCACCAATCAAACACAATCCACAGAGGTTTCACCACGAAATTTAACATGCATAGGAAGAAAAACAAGGCAATTAACTCATAATCATTTTACTAAAGTTTTCAACGGTTCAAACACACATAAACACTAACAGCATGATGACGTGTAAATGCAACTCAACGCACCCCACACTAAAAACTTGCACGGTCCCCCGTGTGAAAAAAAAATTAAAGACTAAAAATTGTGTGGATGCATGAATGCAATGCAGGAGATAAGGTGCCTCCCTTTCCCCTATCAAAAACAATATAAATCCAATCAAACAATCTCTTTCCTATGATAGCAAAAGAGTAGATCATTAAGCACATATGGATCTCAACTGTATCATCAATTTCATCTTTATAAGGAAAATGATAAAATTTGTGCCTAGAGGCATCAAGAAATTCTAGTGAAGCAATGCACTATTCATTCACCAATTCAAACAAATCATGGACCAAATATGGATAAGATGTATATGGAGAAGGAATGATCTCACCAGGGTCATAAAGCTTTATTATCTCCTTCCCTTCTACTTTTTGTTCGAATGGGTGCTCTTTCATTTCCTGCTTTCTTTCTCCTAACTTCTCCACTAGGTACCTTTCATGATGCAAATAAATTTTGTTAGAACGACTAACGACATGTAAACATCATTATCAGTGAAAGCGTATCTAAAATCTTTAATAAAGCAAGAATTCATATATGAAGCAAGAGGAGGTGGAACCTATGTTTTTGCATCAACCACAGGCTCTCTTACCGATACACCAATATGTACGTCATGGTTGAATTTTTTCTCCACTTCTTGGCTTGGCTCCACCACCTTCTCTTCTTCTTCACCATCGTCGACCTCTTGCGGAGAGTCAACTTCCATTACTTCTTGAGGCACATGTAACTCCTTTTTCGCCTCGTGAGCTAATGTTGGCACTTCGGCCACTTCGGACTTGTTCATCTCGATCTCTTGGAGTGGCTCGTCATAGGACTCATCTATCATCATGAAATTCATTATCATACCACCATCCCCTTCTTGCTTGAAATCTTGAGGAGAATCGAAGTCGAGAAATCTTTGAGGCATTTTGGCCTCTCTAGCCCAATTTTTCTCCTCCATAATTCGTCCACTCTCAAATATGACCGTACGAGCCCTCTCTTCTTCTTTCTCTACATGTGTAAGCCCTCGCATGACTGCCTTCTTGAATTTTATCATCTCATGAAATTTCCCTATCTGGTCTGGTTGATGATTCATCAAATCTCTCTTATAGATGGTTTGTCGCTCTAACACTTGCATACTCGACTCTTCAATCTATGACCTCTTCTTTTAAGACAAGTGCATCAACCACTTGTTAACATCATCTTCATATGGATAAGGGTTATAATGCTCTTGAGAGTAATAATCTTGAGGAGAGTTCTCATGATAGGACAGTGCAAAATTTTGGTAGTGATGGTTATTTTGATGATAGTCATAACTTCTCCAATCTTGCTCCATTGAATTTGCTCTCTTTTGTGCCTCTTTGAATCAAATTTTGACAAATCTAAATTACTTGCAAATAACAAAAAGAGAGTTAAGGAACCAATGTATAAATTACTCACAATGAGCAAGAGATCACGAAAAAAATAAAAATAAATAAGCACAAATAAATAAAACCGAATTAAAATTAACTGTTGGTCCCCGGCAACAGTGCCAAAAACTTGTTGAGCCCGTAGACAGTGATCCACAAGCTCACGAATAAGCGCAAGTGCACGCGGTCGCTACAAGTAATAATAAACCAAGTAAGTACAAGGCCGAATCCACAAGGACCAATAATGGGTCAATCCAAATACCCAGTTCCAATTATCAATGCAATAAATATAAATACAATGATTAAGATGGTGATTGAAGTGATTAATGATTATGCGAGTAAAGTAAGGAGCAATCGATCAAAAGAGTAACCAGATAAAGAGAGATACCATGAGTGCTAGGCAATACATGTCAAATTCAATCAATCAATCAAGTAGGAAATTCATGCAATAACGTGTTATCCTATGTCAACACAAATATTGATCCTGCCTCTCGACGCGAACCAACCTAAAGTTGACTAACCTACTATTCTCTTGAACTAGTGGCTAGCCAACTCTGCAATCAAACAACAATTACGGGATAATGGTTCTCTCGAACCCCCTATGATTACTTGTCAGTTATCCAACGTTACTCTCGGACTCGGCATCAGAACAACACAATGATTTTAACAACCTCTCAGCAAGAAATAATCATAATAAAACTTGAATCATAAGCACATATGCATAAAAATCCAAACTTTAAAGATAAATCTCAAAATTCATGTATCAAACCCTAGCACCCATGATTATTAGATATAGCCAACAATCATGGTACAAAAACCAAATAACATTCAAATTCGAGTTCAAGAAGAGAAGAGAAGAGAAGAGAAGAAGAAAGAACAACGAAACCCTAATCCGGTGGGGTTGGATTCCGTCAATTCGAGTCAAAGCTCTTGATTCGTGACTCGATCTTCGATTTCTTCGACCCCTTTGCTCACAACCCGCCTTCAACAAGTGTTCGACCTCCTCTCAAATCCTCGAACCCTCCTTAGACGCCTCAGGTCGCACCTCTCTTTGTGATAAATTTCCCAAATCAAAGTCCCCTTGGTTCTACGTTTTTACGCATATTTATAAACTGTCTAGACCGATGTCATGGCCTAATGTTACGACGTAACATATTGGGGTGACGCGATTTTCCTGTTTTTCTTTTCGTGCGCAAAAATAAAGTTCGAGGGTCAAGTCACGCACTACTGTCACGGCCGTGAAATTTTGGGCCGTGTCATTCCCAAAAGTTGGAATTTTTCAAAACTTCATTATTCAAAGTTGTACACCACTCTAATTTCGTTTGTTTTGATAAATCATGCACCCAAAACAGAGTTCAAACGCAAAATTTGTGGCACTCAGATGTTTTAGCTTTGTTTCAAGATTTGCTTTACCGATTTTTGCTCAATTTTCCCACTTTTTGCTTCTAGTCTTTAGGCCACGTGTCCATATGACATGAAGGGACTTTTTGAGATGTCACATCCATGACATGGGGCTGTGACATGGTCTCTTTTTTGCTCATCTTCCAGGAAGCTCTGTGTTAAGCCCATTTTTTACCTAAACCTGCACATGCACACTCGAAACACCGTGAAGACATATGTGGTATGAAGATCAGAAAAATACAATACAAGAGGGAAAATAAACCTTTAGTAGGATCAGAATAATGCAATAAATATAGTATTGATGCAGCCGCATCATCGAGTGTGTTGTCACTGATAGTAGCACCCTTAGATACGCACGTATGACATGTCCCTAGTCAAAAGCTTGTACAACGATCAGTATGAGAATGACTCTTGATCACGCTCTACTGGTCATAGGTATAGGTTTAACAAGTCAGATCATAGATATCACTGGGGAAGTTATATTGGACGACCCGGTCTGAGTATGAGACATAGATCCAGTTATGAACATACTCAAGTTGTCGTAGTATCATTGAATCCTTACGGACTTTGGAGTCTTCATGGATTCCTATGTGACAACTTCCATAGTTTGACAATACTCATCTACGTTGTCCATAACTGGCTACAAAAGTGGTATGATTGGCTATGTGACGAATCATATAAGGAATACAGCTAACGGTCAAAGTATTTTGTCCCTCACACACTAGTGGGAACGATATCTGTTTAGGCCACTTGATGAGAAGGACTGAAAGGAAGTGTGTGGTTGCACCAGTAATAAAGGTACTTATCATTCTCAGTCGTCTCGGGATCAAGAAACAGGTTTGAACAAAATAAGGATGACGACTATATGCCTTATTTTCAAACAAGATATCTAGTGACAAAGAGATTATGATAGCTGCAAAAAAGATTAAGTCAAATCACTAATCATCATGATCATTGGGTAAATCATAATGTCTTACTAGAGGTCATTTATAATTAATGGACTGAGTAGGATTTCGGGCCATTTGCTAATGAATCAAGAGCCTGCAGGGTCATACACAAAGAGCTTGCCCGAAGCAGAGATGGACTTTGGAAGCACGTCGAAGCGATTATGAGAAGAACCCCTAAAGCCCACCCGAAGTAGGTGGCGATCGCCACATTGGATGTGACGATCACCACATAGAAAACAAGGGTGTGGCTATCGCCACATTCCTCTTGGCAGATCGTTTCCTATGTCGGTTTGGATTTTGGAAATCTGAAACCAAGTAGGAAAAGGCAACTAAGGAGCACGAATTTTGGGTATTTTGGTTTGGAAAGTCTGAAAATGGGTAGGATTTATTCAAAACAATATCCTAACCCTTTGCCTATAAATATGTTGCAACAATTTAGTTTAAACCTAATGCGAGCTTTGCAACAGTAGCAACTCCTCCTAAAATTTCAGATATGGTTAGTAGTTAATTAGATCTGATTTGAGAAGAACAATTCTAGTAGATTGTTCTTCGTCAAGATTCGATCAAGGCTTGCTCATGTGGATACCGGTAGAGAGCGCATCCTGAAGGAGACGCTTTCGATTGATTCATGAAGAACTTGTGCACTTTCAAAGGTTTGGTAAAGCCGAATATACAAGAGATAATTGAAAGCTTCTAACCCTTTCATCAATTGAACTTGAACATGCAGTAGATTATTGCTAGGAAACGGGGTTAAGTTTTGTTATTTACTTCCCCTGCACATGAATAAGATCCCTCGTTTTCCAATATTACCAACCCAAGAAGAAGATTTGTAGGAAGTGGAAGGTTCATAGTATGTTGATTTCACCTAATGATTGAGCTAATTCGTTATGGATAACTAGTTTGTAGTTTATTGAGCATGATATTGTTTGAATTTTTTAGTAAGATTGTTGGAACTTTGCATTTAAGAAGTTAGGGTTCCAGAAATTTGTCAATTTTAGGGTTCTTCAAATTTGGGGGAGATTTGTAAATTTTAGGGTTCTTCATATTGATGGTGTATGGGATTGTTATGGGGTTGTAATAGTTCGAATTTTTGTAAATTGTTCGATTGTTTTAAAGAATTGAAAGAATTTGTAATTTGTTGTTTTAACAGAGCAAATGGAAATGTCAATTTTTTCGATGGGCGGATTCAGAGACCTGCATATTTGGTGAACGATTACTGACAGGATTGTTCGAGAGAATTAAATGTATGGAAAGTACAATAGAAAGTGTTGATGATAAGAATTATGTTGTAGAATGTAATATGAAGAATACGGAGTTGAAATTGAAAGAGTAGAGGCTGAAAATAGTAAGCTAGTTGATGAGAATAGTGGATTGAGGAGGAAATTAGGTAGAAAGAATAAAATAGTCATTATGTTGATTATGGTAGTAAGTTTGCTAATTTTCAAATGTATGAATTGACATTGTTATCTAATCGTAGTCAAAGTTTGAATCTCAAATGTATGAATTACATTGTTATGTAATTTTGAATTGACATTGTTGTTAATTTTATTCAATTTTTTGTTGACTTTATTGAATTTGGTATTCAATTTGCTGTTCAATTTGATGTATCAACAAAGAACCTGCTAGGCATAAAACAATGACGGAAACAAATTTGCATAAACAAATATTCCAATGAACATTCTTGCTGATCATTTACAATTCAGCCACAAAATGAAGTGAAACTAGAACAATTAAGTTCAATTACAATTGGGGCACATAATTTTCTGCCCACTTGCAATAAACATAAACTAAAACAGTGAACCCATCCCATCCAACAAGGAATATTCATTGTGTACAAAAAAAGAGAAAGTTCACATGACAACAACCTTTTAACATTAAATACAGTACTAAATGAGAAAAAGTCCAAAAAAAAAACTTGGCTACAGCCCCCACTTGCTTAAAGGACCATAAAAACCGAAGATATGGTTGTGACTTTATGGAAGGCTGCCCCCTTCAGATGTACCCTTGTTCATCCTTGATCTCCCCATTCTAGGTGGTGCTGGCCAAATATAAATCTCATTCTCAAAACCAGATGCAGGAGGTTGTGTTTGTGCCTACATGTAAGCATAAGTAAATTAACAAGGTAAAGAGATTTCAACTTGGCAAGGTAAGTAGATTTGAACAAGGCAAAGGTAAGCAGATTTTGTTAACCTAATTAAACTGCTTGGTTTTTAAGATTTCCAATTCACGTTGGGTGAGACCTGAAATTGGAGGCATAAGGGAAGGTTGCACTAATGATGGATGCACATGGGCAGGCTGGACTGGGGGGGGGGGGGGGGGGGGGGCAGATGTACCCCTGTTCATCCTTGATCTTCCCATTCTAAGTGATGATGGCCAAATATAAATCTCATTCTCAAAACCAGATACATGAAGTTGTGTTTGTACCTACAGGTAAGCATAAGTAAATTAACAAGGTAAGTAGATTTTAACTTGGCAAGGTAACCAAATTTGAACAAGGCAAAGGTAGGCAAATTTTATTAACCTAATTAAACTGCTTGGTTTTTAGGATTTCCAATTCACGTTGGGTGAGACATGAAATTGGAGGTTGCATAAGGGAAGGTTGCATTGGTGATGGATGCACATGTGTAGGCTGCACTGGTAGAGCAAATGTAGAAGTTAAAGTCCTTTTCCTCACCATCCGCTTCTCTATTCGGGTATGTTTTACCACACTTGGTAGTGGAGCAGATGTAGAGGCCTCTCTTCTATGTGTTGGTAGGGGAGCTTGTAGATTCCTCTCCTCCATCTTTTTCCTTTTTTTCCATTGTTGCAAGTTTCTTTTCTTCAATTTCAACGTCACTGCAAGGGGGTTTAATTTTCAGCTTCTTCATCGCATGCTGGTATCTTGCATCAAATACATCATCCGCTTATTCTTCATTCCTGTAGAACTCAGCCTTTTCCCAATTGTTTTGTCACTGCCTCCTCCAATTTCCAGACTTCCTCTTTCATTTTTTCCACTAACTTCTTTCTCTTTCTTTCCACTTCCAGCTGCAGGAGCTTGTGAACTATGTCCAACAATACTCTTCTCCCTCACAGATCTTTCAGCTGGGGTTTCCCCATGGTCTGCAGCAGTGCAACTTTTCGAATTGTGCCCTTTACCCCCATAGTTAGAACATGTCACATTATACCCTGTTTTCGTTGCCCTGCAAGGGTTGATAAGTTTCTCTGCTGCACTTTTTTTCGCCTCTTTTTAGGTCTACCAGGGAGCTTTCTAACCAAAGGAGGCGCAATCTTAGGGACATCCAAATTACATGACCAATTCTCCAAAACAGTTACAGGTTTGATGAACTCAATATATACGCTTGTATGTTTCCACGTGATAGTATTCATTAACATACTCTTCCGGGAGCCTCCTCATGAGATCTATGCAACAAACACCATGTTTACATGGTATCCCATTGAGCTGCCACTTTAAACAAGTGCAACACTTGTTCACCAAGTTCACTATGAACTTCTTACTCCTTATACATTTCAAACATATCATCCCCTCATGGTAAGGCCCGACAGTCGTGACTATCTAATTTGAACCTTCTAAAAGAAGCTGGATATTCTCAATAAATAACCCATAATAGTTACTGAACTTAGTGTTCCTAATATAGAACATGTTCATTAGCTTCTTTCTAATGAACTCACACAAATCTAAAATTGGACCTTTTAAGATTCAGTTGCTAAAACACTCAGACATACTATTTGTCTGAAAAGAAGAATAAGCTCTTTCAATACAGTAAGCCTTGCACCAACCTTTGGGGTCTCTCAAGCTCAGCCAATTGTATGCTTTCTCAGTGATCTCCTTCAACCTCCATTCGCTCTTCAAATTGCAAATGCGAAATTGCTTTCGAACACACTCACAACATTATCTTCAACTCATGTGATCTGAAATTCAACTAATAATTCTCGAACAAATGGCGCATACAATACATGTACTTCATTTCAGGTAGCCAATGTTTGAACAATTCAACCAAGCCTTACACACAAATATGTATATTAAACCATATTTCAAAATAAACAAAAACTAAATTCATAAATAAACAGCAAACAAGTCTTGAACCAAACCCTACACCCAGTCTTTTTCCGCATCTGTACCAAAGTCTTGAAATTTTTTTTAAAAAAAACCAGTGACAAGCATCTTTGTTTTCTGCCTCTACAATTGCAAAGTATAATGGGAACATGTCATCATTGGCGTCCCACCCAAATGCAGCTAGTAACTGTACATCAAATTGTCCCTTCAAATGACACTCTTCAATGCCCGCCAGTGGTCTACACGCCGCAATAAAGCCAATCTTCTGCGTTGCATACCGGATGTACAATCGTAAGGACCTGCTATCACCGCTCACCTTCATAACAGTCTTGCTTCCCGGGTTTGACGTTCTTATAATCTCACAGTACGAACCAAGTTTCTCGTACTGTTTTAGCAAATCACCGGTAATTATCTCCTTCGCTCTAGCCAAGGTTATGTACAGTTGACTCCTTTCCACATTGTACTTGAGTTTTCGTTTCACAGTATTCTCCAGCGTCTTAACATCCATTGAAGGGAAATCTCTAACCTTTTGAAGATGTCTACAAAATAAATTGAGGTTAAATTACGAGGAAATTGTAATGTAGATGATTAAATAGAAAATGAACAATGACATTACCTACTAGCTAGAAAATCAGCAGTTATCTTTTTATATCTCATCGGACGAGGACAACCACAATATGGTCTCCAACCCCGTATTTTCATCATGCTTTTGTCTCCAATATTAACACACCAACACTAGAATTTGCATCGTCGTACCATGCATCTTATTCCAATCATATCTGGGCAACTTCTCGTGAATATATTATCAAATTCCTGTAAAACAACAAAGGTCTTATACACGGGACCTTCCAGTATATGGTACTTGTGGGTTCATATCCTAATTGGGCAACTATCCCCGTAAATATCATGAACCCAATTGCTTCTTCATCAACAGTATAGGTTTCTACAGTACCCCCCTCATACATATGTTTATAGCCCCCAAATGTCCCCCGTGGTACATCTTAACAATCCTAAACTTTGTTTGCTTAGGTATACACACATAATTCTGACTTCCATGGTTCTACAGAAATATAAAAACCAGACATGCAATGTAAAACATCATCAAAGACTGAAATTTGAAAACCCTAAGTTTTTTAACCCTAAAATCGTTTCACCCAACTCTAAAATCGAAATACATACCTCGACCATCTTCGAGCACCACAAGCTTGTTCCTGGAACTGTACTCGATGGTGACCTTCCCTGACCGACTCAACGACCGGCGACGACTTTCTCCGACCGAGTCAACGACCGGCAATTTTAGCTTCCCAACTCGTTCTATGTCGCTCGATAGCTCAAACACAAAAGGCTTAAGCATATTCAGAACACGAATACCTATCGTAAGACAAAAAGACGTAGGGGCATAATGGTCTTCTTACCACCCAGTTATTAGCTAAGTGGGGATTTTGTCTTGACACAAAACAATCACAACTGACTTTAAAAAAAAATTTAACTTGATTGTACCTGGCTGCAAAACGTGTAAACCTAACTATACTTTTGTGAGATTTAGCATTTGTTTTTTTATCGGCAGATTGTTGTTGATTTTTTTTTCTGGTATGAATTATGTTGGTTTTGACTATTTTAGTGATTTCATTACATATGCAAAATGGGTTGTTTTTGTATTTTGAAGCATTTGGATTTTGTTGCTTTGTTTCGAACATTAATATATCTCAAAATAGAGAATTAGAGTCGGACTAGAGAGAGTAGAGAGAGAGAGAGTGGAAGAGGTAAGAGAGCGGAAGAGAGAGTAGGTCATGTGACATTTTCTGAAAGAACGATATTTGATGGCAGTTTTGCCTTTTCAATTAAATTATTAATCATTGATGTTTTTGTAATGAGTATTTATTAAATAAAAATAAACTAATTTTTAATTTGAACTGGTCAAACCAGTCTAACTTCGAATTAGAACTATTAGGGGAATTTCGGTTTTTTTTTATCTCAAATATCTGTTAGATTTAACTCGTTAGAGCTACACAGAACAAAACAATAGTTGTGTGAATGCAAATCGAGTTTTTAGTTCGGAATAGTAATGCGAGAATAACCAACAATTAGGTGTACTGATGTATAATTACCCTTAAATTCTACTACGAATACAGGATAAATATATATCTCAAGAAAATAGGTCCCCGACTCAATGAAGAATAGGCACAACCGGCAAAATTGTGGAGTTGGAAGCACATTTTTACTTAGTTAATGTTTCTTCCATAGCGATAAAACATTAAATTGAGAAGATGAGATGTCCGACAAGATCAATAAATTCTCAACCAAAAATAAGCGACACATAGCCCAACGTCTGTTAAATCTAACTGATTTGGTCTGTCAAAAAGTCTAAAATGCCCTCAATCATTTTGGTCTATTAAACTGGTCTGGTTGGTTCAATTGATATGATTATGAAATGACTATTTTACCCCTAATTGAATACCCAATTTAATTAATGCATTGAGGGAAAAATTGACTTTTCAATTACAAATATAATAATTATAATTCTTTAATAATTATATATATATATGTATATATATATATATATATTATTAATTATATATTATTATCATTAATTAATTAATAATTATATTAATTAAACCCTAATTAACCTAAACCTTCTTCAACCTCCCCGTCTCCAACAGCCCCCACGTCTCCGGCCGCCTGCTCGTCTCCGGCCGCCTGCTCTGACCAACCCCGTCTCCGGCCGCAACTCCGACCTGCCCCTTCTCTGGCCGCAAGCCTCGTCTCCGGCGACGCGTCTGGAGTCCAGAATCGGTCGATTCCAGACCCAAAAATCGGTCGACTCCAGACCCAGAATCGGTCGATTCCTCGGGCTCGATGGATCTGCGTTCCAGGCCTCCCCTCCGACTGGTCTCGCCGGAATCGACCAAGCTTTGGCTCTCTCCGACGGCCCTTTCGCTTCTCACGACGTCGATTCATCTCCCCCACCTCAGATTGGCATTGCGACGGAGGAGGCCGCGATGAGCACCGGCGAGGTCTGCCTCCAGACGTCTTGGGTTGTCTCCTCCAGATATGCAGAGGATTCTGGACTCAAAACCCAGAAACCTCGACCTCCATCGCCGAGAGCCTCCTCGCCAGAGGTTGCTCGCACCGTAGGCGGCGGTCGGAGTCGGCGACAGGGTTATATAAGAACCAGAAGCGAAGCTCTCACCCCCGTCGCGTCGCCGGAGACGAGGCTTGCGGCCGGAGAAGGGGTAGGTCGGAGTTGCCGCCGGAGACGTGGGGGCTGCCGGAGACGGGGAGGTTGAAGAAGGTTTAGGTTAATTAGGGTTTAATTAATGATAATAATATATAATTAATAATATATATATATAATTATTAAAGAATTATAATTATTATATTTGTAATTGAAAAGTCAATTTTTCACTCAATGCATTAATTAAATTGGGTATTCAATTAGGGGTAAAATAGTCATTTCATAATCATATCAATTGAACCAACCAGGCCAGTTTAACAGACCAAAATGATTGAGGGTATTTTAGACTTTTTGATGGACCAAATCAGTTAGATTTAACAGACGCTGGGCTATATGTCGCTTATTTAAACTTGAGGTATGTCATTCGAAAAACTGGAAGTTGGGGTATTAAATTTGAAACGTGACATACTTGGGTGTAGTCAACTGTCATTACCCCATTAATATATGTAGCTCAAATTTAAAGAACATGAGTGAAGTTAAATATGAAAAAATGGCTTCCTACCCTAATTTTAATAAAAGTCACTCCCTGTAGTATTTTAAATTTTACTAGGCAAATTTGAGCCGAACAGTTTCTTTTCAGAATAAAACTGAGCTTTCACAAAATTAGCCACTAGTAATAAGTGCATGTTAAAAACACTAACTATCCTACCTTTCACCTACAACTCAAGTTTACATATGTTCTAAATACAATTCACCTTAACATCATTTTAGACACACGACTTATCAATAATCAACTTTCTCAAGTCTCAACATTGTATTCTCTAGGGATAATTTCAGATGCGTACTCCTGGTTATGCCTCATTATCACATGACATATCTTAGAAATTTTCGTATCAAGGTGAATATCCTAACATTTCATTTGTCTCACCGTTACTCATTCCATCCAATTCCGTTAGTTTTTAACATTTTTGACATGTGAAATTACTAAAATACCCTTAAAGGGTAAATCAGTTATTATAATTGGAGTGAAAAGACTAAAATGCCCTCACCTATTCATCTAATTTTCAAATGAATGCCACTCCCTCCTCTCCTCCTATTTTTCTCTACACGACCTCCGGCCACACGCTTCCCCCTAATTCCGGCCTCCAGTCGACCTCCGACGGCCTTGTCTCCAGAGATTCCGGCGGGTACGACTCCGGCGAAGCGCCCGAACGACTCCGGGATGGACCGGTGACCATGTTCCGGTCGAGGTACAAGTCGATGAGATTTGGGAGCTCCGAGAGCTCCAGCGGGATCGAAAAAGCATCCTGGTCGGCCTGAGATGAGCTCGAAACTCGGCAGAGGGCTCGTCGGAACGGTCGCTGGAATCTGGGCACGAAACAGAGTAGGTACGCCCAGATTCCACCGGAACTGCAAAAACAGAGTATGGAGTTCCGGCATGCTCTGTTTACGCCGTGCTATGTTTTTGCAGTTCCGGCAAGACTCGCCGGAGGTCGGAAAGTAGCCGCCACTGTTTGGTGTGTCCATCTCTTCTCCGGGATCGACTGCCGGCGACGGATACGGTGGTCATGCGACCGTCGACGATGGAGACGGTTCGGATTGCGCCGGTGGAGCACGCACTGGGTTGTATCTGACCAAGCCGGTGGCACCGGTCGATCCCAGAGGAGATTTTCGGGCTCAAGAAGCTGACCAAGCTCCTCCTCCTTGGTAAGTCGCTCACCGGAGCTGTAGCTGACCAAGCCGGTGGCGCCGGTCGATCTCGGAGAAGAGATGGACACACCAACAAATAGGGGTGAGAAATGGAACTAGAGAAAGAGACAAAAGAGAGAGGAGTGACATTTTTTGAAAATTAAATGAATAGTTAAGGGTATTTGTGTCATTTCATTCAATTTTAAAAAATCAATTTATCCTTTGAAGGTATTTTAGTCATTTCACATGTTAAAAATGTTAAAAACTAACGGAATTAGACGGAATGAGTAACGGTGAGACAAATGAAATGCTAGGGTATTCACCCTGATACGAAAATTTCTAGGGTATGTCATGTAATAATGGGACATAACCAGGAGTACCCATATGGAATTATCCCTATTCTTTATACTACTATACAAGTATAATAATCCCGATAAATCAACAAGTAAAAACAAATCGATTGGAAGGAATGAGAAGAAACGGATTTGCCTATAATCAGTCGAAGCTAGCTTCATCATCCTGTTGAGTTTCTGGTTCAATCTCTTCCTCTGCAAGTTCAAATATTTCCTTCACTCGATGGCTAAACTTGTCCACGACGTTCCTGATGATCCTCTGCTTGAACTTTGAGCTTTTCAGCCAACTTATCCATATGTGAACTACACACTTGCACACATTGTTGGAAACCTCAGACTTCATCATCTTATACTGGAAATGTACCTACACATACCATACATGTGTTTAAATCTGATCTACTTAAAAGCTCAAACTGATAGATGAATGCCAATCTAACGATGTTACCCGAAAGTGGTCACCAAATGGAACATTGTGCAGACCCATCACCTCATTCAGAATCCACCCTTCATCATCCGTAATGGGAGATTTCAATTGGATGCTAGTGACTTCACCTCCAAAGGCTGAAACATGCCGATTGAATTTATATGATACGCGTCGCTCCAAGACACCATCGTTTATTGGTTCCCATTTTGTGGTTGCGTAGTTCAGACAACCGGACTTTTCCATTATCCTGTTCTCCTTCTTCCCTCCACCGAACATTTCCAGCATCAACGAGTTTACCTGCACCATTTCACATGGCATCCGGTTAGCAATAACACAAGTTACTAACAAGTACATCAAAATACTAAGGGCGTGAATCAACTATTCTCTCCGTTCCAAACTGAGTGTCCTGTTTGATTTTATGCAACAACAAAAAATAACAGTTTCGTGGAAGTCTTGAACCATAAGATTACTTATAAACTATAAGTACTTTACAGATCAACATTTTGGCCACTTACACTAATAGGAAGTTCTGCAGAATAAATTTTGGCCATTTTACCGTCCTCAGCTTCGGTAGCTTTTCCACTACCTCCACGCCCAATGAGTGTATCGTCTTCTTGAATTAGCTGCTCTTCCTCAGTTTCAACTTCCCCGTGAGGGCCCAATATCCTTGTTCTCCACAAGGCCAAAATGGTTCTGTTAAAAACCGAGGAAGGACAGAATCTTAATGAGCATGGTTAATATAAATATTAGAAACTCAACTATATTTGTACGGGCTCGAGTGCACAACTCGAATTTTTATGCTGCTTGTACCTGCTGGAGAAAGTAAACGACGTAAAAGACTGAAAAAAGAATCTAAGCCTCCCTTCTTCATCTTGACACTTGGCTCCGTGTTTGGCATCAATACCTCTACCCTTGCGCACAATTACAACCAGTGAAGGACTACCTACTGTTGCCAACGTTGGGGGAAGTATTTGAATATTTTCAATGTCCTCCCAAAGTAAGAAGAATTTGGTTTTGTATCCAAACAAGTTGGCATAGAACCCTACAATCCGGGCAGAGAGAAAAATTCGGCCCTGTACCAAGGATAATTGCACATTAGCCATAGGAACAGAAAGTACACATGTTGATTCGACCATTGAAACTATTTCTGATTTGCATTTATAACCAAAGTGATTACAAAGTATCTCCCGAAGACTACTTTTGATCTATCTGTTTTCTTAACGATTGTTTCGATAAAAGTTTCCACAATTTCAGTAATTTTTTTTGATAAGCAACAACTTTCAGTAAATGACTCATCTCTTTTTTTAAGAGAATATAGTATAACAATATCACACCATAAAGCCAATTGAATTTTGCAGATGTGACCACGATGATCATCTTCAATTTCATGAAAGCATAAAAAACATTCCAATACTTGGTAACATTAAATTCTATTTCCAGCAACTGAGAAATCATAAGAAAGCAAGAAACTGGAACCTACTCATACATATTTACTGATCACGAGACCACATTTCCTTTCAAGCTTGTTTTAAATGACACTTTTGGAATTGAGAGTTTGAGCATCTAATGTCAATGCTAATAGGTGGAAAAAGAGTAAATATAACTAACACCTGCAAGGGCAGTTTCCTCTTCAATTGGCACGTGAAGTCACTGACAAGAAATTCCTCCCGTGGCAGCCCGAACAATTTCTGGAATGCTGTGTTTCTCTGTGGTGACCGTTGATTCAACTGTGAAAGAGCCCACGAAAGAATTAGAGAAACTTTTGGATTTGGAAAACCAAAAGCTGCCAGTGGGTGGTGATTTTTAGCAGCAGAACCCAACAATACAAGATAATCTACAAAAATCTCATGACAGGCTATAGCAGAAAAAGTATGAGACTCAATGCTTACTTTCTTTCCAACTTCTTTTTCCATTTTTGTTAAATACTCCTTAATTGTATCGACTCCTTTATTATTATCCAAAAAGATTCTCATATGAATCTTTGACTCGGAAGAATGCGCAGGCTTTCCCTCAAGAGACACCCATAAGTCAGCCAAATCTGTAGATGTGTGTTTTAGGAAGTTTATCTCGGCATGACCAAGAGAGACAGCCTGATCGAATGGACCATCAAAATCATAAACTTCCAAATCCAAAACTGATGGTGGTTCTTCCATAGCATCAAACTCAAGTATCTCTGCATGAGTTTTTTCAACAGCCAAATCAAATGGACAGTCAGCATTGGTAGAGCAAATGTAGAGAAAATACAGACTTCACCTTTCCATTGGGGATCGCCAGTTTGAAGTTTGACAGAGCTTGTTCTTGTCTTACCATTGCAGGTAAAAACCACGTAGGGATCTGAAAATCCTGTTGAATCCGGGGACGCTATGTTGGTCCCTTCGATTAAAGCTACAGTAAGAACCCAACCATCACCTTGGGCTCTCACTCCATGATCACTTCCTGTTGACATAAACAGGCAGTATCAGTAAGCCCAAAGCCAGAGTTAAAAAAGGTAGCTGTTGAAGTGCCCTAATTTAGGTTGTTTTAACAATTGATAATAGGTACTAGTTTGATACATATACCTCTCCGCCACCTCGCTTGTATGAAGTGTGAGACCCTGTTATATGCACGCTCCAACTGAGTGACTAGAACTCCACATGTGATGAGCTCTCCAAAACTGTCTGGCAAATCAATTCCGTCAAACTCTAAGCCGACTTTGCCAGATTCACGAAGCAGAATATGCACTAAGAAATATAAAGCCACGAATATCGTGGAAACTATGGTGAAATTCCAGAAGTACTCAGACGCTAATTCCCAGTCTGATTGGTGTTCTGTTTGCAAAGTTGCTAGCACTTGATCCTTGTCTGATGCATCTACTGAATCTGACATCTTGTAATACTGGGAAAGCAAGCTGGCGAACTGGCCGAAACTGTCGGTCAGCCCCTGCCGAACTCCTCCTTCAATCATGCTTTTCATTATAGTGCTCTGGAGGAAGTTAACTGCCCAGGACACCACAAGACGAGAGGATTCTTCACCTGAAGATAGCTCAGGTCCGGGCAATATCTTGTAAAGCAACTCCACCCTGAATGTACCGCCATAGGGAACGTCTGGTGTACTTACACTTACAGTGACAGCAAATTCGTTACCATCGGCTTTAATATAGGTTTGCTCCTCGGTGGCTTTAACAGCCTTAACTAACCTTGTGGCAGGGTTTGTGTAGGTGACTACTCGTGTCAAACACGTGTTTCCAGGTTTCCATGTCCACGGCCCTTCTTGTATATCTTTAGCACCCTGCTGCTCTGCCAGTTCTCTTTTGAACTGAGAGTTAGGTTTAAAAAAACATTTGTTTAATTCACTTGCTGATACTTCATAGGCCTGATCAAGGAGAACACCCCCTTTTAGGTTCTCTGGCATTTCTTGTTCACTTACTCTTGACTGCATGTTCTCAAGTCCTTCGTCAAATATACAGCTAGGTGAACGTTCCTCCACAGAATCATCACAATCTGACACGGACTCCAAAGAAGAATCATCAGTTGCTGAGGCAATCTCATTCTTACCAAAAATCTTCTCAATGCGGGCTGTGATAGCCTTCATCATCTGTCTTCCTTCTGTTACCTTCTGGGGCAAAGGTTGTGAGAGCAGCGCATCTTCGGTTAACCTACCCGAGCCTTCTAAGTCTTCCGAGTCCAAAATATTGGCATTTGATTCTTCACATAAGATTTGTTTGATGGAAGTGTCATTACTTCTTCCATGCAAAGAGAGTGTGAGAAGAATTTTCCCTGCAATACAACATTGGTAATTTGAAAAGTATGCACTTTCAAAGCTCTTCTTGTATCCTCCATCAACTACAAATGGGTAAGTCAGACTAGGCAATTCCACAAGAGATTAAAATACAAATGTCATAAAAACTCACAATTCCAAATCAATTCATTTAGTTCCTCAAAACAAAACAAAAATCGCCACCATAATGTGTGGGCTGTTTCCTTTCTTGGATCTATCCCAATGAGAATGTCCATTCTTACTATTAGTGCTTTAAAACTAACTCATGATGCATGTGAGGCTCATCTTTGTTTGTTTGAACAGTATGACATTAGAGTCCAGCCATGAACCCATGGAATAAGAAGGAGCTATTACGAAGTTATCATCGAACTAGGGCCCCTACTAAGAAAGCCATACCCGCCATCTTCTCTCTCTCTCTCTCTCTCTCTCTCTCTCACTCACACACACACACATAGTGGACCCCACAACTTCCACATAAGCACCACCTTAGTCCCAAATTTGTCATAGATTGAAGGATAAGTTATACATTGAAAACATATTAGCTTTAGCTTGCCAGAGCCATGACCAGCCCTGCATACTTTAGTTTTCAAGGCCTTAATATGGTTCTTTTGAGAACAATGTTATTTTATAGGCCTTTTGAGAACAAAGTTGATCAAATAGCAACTTAAATGCAGCTGAAAAACTAAAGTCTTAACATCACTGGAATCTACAATGAATGCTCCTTTAACCTCTAGCATTCCTAATCACAACAAACATAGACAAACTAATTCACTTGAGCTCAATGACAAAATCTTGAAATGTACAGAACCAAAATACAGTACAATCTCTGAACCCATTCACAGAGCCACAAATCATGCACATAGCAGCTTCCAAAATCCTCAATATTAATGAAACACAAAATAAGCAAAAGAGGCACTAACCACAATCTTTGTCTGCAAACTTGCCAGACTTGGGGCTTTCAAGAGAAAACCAGGTAGGAGGCAAGGTGAGTTTGTTCTCGGCGGCGACGGACCAAATAGGAATGCAGACCTTCCCCAGACAATCATCAGAGTGAAACACAGAGAGAACCAGGTCCTCATCAGAGTCATGGACCCTGAACTCAAACTCCTCATTCCAGGCAGGGTTTTGGGTACCCCTCAAAATCCTAGTCTTGCACTTGAACTTGCCAACTCGAAGCTTCACGTACGCGTTTTTCAATTGCAAGCCCTTCGCCTCCAATACGTACACATAGAGCTTCATAATCTCCACCCACAACGACGATGCCGAAAAAGGAAACGACTTTCGAGAGATTATGATGATCTGAAATGGGGTTCGATAAGAGAATCGATATTGGGGTTGTGGGTTTTGTCTGGGGAGGGAGAATATTGAGAGAGGAATGCGCACATGAAGCCATGATCAGCCATGGGAGGGTAAGGAGGAGGAGACGTGGATTCAAGTAGAAAAAGACACGATGATGATGATGATGAGAAAGAGGGTCGGTTTGGGGACGAATTTGGATTAGAGCATTGTTCAACAACGTCATCAAGCCTGACAATTCGGTCCCAATCCCATTGTTGCTTATATATGGTTTAACTCATCAGCTTTTCTTTTCTCAAGTTACATTTTCTCCTTCTCCAAACAGAACGTTTTTGGACGTACGTGAATGTTTCATTAGAGGAAAATGATTTCACGGATAATAACAATTTACTACGAGATGATGATTTTGACACTTTGTACCTTATGTATATTTATTTACTTTTTCAAAGAATAATAACTATCAGTTCTTTTCAAAAAAAACTATCAGCTTGGAATAACCTACCTCTTACATAAACTATTATTAGTTAAAAAATTGAAAACGAATTGAAAGTGTGAAAGATCTGGTCGAATGTGTGGTCTAAATCTGGTTTTTGTTTCTTTTATTTTATAATCGTTTTTGTTTATTTTCAACCAGGGGTATTTTACGGGTAAGTTGTCCTAAACTGATAGTTAGGGTACTAAAAAAACGAGTTAGGGTACCAAAATATCAAAGTAAGATCGCTATTAGTTTTTTCATTACCAAAATATCAAGGTAAAAACGAGTTAGATTACCAAAATATCAAAGGGTATGTCGTCACAAAATTTTGTAACGTCATATTTAGTCTGTACGCCGTCACAAATACTCAAATGGCGTAGCTCCCACCGTACGATGTTAGTATTCATATTTTGTAACGGCGTACGTCAGTATGTGCGCCGTTACAAAAGTGGTGACCGTTGACCAAAACCTTACAGTTAGGAGTATACGGTCGGAAATTGAGATGGTATTGTTACTGTTAGTTTGTAATGGCGTACTTGACCTTGTGTGTCGTCACAAAAATTGTATATATCGGCGCACACTCATATGTACGACGTTACAAATCATTTGGATGAATCTTGGCAGAACCTCGTTCACACTTAGAAAAAATACAAAATTTTCTATCCTCTCGAGTCTCCCATATCAATCAAACTCAAACCGACGTTCTCTTATTTTTATCCATTTTATATCATGTGGCTTGTTGTGTATATAAGCATCAGTGTTCTTCTTGTTTTTATCCATTTTCATTACCGATTTGAAAGATCGATGGTTATATTAACACCCCTCAACCTTGGCGAGTAATTAAAATGGATAAAACAAAAATAACACCTATGCTTATATACACTACAACACACATTATATGAAATGGATAAGAATAATAGAATGTCGATTTGGGTTTGATTGATATGGGAGACTCGAGAGTAGAGGAGAGGAGGATGGAAAATGTGTTTTCTTTTAAGTGTAAATTTGTAACGGCATAAGTTGGTATGTCCGTCTTTACTAACTTTGTAACGGCGCACATAGAAAAGTACGATGTTACAAATGGTCAAAAATCTTGACCGGCTCATAGTCAAGATTTTTTACTTTTGCTTTATTTCGGTTGTTTCGTTCACTTTTCATATACCAATTCCAGACCAAACCTGACCATAATCATCTTAAACGACTCAAAAATTGTATGTAATTAGTTTAGGAATTGTATGAAGTTAATTTAGGATCGTATGAAATTAGGTTTATGTGATTTTATAAGAATTTGAATCGATTTAGTTTAGATTTACAATAATTTGCATGTTACAATAATTCAGAAAATACCCTTTAGGGGTATTTTCGAAATTTATTAAAAATACCCCTTATGGGTATTTTTTAAATTAATTAAAAAATACCCTTTAGGGGGTATTTTCAGAATTAATTAAAAAATATCCCTTAGGAGGTATTTTCAAAATTAATTAAAAAATACCCCTTGTAATTTACTAAAACCATTACTTCTTCCAATTGTAGATAATGGCCTCGAGCGATAAGGCCCCGAGCGATAAGGCCCCAAAGGACAGGGCACCTAGGCGATCTACTATGGACGATAGGTTTTTCGATGATGCACAGGCGCTGGAAACTTCAGATGATTGCTACACTCTGGCACCTCTACAACCGACTCAACCAACATATCCGGGGTAACATGACTTCCCATGGTCCTTCCAAGTGCTGGCGGATACGAGGCGTGAGAATTGTGATTTTCTTAAAAGCAAACACTTCATTCAATATCAACACGGGAGGGAAAAAACCTCACAACTGCTGATCGAATATCAACGGCGTATAATTTACAACGAAACAATAAAGAACAGCCTTAAGACACCATATTTTAATGGAAACACCAGGAAACCAAGTCGGATACATCGAACACCCATCGCTAAACATCACTAAACAAAACAACACTTAACAAATAATACACTTACAATACGAGTCGTCACGGGGGTGGGGCAAACAACACTAACAAAAACTAACCCAAACATAAACAAAACAACACTAAACAACTACTTGTCGGTCTCTCCGCTAGGGCCCACTCTCTGATCAATCTCATTCTAGATTCCTCTCAAACAACTACTCCGTTAGCTAGCCAGTATGGAACTAGATGAACCGGTGTGCGAACTGGGTCATCACGGTAACTGGTGTCTTTCAACCAGGTCCTTGGAGAAGAGGAACCAAGGAAGCCTAAACCAACAATCCTAAAACGGGAGACAAATCCTGACCAACAGACGCAAACTAAAACATGAAACACTCTGAAACTCCCAAAGAATAGCTCTCCTGTCATTCTCCTTCAATGTCAGAGAACCACCCCACGTAGGAACCCCCAAACAACGTCCATCGGCCCCAGCAGTGACTTCCAGACCTTCCAAACAACTCAAATCAAACATTTCAGGAACTTTTTGTTTGATTTAAGGGATCGATGTCTTAAAAATGAGGTCCCTTCGACCAAATCTTCTCGGAGCAGTCCAGAAGACCAAAACCAGGAAAAATAAGGAGCTCCGACCACAAAGCAGTCACCGACTAACAACGACCCTTTAGAATAATCATGGATCTCCCTTCTCAACCACTCTCTAACGACAAACTACCAACCTACTTCCTCCCTCGTCGTCAAAACATGTCGGCATCCACGAGAAAACTAGAACCGAGGAAACTAGAGAGCACCGAGACGCCCACCACCACTCCTATCCACAACTGCTCCACTTCACCATCGTTCTTCTCCAAACTCGCAAGCCGAGACCAACAAAGCAAAGCTAGATCTGGGCTCAAAGCATGATAGATCCAAAACTCCCTCTCTGATCTTCAACTCGCGACAAAACCTTCGAACTCCCTCCTCCACTGCAAAAGGCACTGTCGCCAAAAGAGTAAGAATGTCGTCGGGGAGCCTCGCTGGAGAGTGGCGGGACGAAAAGTTTACTAGCCTTATTGTTGGGTTCCTAGAGAGAGAAAGCAAAGTTTTTTAGTTTGTTTTGTGATAATGGCAGGACGAACCAACAAAACCAGAGGAGGAAGAGACTGCTAGTAAAGATAAAGTAGAAGCAAAAGAAAATAGTGCTTTACAATTTGACGAAATCAAAGATGACTTCGACTTTGAAATAAATGAGTAGAAAAGTGAATACTAAAAATAAGAGATAATGTCACTTGACTACCCAAATATTGACATATTTTCACCTGACTACCCCTAAAAATTCTTTTGGCATTGTGGGTATCTTACATTTGCAAAATTGTCACCGTTAGTACTCAATATCCATTTCCGTCCATTTTTTACAAAAGTCTGTTAAATTTTAAGTTTAAAAGATCGAAATGCCTCTCTAAGTGTTTTAAATTTTCAAAATGTGCCCTTTTGGGCTCTCTCTCTCTCTTAAAGAATCGTCATCTCTTCTTCTCTATTTCTCCAGAATTAGTTTCACACACACACCTCAGAGACCTCAGAGACTGTCCTTTTCGCTCCGTCTGGTCTTCTCCAGCGGAGGAGGGAGGAGTTGTTGATCACGAGATCCGCCAAAGAGGCGTTGGCGACGGTGATGGAGGGCCCAGACCCAGACGGAGGAGAGGTCGAGGGTTCGAGCAGGAACGAGTTGGGTCTTGCGAGCTCTTTCGGCGATGACGAGGTCTGACCTGAGCTTGTTGCTCAAAGTTATGGGTGCACCATTGGCTCCGGCGCATGTTAGTGGCACCGTGCAATCGTCGATGTCCTTGAAATCGACCATATCCTCCATCCTCGCCGACGAGAAAGCGACTCTGAGATTCGGTAGTGATATGGCGATGAGTAGAAGGAACAACAATTTCTCATCGGCGGCTGAGGTGAATGGTGGCGGCGTAGATGTCGATGCCGGCGGTGATTAGGGCATCGGCGGATTGGGTTTTGTCTCTTCTAATCTATTGATTTGTCTAAATTGAAACAGAGGAGAGAGGTGGTGATGAAGAAGAAAGTAGGGGAAGACATGTTCAAGAAAGGCAGCAAAATTGGTGGCGTCACCAAACAACCACGAGAATCAGCAGACTTAAATACAAAAAAAAGAAGAGAGAAAGAGTTGAGCCCTAGTGACCACGGGCATGATTTGAAACCAGAGAAAGTGAGAGTCAGGTATGGAGGAAGAAGAAGGAATGAGGTAAAAGGGTACATTTTGAAAATTTAAAACACTTATAGGGTCATTTTAGTTCTTCACCTCAAAATTTAGCAGATTTTTACAAAAAATGGACGGAAATGGCTTTAGGTACTTAGAATTTTGAAAATTCGGGTACCCATAATGGCAAATTTTTTTAAAGAGTAATCAAGTGAAAATACGTCAAATTTTGGGATAGTCAGTTGACATTATCCCTAAAAATAACCCTGTGAGAAATAAAATTAGTTAGTGTATTCATACGACGTATAAAATCTATTATTCTTATTTTTGTAATGGGTAATGACAGTTGGTTACACCCAACTATGTCACGTTTCAAAATGAATACCCCAATTTTCAAAATTTCATTTCGGGTACCCGAAGATTCAATAAGCGACACTTAGCCCAACTTTTGTTAATTAAATTATTCGAAAGTATTTTTAATGAATTATTAAAAATATAATTATTTATTCATATTGTTATTAATTATGAAATAAATTTAAATTGAACCACTCAAATCAGTCTTGAACCAATCAGACCAGTCTTATTTCAAATCAAAATCATTAAGGGTATTTTAGACTTTTCAATAGATCAATTTAGTTAGATTTAACCGAAGTTAGGTTAAGTGTAACTTTATTGAATCTTCAGGTACTTCAAATAAATTTTAAAAGTTAGAGTATTTGTTTTAAGACGTGAAATAGCTGTAGCCAATTGTCATTATTTTTTTTAACTTGGATGGTTAGTTTTTGCATTTGGTCTTAAGAATCAAAATTGGATATAAGTGCAACTATATAGTCAATGGTGGTAGAAAATTGGGTGAGTCGGTTTGGAGAAAAGAGTTTGGGAAGAAAATGTTGCAGTTTCCGGCATACATGAGGCAGTACCCATGGTCGACCCGGATGATTCCGACGTCGTTTCTGCTTCCGTCCCAGTGGCCACAGCCCCAGAGCGAAGAGCTCCTCCTCGCCATGGAGGAGTCCGATTTCGAGGACAAGGTATTTATCATCTAAATGCCTAAAACCCCTTATTTGTCTGATTCCCACTTGGTTATGCATTTTGCGGGAGCTCTTTTCTGGGTTTTCTCATTTGCAATCATTCTTTCATGTTAGGGTTTGTAAGGTGTGTCCCTGCCCTTGAAGTAATGCATGTTAGGGTTTGGATTTGTTGGGCAGATTTGCTCAATTGATGTTGCCTTATTTTGTTTGATATGGGAGTGAATGCATTGTGGTCTTCAAATTTGTATTTGTATAATGAAAGTCTTTAATTTGATCTCATGCCTTCCATTTTATACAATTGTTTGATTTGAAGTTATAGATGAACATGCATATTTTAGGAGGTTTCATAGAGTAGAGAAAATGCATTTGCAATCAATAGATGAAGAATTTGCCAAATCATGCCTAGGACCTTCATTTGAACGTTTGTGAAGTGATTGACGAACGACTTGAATTTGGAACATTTGGATATGCGTGTTTAAACTCCTAACCCTTTCTCTAAATATATGTATTCAGATGATAAAATGTGGGATGGACAGAGTTTAGCTTAAGCATTCTGAGTAGTTTTTGGTGATTCTGCTCTTTCTCACGAGGAGATAAAGATAGATCCTCTACTGATCGAACTTAGCGTCATAGTTGTGTTTGTAGTATTTGAGCTTTATCTTGCTGTGTGCACATCAAATGAGGGATAAACATAGTGTGCAAATACAAACAGTGTTTGGATTAGTGTATATATTTCTTACTTCATAACACTACCAAGTTCGAAGCCTTACAGGAGTGTTATAATTAGAACAACAAATCTGTTTCAGACTGCAAAGAAGGTGGTTCGGAGTGTTTCAAGGGAGATAATTTTGTGATGCTGTAAAGTCTTATTCCTTTTACTAAAACTTTGAAAATGCAGAAACTCTGTATATAATTTCTATGCTGCATACAGTGTGCATTTTCAGAACTTTTCAAATCTAAGTTTTCGATGAGCTAAGTTATTAAGAGAAATGAATCCTTTACTAAGACACATAGGTTGGGATTAAGAGTTGAACCTTTCTGGAGGTTATTTCTTGGCTGTATATGTTATTAGTCTGGGTTAGTGTCAACATTTGTTTGGTTAGACCAACAAATCTTGAGTTCACACTTATATATGTAAGATCTTGAGTTCAAATCTTGGTACATACAAATAGAAGTTGGATTTCCTAAATTTCTGCTGATTAAAAAACATTTGTTTGGTTAGAACATGTTACTTTTCAAAATTAAGGCATATCTTAATTGTGCCAGTATATTTGTATTCACCTAAGTTACTTTGTTCAGCCAATGTTTTGCACCCTTGTTATCTTCTCAGATATTATGGAACCAATAAGCATAGTTTGAATCATTTCTTATATCTTGTAAATCATCGGATGCAGGCAATTTTCAAAGTATTGCACGCAGTGTGATCATATTTGCATCACATGATAAACTCATGATTGTATTTGCAGTGTAATGAGATCAAGAAGATCAACAGCAATCTGGTGGTGATTGGAAAAAACAAGGTTGACAATGACAAGGAAGACGACAATGATCCAGATGATGATGACATCGATAATGCGGAGGAATCCGAAGGCGAGGAATTCGAGCAGGAAACTGGTTAGCATCATCCATCCCAAATCCTTGGTCTGTCAGGAAGATCCTAAAACAGTCATTTCAGGGAATAGCATATATATGATGAGGTGTAGACAGACTTAAATGTGGTGTGTAGCGGCTGACCAGGAATTCCAAGCTTTGAACAAAGACCTGGTCAGGATTGTGTGTTTTGAACTAATGTTTTGTTTGTTCTGGAACCATGTTGTCTGCTTCCAAAACTGAATTGAATTTTCTTTTCAACTTGGTAATGTTACTACTTACCGGTGTTGTAAATGTCGCTTGGCGTGGGTTGCGTGGACATAGTTTCGAATTAAATTAGTAAGGAATTAGTCAGAGTTGCTTTTTTTGTGTCCTTTTTAATTTTTATTAATTATATATATAGAGGCAAAATCAACTACAAAAAAACGTCTAAATTGTAGAACTTGTAGTACAATGTTGTAGAACGACGTGTGCAAAATTGAAGCCATGTAGTGCAATATTGTAGAACATGATGAACCATGCCACGTGTCACATTCTACATGGCTTTGCAGCCGAATGTGTTCCTATATATATAATTTTGGAAATATTTTTTTTCTAAAGTGGTTAAATCCGATTTGACTTCCTTGAATTCGACTCAATCTGCCCAAATGACTTAAATTTTCGCTTTTAAATTAGGTTGGTGTTGTAAAAATCTCTGCTTAGTCGGCTTCAGCTGCTTAGGCCGATTCTTACAACCCTAATGCTCAACACAATAGTCAGTCATTACCAGCTCTTTTTCATGTCAACAAAATACTTTCTATTCTCCATGTCAACAAACTACTTAACTTGAAGTTAAAGGACAACAAAATTAATCGGGTTTGAATGTTTCATGTGTATAAATGTTGAAATATATTTTATATCAGACACATAAGTGACAAATTTTTTTGGATAAAAATATAAGAAATGACGGATTAATACATTAAAAAGAAATATTTTAAATTTTGATACACTCAAGTATTAACTTAACGTTTATGTGCACTCAAATTAAGAAGCTTAAACATACAAAAGTGGGAACTTGGGTGCATAGAAACGTGCAGAGGGTTGGAAAGAGAAACAAAGTACTCCTAATTTTAATATATTATAATGCATTTACTCATATTTATCAAATATGTAATATACTATTTCTTTTTAAATCATAAATATATAATACCATACTTCAAAAATAAATAAATATATAATATCATTATTTATATTTAATAAATATATGATATGTCCATTAATATATAATAAAAATAAAATATATTCATGGAATATAATTAAAATTTATTGTACCTATATATACCTCTCATATTTGATAAATATATAATATGTCCATTGATAATAATAATAATAATAATAAATATATATATATATGAGTATAAATAATATTTATTTTCTCTATATATACCTCTCATGTTCTCATATTTGATTCACAAAATTTTGGAATTTTAATTATGTATTTTAATTTTATAATAAGTAATTTTTATAAATTATATTTTTCATATTTGCGTTATAATAAAATAGTTTATTTTTTATAATTACAAATGAATAATAACGTTGAAATATTTAATTATATATAAATAGTGACGTTGAACTAAATAATATAAATCGGAGACACTTCTGTTGTAGCCTCCAAAAAGTGAGTGCCTGTAGAGAGTGAGTGTGTCGATGTAGTAGCTCAAAAGCTGACACGAAAACTCTCGTAAAAGTACTATGTTGTAGATAGCTTAAAGATGCATATCCATTGTATTTCCTGTCAGACTTGAGTTAAAGTGAGACATGGGATGATCTAATTTCATGATCTTTACGAATGAAACCATTTTTTCGGTGTAACTTTCAGAATAGGGTCCATTTTGATTGCCCCAACTTGTCAAACAAGTTGCACCAAAGCTGGGCCACAGATAGAGAGACCTAACCCATTATTTAATTCAAACACTAGTTATCCTCGTAGCTACTTCCTATCTTGTCTCTGTGATATAATTCTTTTTTTCTGAAATCAACCACTCTGGTATGTTTTTTATTCAAATATTCTTAATTAATTCAGAAGAAGCGCCAAATCTCCCCTTAATTAAATTTCAATTGAGGAACAGACAGCTACTGCGGCCTTTGGCAACAATATGAAATGAAAGTATCAAACAAATAGAATTTTATGTTATGCTCAACAGCTCTGTCTCTAACCTTTCAACTCTATTAAAGGCGGTTCACAGATCCCTAACCCTGACGGACAAAATTGGTTGCCGCAAAATCATGAACAAGCAACCATTGCACAACAAAATTCACATTGATTTCCAGTTTCATCGCCCAATCAATAGAACAATTCATAAAATTCGAATCTCCCAACACAAGAATCTACTACTATCTTCTTCTTTGTATGTACTGTAGTGCTGTATAATTTAGGGGATTTTCTCTGTCTAATGACAGTGAGGAACGCGGTACGAAAATCTAGATCTTCCTTCCAAGGGGTAGTGACGTAATTTGGCGGCGAATGGATATCCGACCGGCGGAGAATAGCAGCGGCCGTAGTAGCCGCCGCCGGTAGATTGAGCGGAGAAGACTCTCCTTGAGGGCGAACCGGAGGAGGAATCGGAGTCCAATGACGAAGATGACGATGCTTTTTTAATCGAGGAAGGCGGCGAGAGCACGGCTCTGATGGTCAGAGGACGAGGATCGTATTCTTCGATGATATTGGCCAAATCCTCATCGGACTTGACGGTGACGAGCGTCTCCAGATCTCCCTCAGGCAACTGACACCGCAAAACGACGGAGGATCCACAGAACTCAACGAGCTTCACCATCAGATCTGTAATGAGAATCGTAAATCCTCCAAACTCAAACAACAATCAACAATTGCAAGAAAACAGATTAGGTCACGAATCAATTACCTGAGAAAGAAATAGAGCGATCGACGGCGAGGTAACGGGTGAGGCCGCCGGAGTAGCGGAGGAGGCCGTCGGTGTGGCGGGGGACGATCTTGCCGCCGTAGCTGCAGAGGAACTTGACGGTAGGCGCTTTCACCATTGTTGTTGTTGTTGTTGTTAGTTGACGAGAGAAGAAGAGAAAGGAAGGAGGAGAGGCGTGTTGATTTGTTGAAACTTAAGGAGCGAGGCTTGTGGTGTATTTTATAGGTGAGAGAGAAAGGAACTGACACGGTAATTGCTGAAGCTGAACTCAAGAAACTGTATCATATTCATGACCATTGCGCGTCGCCTTTTGGATATTCTTTAATTCTTTTCTTTGGTAAAAACAAGAGAGCAATATGTGGGCCCATAATTCATCTAATAATCTCCTCTACAACTTGGCCGCTTGTAACTAAAAATAAGTTTACTGTTACTGTTTTTTTTAATGAAAAGGCCGTCCTTTGAAAAATGGGGTTCTCTTTCTCCCAAGGTCAAGGAGTGGCCACATTAACTAATGAAGCAGCTCGCCATATTTTGCCTTCTTTGAACACGTTTCCAATAAGTGATTCTTTCATATTTATATTTCTTATTTTAACCATATTCGTTCAGCAGATCGAGAAGAAGGAATAAACTTTGAGAAATTTATGTTCTTAAACATCGTTAGCATAATATACTTTTTTCAGGAATGCGCTCTGCGTAAAAGTCATCCCTTAAAGAAGAAAATAAGAATATATGTAATTATGTAATCATTGTGAATAAACGCATATTTCATTTCAATCTGCACATTCGATAGCCCATAACTATAACCTTGACCACATATTTCATCCCATGAACAGCGTTACATATCAATTCTATTTTGGTAACTCGCATGTGAAACTATTTTTTTCATTGCGAAATCGAAGTGTGTCACACGTTTCCGGCTCATATTAGTATTTCATGTTGTAACAATTGACATCAATGGAGTTTTGTTGATATAACAATGAAAATGACACGAATATCATAACCTCTATCTACTCTGTTGACACGAGGATTTGAATATTCATTTTCATGACTTAATCAAGGTGTTTCATACATCTACTCAAATTGTTTTTTCGTTTTGTAACATGTACCGTCCATGGATCTGTTGGAACAATTGGCGTGTATAGAGATAATGATATTGGTATGTCTCATAGTTTGTAAGTCTCATGTTTCATACATAGGTTTGTAGATTATTTTCATGGACGAAAACTGGTCGTATATTGTTGTTCCATGACAATGCATGTCAAATTGAAAAATATGGTTCATAAAATAACTTATGAATTTGGTTCACTTACTCACGGCCATGTTTATTAATTTGAATTGTTTCACCGATATCAAGGACAATGAAACATATGATTCATATGAAACTTGTTCTTACATACGCGACCATGTTCATGAAAATGAATATACTTCACCGATTCAAAGACGATAAAGCTTAAGTTAAATCAATTTTAGACGTATTTTTAACAAATTAAAAGCCGATGACACATTGTTCGTCGTATTTGCAAACATAAATCACTTTTGAGACTATTTCACATTCACTTGTTCGAATAAAAAATATATGTAACAATCTAATACAAAGATCAAATATTCAGCTTATAGAATATTATAGATGTTGTGAATTAATTTTATAAATATAAAATAGAAATAATTTCCATGAAAATAGAATTATGAATGTTGCCGATCTTATGGAATGTCAAAGATGATGTGAATCAATTTAGAAAATAAAAGTGTTGATAAAATGAAAATAAAAGTGTTCATAAACAGAAAAAAAAATCAGATAATAATTATATTTCGAGATTTGTAGAATTGATTGCCATTTGGACTCACCAATGCACAATACAATTACCATGATGTCCTGTCATGTTGCAAAATGAAAAAAATTTAAATTCGCAAAATACTTAAATTATTTTAAATTGTCACTGAAGTTAATGAATTAATCATATCCATACATATTACGATCCAACGACTAAGTAGAGGTTTTTATTTACTCATGTAATCTTACTTTATTACAACCCTACTATTTTATAGCATTTGAAACAAAAGAGTATTCAATATTTTAAAATTTCTCAACTTAAACTAATTACTCCATTAATTAATTATATTCTTTATAATTAATTTTGCAAACTCAATTATTTTTTCACTTATTTGTACAAGGCTCTCTCACCTCTGCCCGACTTGGGTGTGGTATTTTTTTAAAACATCGAGAGTGTAGCAATATATATATATAAAAGAAAAATTGTTTTCTTCATTTAAATAGTTTATCGTAATATACTAATACAATTAAAATTCTGATTTTTTGTTCAGTGATTTATTATAGTATACCAATACATTTCAGACTCTATAAATAATTTATTGTGATATACTAATACAATTAAAACACTAATATATTGTAGTATACACATACATTTCAAACTCCATTAAGTTTATTGTATTGTACAAATACAATTAAAACTCAACTATTTTTTATTTATTTTTTAATTCGATGATTTATGTATGTTAATACATTTCAAACTCAATTAAAAATTAAAACACTATTACATTGTTATATACTAATGCATTTGAAACTCAATTGAAGTTATATATATTTTTAATTGAAGGTTCTATTTTTCAGAATTTTTTTGTTTTTTAATTTAAATGCTTAATTATAATAACAAATAAAGTTAGTGGTAATTAGGATTTGGTTTGACTAAAGTTACGAAAAATAATATTAATTAGTACTCTGTTGGATTACAATTCCTTTCATAACCTAATTTGAATACATGTAAATCACATGTCTCTGTTTAATATACAATTCATTAACCAAATAAAATTATCTTTGTCATGTTCATTAGATTTTGATGAATGTGTTTGATACGTTTGACTATGCGATATTTTAATTCGTCGTGTTGATTTTCAGGGGAAAAATGAAGGATTGAATAAAAAATATTGTTGGAATTGACTATTTTAGACATATTCAGCAATAAAACATAGATCACCTGTGATGGAAAAAAAGTGAATGGTTTGGTAATGTTCAAATTTGAATCCACATCGGTTGGTACAAACAACTTTTCACTTCAAATCAAACTTGAGTAACGAGGTTTTGGTCATGTTTTTAAGGTATGCTCTCATTATTTTATAAGATATTGAAATTTTTGAATCCTTGCGTGATTTTTTTTTGAGCTGATTTCTCCATGTTATTAGGGGAACGAAATAACAGTTAAGAGATAGTTAATTGAGTTCAAAGAACCAAAAAGCTATCATAAATCACATCAAAGATAATACGATATTGACATGTATATCAAACCCAATTCTAACTCATGCATTCTAATCCAATTCATTTCCCTTTCCACACAAAACCCTAACAAATACCTTAGTTACTTATGTGAATGGAAATAAAACCCAAATTCATAATACTCATCATCATCAACGAATCCAAAATCAAAATTATAAAATCCAATCTCAATTACTTTCACAACTATAACAAAAGAATTAAGACTTGTATAGAATCCAATCAATAGTACCCAAATCAAGTTTTAATCAATCCTCCATGTTAGTAATCTCAAAAAATCCAAACACAATTGATTTTACTACCTCAGACCTCGAAATCAAAGAATAATCTTCACTTGAACTCCTCCCAATCACCTCTTCTTCTCCTACTCTTCTAATAACGTTCTTTTTCCTCTCGCTCATCGAATGATGATGAAATCGTCATTTCTCTGACCTAAAATAGGTCCAAACTCAAGTTGGGGCAAATGGGTAATTTCACAACGAATTTGAATTTAGAGCAACTTCCCGGGTGAACCTGCCTGGTGGAGTCCGGTAGTTCACCCCTACAGTGAATTTGCTTATAATCATCCAAGGTACGGCATGTTGGGTTGAGTTTGACGGGATACCCTCTTCAAAATCGGCCCCGTGATGTTGTTGGGTGACTCCCATGTGACTTCGCCAAACCCGACAGGTGAAGTTGCTGAGGCAACCCCTGCAGGTTAACCCGGGCTATTTGATTATCTATTCGAAACCAGCCTCATCCTTACGAATTAAGGCAACCTGCCAGGTTGGGTCTGGTAGGTTGCCCAGAAGGCTGTCCTCCTTTGCCACTTTTGTGTTTTAGCTCAATTTCGACCCCTTTTTGACCTATTTTCACTTGAAATACTCTTGAAGTATTCGTGAGGTAAAAGTAGCATATTATTCACCAAAAACTATAAATTCAAGACAAAATGAGGTTAAAAGTGAGGAGATTTGACTCGGGAGGATAATGAATTTCCGACCCTAACATGTACTGACTTGAAAGATGGAGATTCCTACTATACCTTTAAAATGAAATTAATCTGGATGATTTTAGTTTATGATGGGATGACTAACATTAATTCGTTTTTCTCGCCTTTAGTTGCCTCGTAGAATGAACTTTAAGGTAGGTTTGGAGCACCCATATACTTAGTTCATTTTAACTAGCTTTCTCAGAATTAATAATTAAACTAGATAATTCGTTAGTTTTCATAAGGAATAATGACAATTTAGTACACCTAACTATATGAAAATGACACTTTCATACCTTAACTAATTTTGATCTCCTTTTTAGTACCCTAACTATTTTTTTTGGGATAACCTACTCCTGAAATGCCTAAAATACTTAAACTAACCATTGTTGAACCGTAATTAAACCGGGTAAATTGAATTGACCTAGCTCAATTGGGCTCTAACTGGTTCAATTTGGTCCGATCAAGAAATTGAATCAAACAAGAAACTTTTGAATTGCGTATTAAATATAAACCAAAGATAAACCAAATTGAACTGGTTCGCATCTGATTTCTTAAACCAATGGTATTTTAGATATTTTTTGGTAGGTTGTCCCAAAAAAATAGTTAGAGTACTAAAAAGAGACAAAAATAGTTAAGATATGAAAGTGTCATTTTCGAATAGTTAGGTGTAATAAACTGTCATTATCCCTTGACATAATCCCCGGGATTTCTCCATCCCTGATCGCCTTTATTATTTGATTACTTATATTCATTTCTCGTGTTCTTGGCTTGTTTTGTGTTGAATCGTGACATGTTTGACCTATTGCATGCTAGAATCGTGTTTCACTACCTCCAAACTATCTTATCGACCGGACCCAAACCTTCAATCACATAACCCAAGTGTTCCGCACTATTAAAATCGCGACTCCCCGTGGGATAGTGGCGGAGACACAGGGGGCAACTGCCCCTGCTTGCCAAATTGAATTTCCTTTTTCTTATATATATATATATATATATATAGGAGCACATTCAAGTGAGAATTAAGAGTCGAGTGAGAACATTTGATAATCACCCAAATGTAACGAGGGGGACGTGTATTTTTCTATAGCCTAAAAGGTAAAAGTGTTACCCGTCGAGGGAAGGGGTATTACGATGGATTAGAAGAATTATTTTTTTTTTTTACTTTTTCTGGTCTGTCATAATAATGTTAAGTAAATACATGTCATAATAATGGAAACACGGGCATAAAAATACACTACATAATAATGGAAATACATTGTTTATAATAATGAAAATACATCATATAATAATGGAAACACGAATATAATGCCATTGATAACGAATAATAGTTGAAATACAACTCTTTTAAGGTCTAAAAATACGACATGATTTTCAAGTATCAATAAGTACGTTTTGTTTTCATTTTCTAATATCTCCGGTTGTGCAAATTGAAGCATACAAGCTCAATTTTCCTTTTAAGTGTACGAACTATTAAGTAAAAAATCTAACCGGAGAAATCCCCCCTTAATTTGGTTTGTATTAAATATTTAAATTTAATTAAGATTTATTTTGAATTGAAATTTAATCAATAGATAGTTACAAAATATATATGACAATCAAACTATTTTTTGAATGTAACATTCAGTTTCGATGTGATGATGTATGGTCTTATATTGGAGTAAAAAAAGTATTGTATCAAAAGTTGCCCACATTCCATGTGCACTTAAAGATAGAGCTACATGGGATCAGTGTCAGGTGTGATTGTGATGTGAAACTAGATGAATTCAATGGCATTGTTTGACACATGTCCAAGGTTCAGCCCAATATGCCTCTAATCACAATAGAAATGTCTTAAACTGTGTAGATTTGAACAAGTTTTCAAGTTTGGAGAAACATTTGCCAGCAAGATTAGCCTACATAGCGTGGAAGGGGACGCACCACATGAAGGTGACACGTTGCCAGACTCAGCGACTTGGATGGAGAGATCCTGATTCTGATCTAACACCACAGGTTCGAGAAAAATAAAGTAACATAAAAAGAAGCATTTTCGGTTAGATATAGACAGAGAAGCCTAACATATGACATCTCAGAATTTTGTTTTGTTTTGTTCTGTTTCTATTTAACTTTTGACTAATGGACAAATACAAGACAGAAACGTTGAGCTTCTTTGCAGTTGCAGATGTGTGGTTGTGGTAATTAGTGCGGCTCCTTCTCGATTCTCATTTTCATATTCATCTCCCGTAAGATTCAGATTCACATTTGGATTTTGCGTCGACAAATTCGATTTAAATGTTCCAAAGCGTGAACATATATTTTCTTAACTTGTAGAGAAATTAGGGATACTTCTAGAAAATATCCTTTAGAATTGTCTAAATCTCACATAATATTCCTAAAAACCAATAGTTTCATGCAACCCTTTAATTTGTGCATTCATCTTATTCCGCCAGTTTAAACCATGTGATGGTCACGTGTGTGTAGCTAAACTTATTTAATATTTTAACTACCCCAATCCACAATTAAAGTTAGAAAATTAGAGAGTATGAGAGATATGGGTAAGACGCAGAATAAAGGATGAGAGAGCTGCAACTAACACTCATTGGATGTGGAGAAGATCGTGGGGACGGTCATAAGCACAAAATCATGCATTGCGGAAGATAATAGATAAGATGTCCTTGTAAATACCAAAATGGGGTTCGAAATTGAACAAACTAAATTTTGAAGTTGGGTATTTACAATTGTTGGATTCGAAGCTGAAATTGAGGGTCTTACAATTCTAGGGTTCACACTTGAATTGAGGGTTTTGCAATTGCAAGGTTTAGTCTTCAATGTTGAAATTCGAAGCAAGAAATAGGGGGTTTTGCAAATTGAGGTTTGGAGTTGATTTTTAGGTCTTCAATTTTAAGGTTTGAAGGAAGAAATTGTGGCTTTTTTTGAAATTTAAGTTTGGGATGAATGTATGAATTTATATTTTAACATTTGAAGCAAGAAATTAGAGTTTTAACATATTTAATATTTTCTTTTGAAATTTAATTTATTGATTTGCATGAATTGATTTCATGTGAATAAGGATTTAGGGTTTTCACTCATAATTTTTAGGATACGATATTAAATTAGAATTTCTTAATTTTGCATACTTATGGTTTTCGTTTGAAACTCAATAAATTGTTTGTGATGATTATTCTTAGAAAATAATTTTTTTCTGATATGAATTTTATTGGTATATAAGAATATGTCCCGTGACATGAAAAGATTGCTTTAACGCTGAGCTGGGAGATTGAGCAACTCCTTGGTGGAGTTTTGGAGTAGAAAATAAGCTAATTAGGATGAAAATGAGCTAAATAGCTAGTTTGTGATGTTGGAGGATTATATTTTTCTGTTACCTATAAAATATTGGCATTGACATCAAATGTCGTTACTACGTTAAGTATTGGCATATTTTTTAGCGCAAATTCAAGATGTCGAACAACATGTTGCAACACAGTTGGTGCGACATGGTACTCGCAGTAATAGGCAAGACATCGAAGACTTCCTGTTTTACTCACAGAAGATGTGCGCGCAAAATGATTAAAGACCATGAACGAATTAGGCAAGGTCCAGCTGGAAGACAGACACGAAAGCAATAGTTAATGAAGGCGGCAACGCCAACTTGTCACTTGCCAAGAAAAGCAAGGCGGCAAGGGATTTCCTCATCGGAATAGGAATCCGATTAGGCAATGTGAGTTGCTATAAAAGCAGGTGCTACCCCCTTAGCAAATAAGTCCTTTCTCTGTGCTAAATTGACAGAGCTCTTAACCGTGTAAGACGAACAGATTGAGAGGCTGATATATTAAGAGATGACACTTTCGATTACATACATCAAGTCGAGGAGATTTGAGTGTCGGTAATCTATTGGGTTTTGTTCGTGATTGAAGACTCACGAAGAAGATTGTCAAAGACAACACAACCGAGCATAGGCTTGCTCGAAGGGTGGAATTGAGATGTTCTTAAAGACAGGGAGAGTCCCTGGTCGAGGTTTTTCACGGTGAGATCTATAGTAGCTTAGGACAATAGCTTGTGTGATAGCTAGTTGATGCTTGAATTTGTACTATTGACTATCGAATAGTGAAAACTTTTCCACTAGCAGAGTGCCCCCAGATGTAGGTGCAGAGTCACTGAACTGGGTAAGCATATTGTGTGTCTTATGTTTACTGCTTTACTATTCACTGTTCATAAACCGTGATTAAGCAAGTTATCGAACCAAAAGTCACAGTATTAGGTTCGACATCTTGTCCCTGCTACTTAACAGAATTTCAACTGGTATCAAAGGGGCACCTTAATTCCTGCAAAAATTCTGTGTAGCTAACATGGACTTAAAGGAAGGAAGATCGATCAATCGACCACCAGTGCTCGATGGAACTAACTATGGTTATTGGACAACACGAATGTGTGCCTTCATGAAATCTCTCGATATCAAGACATGGAAGGTTGTTTTCAATGGCTGGGAAGAACCTCAGTATGCTGATGCTCAAGAAAATCAAACCAGTCTAAAACCCGAGAAATACTGGATCAACGAAGAAGATGAGGGAGCCCTAGGTAACTCTAAAGCTCTTAATGCCATATTTAATGGAGTAGACAAGAATGTCTTTAGGCTTATCAACACGCATACTAGTGCCAAAATAGCCTAGAATACTATTGCCACTACCTATGAAGGAACCTCCAAAGTTCGAGAGCAGAAACTACAATATCTCACCTCAAATTTTGAAGCTCTTTCTATGAAGGGGGATGAGACCATATCAAAGTTCAATGTACGAATCAGGGATCTAGCCAATGAGTTATACTCACTTGGTAAACCAATGAGTGATGAAGATCTTGTCAGAAAAACCCTAAGGGCCCTAAGTTCCAGATTCAAGATGAAGATCACAACCATAGAAGAATGTCACGATCTGAAAGTTCTGAAATTTGATGAACTCATGGGATCCCTCATGACCTAAGAGCTCTCCCTTCCAATTATGGAAAAGAAACACAAAGGCGTAACTTTCAAAAGTCCGGCTCATGCTCAGAAGGAGGAAGTACTCTCATACTCTGACAGCGTTATTAACGACACTATCGCTATGCTCGCCAAGAACTACAATCGAGTCATGAAAAGATTTAATCAAATAGTTGGAAGGAATTTCCCACGAGATGTCAAAGACAAACCTCAACAAAGGTTTCAAAAACCTGAGAACAGAGAAGATAGAAGAGGCGATAAAGCAGAAAAGGAAAGAGGGGTACAATGCTTTGAATGTGAAGGCTATAGGCATGTGCAGAGAGAATGTCCAAACTTCTTGAAAAAGCTAAAGAAGGAATATACTAAATATTTTTTAGATGAAGAAGAAGGAGACAATGACACAGAGCAGACAAGTAACTATGCAGCATTCACTGCCTCTATATCCACTGAGCCTTTGAAGAAGCCAGCCTTAGATGATGAGTTATCAGACGAGACGCTCAACAATGCATACAATGAGTGGTATATCAAATGGCTTGAAGACTCTCAAGTAATTGAGAGACATAATACATTAATTATCTCTCTCAATAAGGACAAGACAAGACTTCTTGAAACCATCATTGATCTGAAAAAGGAAGTTGTCCTATTAAAAAGAGAACTTGAGCTCATAACCAAATTCATCAAGATGATGAACCCAAGCACTGACACCCTGGATCAAATCTTATCTATTGGAAAGTCAACAAACAACGTGGAAGGACTTGGTTACTTTAAAGGTGCTTCAACATCACAAACCATTTTTGTTCCTCAAAAGACTATGAACAACATGTCTCATTAGATGCCACAGACATCTGGTAGTACCCGATCACAGAAGAAACATCACCATGGTAGCTCAAAGAAAAGAAAACATAACTGGACATGCCATCACTGTGGACAAAGAGGTCACATCCGACCATTCTGCTATCACCTCTATGGAAAGTACCCCATCAAACGCAGGACAGCCAAAGCTCGAACTCAACAAGTATGGAGGAAGAAAGAGGTACATTCTCAACCATAAAAAGAATGGAGGGTGAAGGAAGTACACTATCGGGTTAATACATCATACACCTCCCTAAAACTCTCTACCAGTAATGATTGGTATTTTGATAGTGGCTCATCTCGACATATGACTGGTATTATCTCCTTCCTTACTACACTGACACCATGGAGATGGAGTAAAAGCCAAAGTATTAGGGAAATGGAAACTCAACCTCCCCAACTCATTCTGTCTAAAGGAATACTTGTTGGTAGAAGGACTCACTGCCAATTTAATAAGCATAAGCCAATTATGTGATCTAGACCTCGAAGTTAAATTTATTCGTAACAAGTGTGAGTAATGAATACTCAACTAAAGGAACTCATGACTGGTCTCAGGACACAAGACAACTGCTATCTATGGTCTCCAACAACAGCTCCTTTATCTACTCAATGTCTTATGTCCAAAACTCAAGAAACCAAACTCTGACATCAAAACCTTGGACATATCAACTTAAGAAGCATGCATAAAATCTTATCTGAACAAACTAACATTGAAGTTCCATAACTTAAAAATGTGGAAGGCAAGATCTGCGGAGAATGTTAGATAGGTAAACAAGTCAAGACATCGCACAAAAAGGTTCAACATCTTACCGCGTCTCGAGTTTTAGAACTTTTACGTATCAACCTCATGGGACCAATTCAAGTCGAGATCCTAGAAGGAAAGAAGTATATTTTTGTATATGTCGACAACCTCTCAAGATCTACCTGTGTTAACTTTATTAAAAAAAAACCAGTCACATTCTCCGTCTTTGAAGCTCTATGCCAAAAAATTCAAAAGAAGAAAGGAGAAAGCATTGGTAATATGGTCGGTGTGAATTTGAAAACATCAATTTTGTCAACTTCCGTGCCGTCGAAGGAATAACTCATGAGATTTCTGCCCCCATCACATCTCAACAGTATAGAATCGTTGAAAGGAAAAACAGAACTCTACAAAAGATGACTCGGGTCATGATGCTAGCAAAGGACATACCCCTACATTTCTGGGCAGAAGCACTGAACATGGCTTGCCATATTCACAATCGTGTCACCCTCCGTCCAGGTACTACGGTCACACTTTATGAAATATGGAGGGGAGGAAGCCTAAATATTTCTGTCTTTGGGTCAACATGCTACAGTCTCGCTGATAGGGAACCAGAACGGAAACTTGATTCTAATAGTGACGAAGTTATTGTGAATATTCCAAAAGTCAGACAAAATATCACTGACAAAGCAGGTGACATTGAACAAAAAAAATTGTCTCCAAAAGCTTATCAGAAAAATTCATCAAGGAAAATTCAGAAGAATCACCCACCTCAGGATGTGATTGGTGACATCAAGGAAGGAGTAAGAACTCGACGAAAGCCACTAGTAAACTTACTCAACATGATCACCAACATGTGCTTCGTTTCGAAGATTGAATCCAAGAACGTACAAAATGTCATAAAAGATGAATATTGGGTGTGCACCATGCAAAAAGAACTGATACAATTCGAAATAAATGAAGTTTGTGAGCTGGTACCAAGACCAAGCAATGTCAATGTTATCAGGACAAAGTGGATCTTCAAGAAAAAATCAGATGAGCAATGAAACATTACTCGCAACAAGGCGAGGCTTGTAGCTCAAGGGTATCTTGAGGCTATCTGACTTCTTCTCAGCATAGCTTTCCATCTACGATTCAAACTCTATCAGATGGACGTGAAGAGCAATTTCCTCAATGGATATCTAAATAAAGAAGTCCACATTGCTCAGCCAAAAGGATTTGAAGATCCTAATTCTCCAAACCATGTCTACAAACTGAAGAAAGCCATTTACGACTTTAAGCTAGCCCCTCGAGCCTGGTATGAACGTTTAACTCAGTACTTAGTTCAAAATGGCTATATTCGAGGGATATTTGATGGCTGCTTTTATCTTGGGAACAATCTTATCTCTTGGTTCATCAAGAAACAAAATTGTATAATCCAACCTACTGTTGAATTCGAATACATTGCCGCTGGAAATAATTGCACTCAACTCTTATTGATGAAGCAGATGCTTGTAGAGTATAATGTCAAACAAGATGTCATGACATTGTCATGTGACAAGAATAGTGCCATCAATATCTCAAAGAATCATGTGCAACATAGCAAAACCAAGCACATAGACATCAGACACCATTTCATTCGAGAGCTCGTGGAAGACAAGAAGATTAAGCTAGAGTATATTCCCTCAGAGAAACAGCTTGCTGACATCTTCACAAAAGTATTGGACACAAATCGGTTTGCAAGTCTAAGGTCCTCCCTTAGACTTTGCTACCTTGAGTAATATTTGTCAAGGAAGAAAAGAGAGAGAGCTTTGGTGTTTTGTATTTCTCTCTCTCTAGAAGGACTATTAGGGTCCACAAAATCAAATCCGGGCCCAATTATTCAAGCTCGTTTCATATTGTTTCCAAAATAAAAGAATAAAAAAACAAGAAAAAAAATATTTTGATGACAAGACGTGCAGCCAATCCACGCAGAAACTCCTCAGTTTCGCCATAAAAAATTCAGGCGCCCTTGCATCTTTTCTACTTTCTCAGACATATACCTTAGGCATTCAAAATCTAGGGTTTCCCACCCATAGACTTCCTATCCTCAAACCTTCTTTGTCTGCCTAAAAGAAAATGGTGGGTACACGAAGCGGACGAACACCAACCAGATTAAAGAAATCACAACCCATAATGAGGTTTAAAACTGTTCCAAAGAAAGGGACAAGCCCGAGAGTTGCACGAAACAAATATGGAGTAAAGACTCTAGGAGGAAACTTCTCCAAATCAACGCCCAGTCACACTAAAACCACACTATCACCAAACCTGGACGAAGACACAACAACAAGAAAGGAAGTCCCGTCCTTCATTGATGAAGAAAAAGCTTCAATAGACTCCCAAGAGCCAGACCCATCACTAGTAGGTAACCCTAATTCTTCCTCTCAAACAAAATCAAGAGAACAAGAGGGTAGTCCGTTATAGATAAATCTGACTCCACACATGAGCAAGAGGAAGAGGAAGACAAAACTGAAGAAGGTCTCTCGAGTGACGATAAAACTCCTCTCATTACCCTACAATCAAAGAAAAAAACAAGACTTATGCAATCGAAAAGAAAGTTTGTGCTACTAGATGAAGGAGAAGTGACCTCAATGAAAAAGAAAAATAAAGGAAAAGAAGCCACAGAGGAAGTTGAGACATCAACCCCAACCACCAATCAGAAAAAGAAAAGGAAGGCTACTGCAAAAATTAGTGATGAATCAATCATGCTAGAAGGTGAAGAAGAACTAGGGGATCTTCAGACTCCTAGCACAAGAAAAAAGATAGGTGCTCATAAGGTTCCCTACAACATCCCTGATGCTCCATTAGACAATGTCTCCTTCCACTCTGTTGAGAGTGCAAGCAAATGAAAATATGTATATTAGCGAACCATTTATGCAGAAAGAGAATTCTCTAAAGATGCACAAAAGCTTGATGTCATTATGGAACTACTTAGGGACGCATGAGTCCTAAAGACTGTAACCAATCTGGGAGTATTCTATCCTAAACTAGTCAAAGAAGCTATTGTGAATCTCGCACCATACTTTTGTGATCCTTCTCACTATGAATTCCGGAAGATCTATTTTCGAGGACATGAATTTGACTTCTCAGATAATTCAATCAATGCCTACCTAAGGGTGGAAAAGGTAGCTTCTTTCGATCAGGTTTCTAGTCTCCATACCATAGCAAAAGAAATCACTGGCCAGGCAAAAAAAGATTGTCCCCACAAAGGAATAATGACATCATCTGAACTATGAGTCAAATACTCAATTTTGTATAGGATTTGAGTTGCTAACTGAACGCCATCTACTCATGGTTCAAACATCACTGCAGATTTAGCTCGCCTTATCTATCAAATAGGTACACACTCCCTTGTTAACTTTGCCTCCTTTGTTGCTAATCATCTGGTCAGACATGCAAAGTTCTATGGCGTGAAACTTCCCATTGGCTTTCCCAGACTCATCACAGGAATTCTTCTACAACAACACCCAGACATCCTGCGAGGAACAGATGAAGAAGGAAACCGGTCTGGAGAACTCAATATAAGTCATAAACTGTTTGAAGGGAAACATGTGCGAGACCTTGACGAATTCACTGCTGGAACATCTAGAGCATCAAACAAATTTAAGAGAGTAAAGACAGTCCAAGAAAACATTCTAAAGGAACTTCGGGAAGAGGTAGCTTGTTTCTCAAAAACCATAACTGTTCTCACCAACAGATAGACAGTTTGTGAAGGTCTTATACATGACTTGACGGCTAGGACAGAAGCAGAAGAAGAAGAAGCAGCCATCTCTCAAGAAGAAGCCAGCCTCACATCACAGTAAAACCTCAGTAATTTCGTTTCTGGAAAACTTATTTTTGTTACTAACACTTGAATCCCCGGGGACTGTCCGGGTTACTTTTTGAACAATATTGATTTTGCTCCTCGGTGGAGCTGGATATTTGCCCCGGGGTTAGTTTGCTCGTGTTTAGAGCTGGTTTTTGTTATTTGTGGTTTGTCAAAACCTTCTTTGATGGTACCCTTTTGCCATTTTTGAGGCATTTAGGGGGAGATATTTAGGTAAGGCAGTTTTCAAGCCATCCAAAAATCTTGGAGACTTGTTAACTTAAGCATGATGGAACATGTGTCACGACATGTTACCACATGTTATATGTCTTGCTACATAAGACATCATGAAGATGAAGAACATGATTGAACATGTGTCACAACATGTTACCACCTTGCCACAGAAGACGCTTCGAAGATACTGAAGATGGTGCTAATCAGAAAATACCCAAAGCTCTTCGTCAAAATATTCTTGCCTAAAATATTGCCAAAGGGGGAGATTGTTACTACGTTTAGTATTGGCATATTTTGTAGCGCAAAGTCAAGATGTCGGACAACATGTTGCAATACAGTTGGTGCGACATGGTACTCGCAGTAATAGGCAAGACATCCAAGATTTCCTGTTTTACTCACAGAAGATGTGCGCGCAAAAGGATTAAAGACCATGAACGAATTAGGCAAGGTCTAGCTGGAAGAAAGACACACAAGCAAGAGTTAATGAAGGCGGCAACGCCAACTTGTCACTTTCCAAGAAAAGCAAGGTGGCAAGGGATTTCCTAATCGGAATAGGAATCGGATTAGGCAATGTGAGTTGCTATAAAAGCAAGCGCTACCCCCTTACCAACTCAGTCTTTTCTCTGTGCTAAATTGACAGAGCTCTTAACCGTGCAAGACGAATGGATTGAGAGGCTGATCTATTTAGAGAGGACGCTTTCGATAACATACATCAAGTCGAAGAGATTTGAGTGTCGGTAATCTATTGGGTTTTGTTCGTGATTGAAGACTCGCGAAGAAGATTGTCGAAGACAACGCAACTGAGCATAGGCTTGCTCGAAGGGTGGAATTGAGACGTTCTCAAAGATAGGGGGAGTCCCTTGTCGAGGTTGTTCACGGTGAGATCTTTAATAGCTGAAGACAATAGCCTGTGTGATAGCTAGTTGATGCTTGAAGTTGAACTATTGACTACCGAATAGTGAAAACCTTTCCACTCGCAGAATGCCCCCAGATGTAGGTGCGGAGTCACTGAACCGTGTAAACATATTGTGTGTCTTCTGTTTACTACTTTACTATTCACTGTCCATAAATTGTGATTAAGCAAGTTGTCGAACCAAAAGTCACAACATTAGGTTCGACATCTTGTCCCTGCTAGTTAACAGAATTTCAAATGTGTTCAAGTTTAAGTTCTCTATGAATACTTCTGTTTTTTGGTGATTCTCAACTTGTAATTAATAGAATGAACCCTGTTTTTTTTTTCTTCTTCATGTTTTGGTGAATGGTGGTACTTGTAACTTTCAATCTTTACTACGGCTTTAATGGGTTTACAGCGTGCATGATTGAACCATCTAAGCTACATGTAAATTCAAATAAATTTTTTGCCTGGCCGGTCAGCAGTGAAGTGAATTCATAACATGTTTACACCTTTCCAATTTGAAAGCTAGAGTCCAAAATAATTGCAGCTATAAAAAAATTGAACCAAAAGTTGATTCCTTGTCCCCTCATCCTTCAATCCTATCAAACAGTTGGCATTAAATATTAAAAGGTAACAAAAGTGAAGATAATACATCATTCAAGGCTGAGAGCTGGAGTTTTTTGGTGGTCTTCAATGGCTTTGGGGATAAGGTTGCAGAATCAGATCTCAAAGTTTCTCCATATTTGACCTATGACTTCCTCCAGAAAATGGCGGTGTTGTTGTTGTTGCTGGTGGAGATGGAAAGGTGCTGCCGGTGGAGTCGATCCAAAGCCCTGTGTTGGGACAAATATTCCCTCTTGACTGTTGAGACAAGTATTGTTCCCACTGGCAATTGTTTTAGAAACCGTGAACAACAAAACTTTCAATACACGCTGAAAAATGTTAAAAATTCGCTTTGAAGAATGATAAATTCATATAATATGTTAAGCATAAGAAATGATGTAAAAAAATAGGCATAACAAGAAAAATAAAAATCATCTTAGAATTAGAAAAAATAAAAAACTAAATGAACAATTATAGAATAAGAAAATATCAAGTAAAATTTATGTAGGTTTGTTGAGTTCTCTTCTGATTTATGTCAGATTAACTTTAATTTCTTAGTTTTTACTAACTTAAAAGGCTCAGTAAAAATATTTTTTAATAAAAAACTCAATATAATCAAGATAAACAGACAGCTAAAGTAACACCTTCAAATTAAAGATCAAATTGCACAAGAATTAAGAATGTGAATAAACAAACTAAAATTAAACAAACATAAAATAAATGTGCAAACATGTCGGTTTCTTTCCAAACCAAGCTCTATCTGATCTAATCCCTGTTGTGGCTTCACTATTTAAAACTTTTCTCCCCTTCTCTTTGTTGTTGGAAGTTTCTCTTGTGCAGTTTGTTTTTTAGCTTGCATCTCAACTTCGATACACGACACCTTTCATTTAACATTTAAATTTCTTTCACGAGATTCCATGCGAGAGTTCACGAGATTTGTGAGCTCTATTTCTGTGGTATAGTGACCAGATTTCTTACTCTTCATTTTTCCCTTAGAAGACTATCATGGATTTTTCATTGCAGATTTCCCGTTAGCTCCCTTACTGTTTGACGAATGGCCATGGTCCTTGGGAGTACATGACCTGGCGTTGTGCCCTTGTATGACGTTGACTACAAAAGAGACTCACTTCTTCCCTTCTCACCGTCCCCAGTAAAGCCTCATTCTCTTCTATGTGTTTCTTTATCCTCGTCTTTATTCTTCCAGGAGGTTTGAGGATTTTAGGGGGCAGACTTTTAGGAAATTTCATTTTGGGCCACTCATCCATGGTAGGAACCACTTCCATGTACTCATAATATATCAAGTTTTAAGTCTCAACAAAGTAGTATTTATGAATGTAATCCTTAGGCAACTCATTCATGTACTCAATTGTCCGAATTGTATGTTTATAGGGAATTCCATTTAACTGCCAGTCTGGGAATGTACATGTTTTGTCATTTATCCTAACTATACACCCAGATCTACCTACAGTAACATAGAATACCACATTCCTCGATTTCTTGTTACCCAACCCTTACCCTCATCCTTATTTTTTTCTAATTGTGCCTGAATGCTCCTACACAACTTACCATCATAATTGTCATATGCCCCAATCCTTTCAACAAACATATCCATCAACTTCCCCATAATAAACTCACAAATATCATATATATGCATACTCCTACCATCGTTTATCGAAAAGTTAAACCATTCAGACAAACTATTTTTTTTAAATGTTAGACTAGCTCCTGGGATAAAGAAAGTCTTACACTATGCCTTTTGGCTCTAGCATGGACCCAATTGTAAGCGTCTGGATTGAAGGCCTTAGCTCCTCTATTTTCTCATCAAATTTATGGGCTGATGTCACCTTCGAGAGGATGTACATCATCTTCTTCAAAGTTGGATCCTTGAATGACAAATATAAGTTCTCCCACATGTGGCACATACGATATATGTGCTCAACTTCAAGTATCCAGTGCTTAAACAACTCCACCAAACCCTTACATCAACATAAATCATATAATTAGAACACTGAAATTATCTAAAACTATGAATTTCAGAAAATTTCTAAAACTTCAGCAAACTTATAATCAACAGAATTTCAGAAATGATAAAATTAACAAATTGAAATTTTATAAAAAATTCTAACAATAAATTATAAAACTATGAATTTCAGAAAATTTTTAAAACTACAATTATCAAGAACAGATGTTTAGAAATGATATAATTAAGAAACTGAAATTTTCAAAATAAATTCATAAAATTTCAGCAAACTTATAATTAACAGAAATTTAGAAATCATATAATTAACATAGTTCCCTTCTGTTTGTCCGACATAAAGATTCAATCCCTTTGTTCATATGTACTGTAATCTTCAAAGAATGCTTCGAGAAACCATTTCCACGACTCTTTGTTCTCTTGCTCTACGACTGCGGATGCCAACAGAAACATTCTCTTGTCGGTATCCCGCCCAATAGCAGCTAAGAGTTGGCCTCCATATCTCCCTCATAGATGACATCTATCAATCCCCACGATTGGACAACAACCGAGTAGGTACCCTTTCTTTTTCACACCGTACTGTATGTACAAACAGCAGAACCTTCCTTCATACTTATTTGTAACAAGGTTTTTATAATGCACTACGTCCAACTTCGTCTTACTCCCAATATTTGTTTCCCCGATCTGTGCATAGTACGTGTGCAAATTTTTGTACTGCAACATCACCAGTTAGCATTTCTCTCGCCTTCCATTGAATCCTATACATGGAAGATCTCCCGATCGTAACGTCCAATTTATTGGTACTGATCCGCTTTTTATAAGTCCAAATTTTTTTTCACAAATCTACCTATTTTTAGCTTATTGGTTTCCCACTCAATATACTTGGTTTCTGTTACCTCTCCGACTATCTTTTCATTGGGAAGAGTTTTATTGGCCCAAGTGCTTAATTTTTTAGGGGAAACTAATCCAATTTGAAGTTGTTGATGTTTATACCGATCAATTATAGAAAAAAAGAACTCTGATTTATTTGATTTATTCCGATTAAGCTTCACTCCTATTCATCTTAATGTTCTTCTCAGATACAAGAAAATGATTCAGTTCATTTTGAAGTGTATTAATCTTCATCGTAGGATTAGTGCTTACGTCGGCAAAGAATCTGTATTAGAAGATAAATTGTTATTAAGTTGTATGACATACTAAATCCTAAACCCTAATTTCATTTCTCTCATGTAGAATATAACTATGTATATAAGCATTATTTTAAGAAAACCATTATTTCAATTATTACTAAACCCTAAGTATTGGTTGGTAACAGAGTAAATAGCAAGACAGATAGTTTCGTAGAATATTTTCAAAACATTTCCCAAAATCTCATCTAAATTCCCTAAATCTCTTCAAAATTTTCAAAATATTTCCACAACTAAGATCTAACACAAGCAGTGCCAGAAATTGAATTCGTCAAAAAGAAAGTACTAATGTAATTATGCACGTGCAAGGAAATTGGATGTCATCCTCTTGTTACGCGCCAGACAGCCACATGTGTGTTCTGGTCTTCACCTTGTTATCTGCATGTTAGGGCCACCTCCTATTTTACTGCACCATCACCAAAACATGCAGCCCTTAGTCGTGCACATATATGCAACCCTCAATCTCTCATTTAGCATCTTCAAATATTGAATATTTGCCAAGTGCTGGCGCTGTCATGTCGGACTCCTCTGTCCACATAACACTATTCCACGGTTGCTCTCACTGAACCTGTGGTCCCCTCGGTCAAACCAGTTCTTCCTTCTGTCGTATCGGTTCTGACCTATTTGCCTTTACTCCAACCAGTTCTGTTTCATCAGAATCTTCCTCTTTAGGTGCTTCCTCCAAGAACACTCAATATCCATTTTCATCAAACCGAGTTGACTTGAACTACTTTTTAGCCTCGTCCACAATCTCCTTTTTTTTATTCAGATGCCTCTATCTCGGTTGAATTTTCGCGTTCTTCACCCTCATTATAATCAGAATTCTCAAAGTTATCTTCTTCGGTTTCATCTTCAACGACCTCTTATTGAACAACCTCTTCATCCACAGACTATTCTTGAAGACACACTTCCTCAACTAACTATTCCCTCCTCTATCCAATACCATCTTCCTCACCATTGAAATTACCTCTACTAGTGTATCAGAAGATAGAATTTCTTCCATGCTAGAATTGGCTTAAAGAAGATTTTCTATGTTTTGAGGGGTCATATACAAACGCGTAGGCTGCTCTCGTCTTGGTCGCCTATAGTTCTGACTTGGTTTCCAACCATTTCTGTGACATGAAACAAGAACAGTCCCACTCGGACTAATCATTTGCAACATACCAAGACCATTCATGATATACAGCTAGACAGCTTATTGAACTGGATTATGTGCAAGCATGTCCTGCACATCCAACTCGGTAACCAGCTCCACAATCAGATGTTCTTCATCCAGTTACCTATAATCAATCGCCTTCGACAGCTCCACCTCATGCTTTCTTTATCGATCTCGATTTTTGGTGAAGTGTCTGACTAAATCGACTCTACACTTCATTTAACCAAACAAGCCAGGGGCAAAACCGACATTTTGTATGGACTTAACGGGGAATTGGACTGAACTAAACGGACAAAACAGAAGTGAGATAAATGCACAAATTAGGGGGTGGCGGTGAGACGATTTGTTTTAGAGGGTGTTATGTGAGATTTAGGCAATTCTAAGGGGTGTTTTTAGAGTTATCTAGAGAAACTATGAATAATCACTCTTCTTAACACTTAACTTTTTATTTATTTATTACGAAGTGTGTCTATTTAGCATCCTAAATAACTCGACAAAAACTATATTAACATAATAAATCTAACTTGTCTATCTAATGTCTCAAATGAGTAAAACAACATATTTTTTTGAAGATGCATATGATATTTTCTTATTATTAAAGAAATAAAAATCAATATTGCAGTTTTATTTCTTAAGTAATTGACGTGGGGTCAAACGGTCTCCGTTTGATCCCGCTACACCTCATATTTATCACACTTCCGGTGATGGCTGCGAAAATAAGTAGAATGAGATGAATTTGAATTTGAATTTATTTTGGTGGTTTCTATGGATTGAAGATTTCGATTGAAGAAAGTATAGGAATAAATGAGAAAATTGGGTAGAGTTTCGAGGAATAGAACCACCACCTGACCGGGTGTAGGCTAAGAGAAGGTTTAACCGCCACTTAACCGGGTATAGGCTAAGATAAGATTTTTACGCCACACCTAGGATCCTCGGCCTAAGGTGATAAGTAAAATAAGACAAAGTTTCAAACACAAAGCTATAATTTTTATTCTCTCCCAACTTATTTTTCTAAGAGTCAAAACCTTTTAAATACATGTAATTAGGAAATAACAACTAGGAAGTAAAAAAGAAAATAACAAACTAGAAACTAAGTTACTATGAAATTAATGACTAGGAAATAACAATTTGAAAAGTAAATTACTAGGGCTACAAGCCACTTTTTCTATAAACTAGAGATTAGAGAATGTAAAAATAGGAAATTAAAATAGTTGTGCCCATGTGTTTAATTTCTTTATACAAATTGAATGATGTGACCAAGTATGCACTAAAAGTTGAAGATCGACCACCTTTGCGATGTCCCAATTTAGACCATCAATGAAACGATTCATTGAATACTTCTCAAGTTCTCTTACTTCGGCTTTCATCATCAAGGTCTCAAATTTAGTAACATAGTCCTATATAGACATGCTTCCTTGGCTCAACTTCTGTATTTTGAGATATATCTCATTTTTGTAGGTGGATGGAGAATATTTTCTCATTAACTATTTTCTCATCTTATCCCATGTTACGATCTCGGCACGTCCATATCTTTCTCGTTGTCTTCTTAGATTGTCCCACCAATCTGAAGCGTGTTTCCTTAAACTTACAGCCACTAACTTTACTTTTCAATCTTCTGGTGGTTTAGTGTAATGGAACACCCTCTATATGGTGCTCAACAACTCTAGGAATTGATCTTCATTTACGCGGCCTTCAAACTTCGGGATTTTTAGCTTTGGCATGTCAGTGTAGCCAAAATGTTCCTTATGTGGTCCCCCTCTTGGAAATCACGATCCTCATAAGAAATTTGATCTTCTCTAGATTTTTCTAGCTCATCAGACCTTTTTGTCACACCTATATTTGATTGGACATGAGTTTGAAATTTCTCTTGTTACATACAATCCTCTTCAAAACCATAACTTTGACCATGGTGTGATCCTCTTGCGCCACTAACATGAACAACTTTTTTGGAATCACCTACCGGTCTAGAAGTTTCTGAAGTTGTAGTTTTAGATAATTAATACGCCTCTGCTCATCAGACAACGATTTACTGTCATTCTCCCCGTCATTAACAACACCTGTAGATTTACCGCCAGCCATCCAACCAGTGCTTTGATACCACTTGATACGGTGATGGCTATGAAAATAAGTATAACGAGATGAATTTGAATTTATTTTGGTGGTTTCTAGGGATTGAAGATTTCGATCGAAAAAGTATAGGAATGAATGAGAACTAAGGGTAGAGGTAGAGAATTGGGTAGGGTTTCAAGGAATAGAACCGTCACTTAGCCGGGTGTAGGCTAAGATGTTTAACCGCCACTTAACCAGGTATAGGCGAAGACAAGATTTTTACGCCACACCTAGGATCCTCAGCCTAAAGTGATAAGAAAAATTAGACAAACTCTCAAGCACAATACTATAATTTTATTCTCTCCCATCTGATTTTTCTAAGAGCCAAAACCCCTTTAAATACATGTAATTAGGAAATAAAAACTAGGAAATAAAAAAAAATAACAAACTAAAAACTAAGATACTAGGAAATTAAAAACTAGTAAATAACAATTTGAAAAGTAAATTACTTGGGCTACAAGCCACTTATTCTGGAAACTAGAGATTAGGGAATATAAATTTAGGAAATTAAAATGGTTGTGCCCATGTGCTTAATTTCTTTATACCCCTTCATCACAGACAATATTGGGTTATGTTAACCACATAATATACATTCCTCATTTCTATCATAAGCATATAGAGAGGTCCTTATTTAAACTGTGGTTTATGTTAATTTTACTTAGGGATACTTCCAGATGGGTACCCCTAGTTATGTCCCATTATCACATGACATACCTTAAAGATTTTTGTATGAGGGTGAATACCCTAGAATTTCATTTGTCTCATCGTTACTCATTCCGTCCAATTCAGTTTTTAACATTTTTGACATGTGAAATGACTAAAATACCCTCAAAGGATAAATTGATTTTTTAAAATTGAATGAAATGACACAAATACCCTTAACTATTCATTTAATTTTCAAAAAATGCCACTCCTCTCTCTTTTGTCTCTTTCTCTAGTTCCATCTCTCACCTCTATCTGTTGGTGTGTCCATCTCTTCTCCGAGATCGACCAGGGCCACCGGCTTGGTCAGTTACAGCTCCGGTGAGCGACTTACCGAGGAGGAGGAGCTTGGTCAGCTTCTTGAGCCCGAAAATCTCCTCCGGGATCGACCGGTGCCACCGGCTTGGTCAGCTACAACCAAGTGCGTGCTCCACCGGCGCAACCCGAACCGTCTCCATCGTCGGTGGTCGCATGGCCACCGTCTCCGTCGCCGGCAGTCGATCCCGGAGAAGAGATGGACACACCAAACAGTGGTGGTTACTTTCCGACCTCCGGCGAGTCTCGCCGGAACTGCAAAAACAGAGCATGCCGGAACTCCATACTCTGTTTTTGCAGTTCCAGTGGAATCTGGGCGTACCTACTCTGTTTCGTTCCCAAATTCCGGCGACCGTTCTGACGAGCCCTCCGCCGAGTTTCGAGCTCATCTCAGGCCGTACATGATGCTTTTTCGATCCCACCGGACCTCTCGGAGCTCCCAAACCTTATCGACCTGTACCTCGACCGGAACATGCTCACCGGACCATCCCGGAGTCGTTCGGGCGCTTCGCCGGAGCCGTACCGCCGGAATCTCCAGAGACAAGGCCGTCAGAGGTCGACTGGAGGCCGGAATTAGGGGGAAGCGTGTGGCCGAAGGTCGTGCATAGAAAAATAGGAGGAGCGGAGGGAGTGGCATTCATTTGAAAATTAGATGAATAGGTGAGGTCATTTTAGTCTTTTCACTCCAATTATAATAACTGATTTACCCCTTAAAGGTATTTTAGTAATTTCACATGTCAAAAATGTTAAAAACCAACGAAATTGGACGGAACGAATAACGGTGAGACAAATAAAATATTAGGGTATGTCATGTGATAATAGGACATAACCAGAGGTACTCATCTGGAATTATCCCTTTTACTTATAGCATGTGCGTGTTCCTTTTGTCTATTAGAATTATTAAGGATGACAAGCAGATATTTTTCGGACTTTGATATAAAGAGGATGATATAGGTAAGAGAATCATTTGGGAATGTTGGGACTGGATAAGTTGTTATAAGGAATCATGCAATATTGGGTCATTGTTAGCCACGTAATATACATTACTCATTTGCACTAAAGGGATAACTATGTTCACTATGTATATTTGCACAATTTGTCACTTAAGTTATATGAATCCAAGACGTTCTTCACACTTTTCTTAGTCCTTAAGGGTATTATAAAAAATTTCAGAATTAGCTTGTAGCATCCTCTTATGCATAGTGCTAGTAGGTTCACATCCTAACTTACCAATAATTGCCATCATTTTTTCAACTGAGCATTTGTCGACATTTACTTGCACAATTTCTATTTCTGAAATTTACCTCTTTCATCTTAGCTTCTTACTTACCTTCCGATTGCCACAAGCTCGCCATTCTCGTTGACTTGCAATTGTGCCAAGAATACTTCGTAACCACACACACCGACGACGATTCGCAACTCTGCGTATATCGCTCTCTCTCTACCTCTCATTTCAGACAATGTTGACGTATAAGGCTCACACGTACATGAGTGTGAAAGAAAAATAAGCCTCATGCGTAGATAAGCATGAAAGAAAAAAATTAAGTAAATCCAACTTAAAAAAATATGAAATAAAATAGGTGTATATGAAAGACTTGAACAAACACATCTAAAAATGTTGACATTTTAGTAAGGAAGCTTGACCGTGCATATGCATCAAGTTTTACGGAAAAGGTTGGGGTTTGGACAATAACTCCACTTCTGTAATTGTACAAGAATGGTTAATGTTGTTGAGTAAAGTGTAAATATAACATAAATAACTGAGCTCCAATTAAACATTTTATGTAAGTATAATTAGTTGTAAAGCGGTCATAATAGGTGTGTAGTTATTATCCATTTGATTTATGGACGATGTATTACAGAGGACGGAAAATTAAGAGTGATTAACCTCTCGTAAACTACATAGCAAGTCAATTTCAACTTTGTAAGCCCATCAATCATTAGATAATGTTAAGCTCACGAGTTCTTTCAAGGCCCAGTAATGTAATGTGAGGGTCAGTGACAGTGATCTCAATTCATAACTTAGAAAATGGGGTAGTAAGTGAAGATGCATATTAGAGTGCACAATATATAATTAATTTATCAGTTATCCAGTCAAGTTTTTGATTAAGCTGACAATTTACTCGATTGGCCCATAAATCAAATGGCATTACTGTTTTACATACTTGAACCAAAACACCAACATCTTTAGAAAAACAAAAGCTCTATAAAGCCTAACGCCAAGCCCTTAAGAGTGTGGTGTATACTATAGAGTGAAGTTGAGAGAGTGGAAAGTGAAGTAAGGTTTGTTTCTGTTAGCACCTTGAAGCTGTTTCCGGCACGTCATCGCTGCCGCCTCCGTCATTGTTTCAGGTCCGCACACTAACACTCCAACGTCACTCCCCCTTCTCTCATTTCCAAACTTCTCAAATATTTCTGTTCATCACATAAACACAACGGTTAGGATAATAAGAATTTTTCACATTTCTAGTATTCAACTCGTTCTAGTTTCATTTTATTGCTTATCGGTCACAATTTCATATTGTGTACACCTTATATAAAGAAGTATTTATTCTTATTCTAAAAATAGTAACAAAATGAATATCAATACATTTTTAGCTGAATGCAAGGCTAATATTATTTACTATCAATAACTTACAATTATCCAAACAAGTATAACAAAATGTGATATGATACACACATGGAGGTGGACCTTCATTGAAATCTAATCCACTTACAAAATCAAACTTATAAATGAAAATTATTAGAATATATCTTTTATAAATGTGAACATAACTAACACATTGCTACTGAATGACTTAAATTTTGTGTGTTCTTATTTATCGATTTCGTTTTAATCTTTTTATTCTTGTTACAATAAGGTTATACAAACTTTATTTTCTGATAATATGATCTACTAACTTTCAACGTGAGATTCCAACAACCTCAACATTTTTTGTAAGTGCAAAAGGAATCAAAGCAAATAATCCAGTCATAGGACATTACCTTCAAAGTTAGGCCTTGCACCAAAGTGGACTTGATGATCCTCAAGATCACCACTTGCTTCCATCAACCCTGCTTTAGCCTGATATTGAGATACTTGTGGAGACTCTTTCTTCAGCTTTCTCCATCTCAAACTCACTGCCAATAACGCTGTGCACATCATTGCTACCACAAAAGACGATACAACGACCAAATCAGCAACCCAAGAGGGGGTCTTTTCCTTGTCACCATCCCCCTTTTGCTTGACAAAGACATGATTGGAGCTTATCAGCAAAACAAGGAACAGAATGGAGGAAAATCCAGCCAATGCAGCCATAGAAACCCAACTCTCGAGCCCGTGTATGGCATGGTAATAACCTGAACATTTCTTGCCAAACTCAACTGTTCTTGATCGAGCTAGCTCATTGATGAGTACTTCATTCACCGTCGAGCTAGACTTATCTTGTTGAGTCACAAAAACATCTACTTTCAGATGCCATTTCTGAGCTGATTGGTTGAGGAGCAGAGGTGAGATGGAGCTTAACAGAGAAATGTACTCACTCTTCTTTACCACATACACAAGCTGTACTTGGGTTGGGAACTTGTATCTGCTTCTTCCTTTCACTGAATCTATTTCTTGCAGAATGCTCAAAAATGGGGTTATCCCAATTCCACCAGCAATCAGAAGTAGGCTGTCAAATCTGCAAAACATAGCGAACAAGTAATGTAACGAGTTTTAAAACCCGACTCACCTAAAAAATCTAGTTGATAGGTGAGGCTGGAGACGGACCTCACTTGCAAAGGAGGAATTCACTCAAGAATTTTGGAATCTGTATCACCAAGTGATTCAGATAGTTTATAGATTTTAATATTTTATAGTACTAAACCTCAAACCGCAATTATAGACGAAAACAAGAAACTCTAATCTAAAAAAAAATGTGAGACCATTGTAACACCAGGGCACAAAGCCCTAGATCGTTGAAGGGGTTCAGACTAATTTAATGCTTGTTTCAATGCATGATAAAGTCTGATCCACTTTAAAGTTCAAATTGATGGCTGCAAACTACAAACATATAATGTAATGACTATTACTGAAGAACATGATATGCAATTCTGTACCTGAGGAAGTCAACTGTTGCAGGTCCATAAGGACCTTCAATTCCTACTGATACACAATCAAGAAGACAAGAATTCATCATCTGATACAAGGAATCAGTCCAAGATCCTTCCCTTTTAACGATGACAGACATTGTGTGATCATCAACACCAGAGCTAGAACATACACTAAATGAATGCCACTGAGTTGCTGAAATGCTTGGTACCTTCATGAATATCACACTCGTTGGTGTATACTTCAATCCTGACAACATTCGAATCAACAACTCATCAACCGATTCGCAAATTCAATCCTATAATCGACTTGAAACACATATTTACCTTTTTCTTTTGGCAAAATGAGCTCTACAGCATCGCAAGGAAATATTTTGGCTGAAAGAATGCAAGTTGCTGGTTTTGATTGTAAGATCCTTAACAGCTTATCGAGCGCGAAAAGAAATATACCGGAAAAGACCATGTAGAAGTGGCGATCACCCGCGTGGAGCAAGAAGAAGATGAAGAAGACTATGTAGAGATGGTGCGTGTAGTAGAAAAGCTCAAACCTTCTCCTCCTTACAGGGGCAAGTGAAGTGACCCAAATCGTTAGACATGTTATCAAAGCTATCTCACCAGCAATGTATATTCTGCCAGTCCTCTGCCATTTCCATACCTATTGTTGGAGGACTGTGTCAGCTTCTCAAAGAAATCAATTTAGATGATAAGTCTATTAGTTTAAACTTTTAAGTGGGTCAATTCGGTCAGAAGTCACGGGTGTCACTATCTCACATAAAAATATATGATTCAAGAGATCAATTTAATAAGTCCCAGCTTCCACCTAACAACCTTAACTTTTATAGTTTTATGTGAGTTGATTTTAACGTTATATAAAAGAGTCTAGCGCGTCTCTCATCTATACCTCCCTATGCCATCATAATTTAAGCGAAGTCTCGCAGTCTGCGTGCTTGACTATAATGTGTTACCTGAACCGCAAACGATGAGCGCTAGCGTAACAAATTTGACTTCCACTTATTAGTTTAAACTTGTAGGTAAGTTCATATAGAGCATCAAACTAAATGGTAAAGTTCATATAGAGCATCAAACCAGAAGAAGCAAGAACCAACCTCATCCTGAATGGAGTGGCTGGTGCCCCAAATGAACAAAGTGCTTGCACCATGAAGAGTGGCAAAAAGTACCATTCCTGTCCCAAGCCAGATATGGTATCTCACAGAAGCTTCGAATTGAATCCCAAGAACCCGAAACAAGGACACTCCTCTCAAGATTGGCAGAAGCATCAGAGCAAGGCAGGCCTCTGCTAGCAACCCGAAACGAGTTGCTACCCTTAAGTACTTGAGCTGCCATCTGCAACAAATCAAGGTTATGCACAAAACTATTTTGAGTTATTTAGGATTTAATAGCACTCACAGATTCAGCTTCAGTGATTTGTCCGGCACCAACTTCTTGAAATCGTTTGAGACGCGAGCATAAAAAGTCCAAGCCAAGAAGAGGAGGAAGAGGGACGCTGAGATGATCTCAGCTGTGGATATTACACCAACAAGAGTGTTCACCACAAGAGGGTCTGAGAAAGAAGAAAGGGAGCTCCTTGCTTGTCTATTACACAGATAACAATGTGATATTCAGATCGAATATAAGATTTTTGGAAGATTTGATCGAATTCAAGAGCCATATTTACCTGGTCCTTGGTTCCATTGGAAGCAAGTTCAAGTAAAGACACCCAAGTATGGCAAGTGCAATGACAGGGAATGCATACACAGCAAAGTCAAGCCCTGCAAATCACAAGCACAAATGAATAGAGGTCATTGCAAGTATGTAAATTCCATACTGACGAGTTCTTGATTGTACCATAATATCCGAAAATGGTGGGTCTAGCGCTATTCTCTGCTGCTTTCCATGCTTTAGTCCAAAACTGAGTTGGCTTGAGGAGCCAGAGAGAAACCCAAGTAGCAAAAACCAGAAGCATGAGGACTCTGAGAGCAGCAACAAGAAGAACAGTTCTCTTTGCCATGTCTTTGGCCACAAATCGTTCCCAGAGAGCGCCTTTTCGATTCATTTAGCACTTGGAGGATCTGTATATAAAGAAGAGCTCCACTCACAATCACAAATGACTGTGAGCTGCAGAGAGGCTTGTTTTTTAGAGTGCCTGTCAATCACAGTCACATCTCTGGTGTAGTTGGGGAACAAGATTAAGGGAGATTTTTACAATTTTGGAATAAACTGTGTATGTTCATAACATATATATGATCGATCATATTCTCTATTTTCACGATTTTCCAATCCATGATTGACCTTTTTGATTTAGTGTGTGAGATGAAAACTATGATGAGAAATATAAAACTATTAAAGAATCTTGCTGACTAAGCATTCTCAGAATGTTATTGGAGCTTGACTATTCTTTTGTTTTCAGCTTTAGCTTTCTTGGGTGATTTGGTTTAAGTCATCCACAAGAGATCAAAGTGAAATAGAATTGGTTCTTTTATTTTCTCTTCTTTACAGCACATGTTCAGATAAGAGATTTCTAAAAGATTTCAAATAATAGAGACAAAACAGTTAAGTCCACTCTATGAACAATACAATAGGATGAGAATAAAACAGTTCTAGGCTCACTAGTTAATCAAGACATTTACTATTTCTTTTCAAGATTTAATGCCTGAATCCCAGTATTTACCGATGATTTGTGGTTGGCTGGGCTTGTCAACAAAAATAATAATGAAATAGTTGTGACTTGTGAGTGAGTTTGCCTAGTGTTTAAAGGATTCATTTTTATTCTAAAAAAAATTTAAATGAGGCACACAATACAATGACATTACTGCTCACTTGAATTTGCAGACAGAGATGCAATATTTGGTTCTGATTCGGATATATGTCGGAAACTAATGAACAGAATAATAGGAGGATCATATCTATTCAAGGTCTTGATGTGGCATTGACCATGGTATGACTTGGGTGGCTTAATTCCAAATTGCTCAAAATTCGAATTACATGATTATAATTTTGAGTGATTTTATTTTTAGATTTGAACAATCCAATCTTACTATGGATTTATTGTGGTTGCATCACGGTTACATCTACAAGGATTCAGAAAATTAACTAAAACAAAAACTTTACAACTTGTATATTTCACAAATTTATCACAATCAAATAATTTACAATTTTTCAAAATCAACTATTTTGTTCAAGTTCACTCCCTATCAAGATTACCTCACTCACTCAAAATTTGTTTCATTATAAATCTACCCTAGTGAATTCTCTACTCAATCCCCAAAGAGTTTACACCCAAAAGAGATCTAGAACAATCAACTTAAGTTTTCGCCTCCAATAAGCTTAATCTCCCTCAACCTTCTTCATTGAAGACTTGATATTGCACCTCTCTTTTTGGATAGCAACTCTCTCCTATTACTTTTTTTACGAGCAGATATACTTTATTTAAAAACAACCTAAAAAGGTTGTTTTTAAAACCAAGCCGAAGCCAGGGAACCAAGAAAAGCAGCTACCCAAATGAAAGGATCACACTCAACTAAAAAAATAAAAGAAACCAAACATCTAAGCACCACGCATAGCACTAAGAGGAATACTCTTCCAAGTCAAAATAGATACACCGTCAAAACGCCTCCGATGCAAGGCCAAAAACGCAAAAGAAAGTCCCTGAACTTTGCCTATTACCCCCTCCGGTGACACAAAAACTCCTTTAAACACAATATCATTTTGAGCCATCCATATATGCACCACAAACCGACAAAAAAGACTCGTACCCACACCCTCCGTTCTGACCGTCTACCACCTAACAACGACCCTTTCCAACCCAACAACAATGATCGATGGTCCATCGGCAAAACCGAATGAATACTCCACCAACTCAAAAGACCCATCCAAAGCTTCCACGCCCAAGAACAGAGGATCAATAAATGAGTAACATCCTCAAAAGCCTCCCCACACATACGGCAAAGACTGCCTGATGGAATAGGGATTCCCTGTCTCTCCAAAAACACCGTCGTCGGGATTGCGTTGTGCATTGCCAGCAATGCGAAAGATTGGTACTTCGGCGGGATCGACGCACTCCAAAGACAACCCGCCCATTCTACCCGATCACTCCTCCCTGAGCCTTGAAGTAGCCCATAAGCACGCTGAACCGAGTATCCCTCCAGGTCGTGAACCCATACCAACACATTCTCCACCCCTGCTTGACACCGCACCGCCACTAGAGATGCAAGTTCTCGAACCTCCTCCAAAGAAAGTATTCTAGAGAAACCAAAGTCCCACCTACCCAAATGCCCACATTCAGCAATTGTACGGTTGGGCACCTCCACCTGAAGGATTGATGCGGTCGCATCAAATGTACGTTTATGATATCTATTACTCCAACTTTAGGTGTTATTTCACCCTCGATGTGCTAAATAATTGATTTTTATGTCACTTGTAGTTACAACGGTTTTAGAGATTGGCTAAATTTTAAAGGAACTGAAGAAACATGGTACAAGGAATGTCGAAGCATCTTCTACGACATCTTGTGTAACATTGTTGACAGCGTCTCGGCAAACATCCTGATTGACAGAAATCAGGAAAGTGCAGATTCGGCAGAAAAGCAAGAAGACGATTAGGAAATTGCAGAACGACTCCTAATCTGAAAAGAAGAAAGACGGCGATTAAGAGGAAACCCTTTAGGGTTAGTACTCATCCACGATTGCTATAAAAGCTTAGGCTACCCCCTTAGCAATCGTGTGGTTCTTTATTTGTTTCCTAGCAACAATTTGCAAGGTTCTTAGACGTGAAGGTTTGCGGGCTGAGAAATTGCAGATTGAGCTTAGGATATTGTGTATCACATAACTATAGAGAGTTAGGTGATTGAGGGTTTACTGAAGTCGTGAGTTTTGACTGCACGCAACCACCAAGCTTGAAGAAGACTTGAAGACGACAGAGCAAGGCGATTGCTCGAAGAGTGGAATCAAGATGTTCTTGGATTCAGGGGGAGACCCTGAGATAGATTGCACTGTAAGACGTAGCATAAAGTATAGATCTAGGAGTGATCACAGGTACTTGTATGTTCTGACGGATTACTGATAAGTGAAATCTTTCCACTAGGCTGAGAGCCCCCAGACGTAGGTGACATTGCACCGAACTGGGTAAACAATCTGCTGTGTCATTACTTATAGCTTTATATTTACTGTCCTGGATTATCTACGCAAGAAGTCAGACACAACGTTATAGCATCATGCGTAACATTGTGTGTGGCATCTTGCACGACTAGCTGATCAGAATTTCAATTGGTATCAGAGGGGGCACCTATAGCTTTAGGTGAGTTCCTAAACAAATATTTTGATCAAAGATGGACAATACCAGAGAAGGAGGATCCATAAATCGATCACCTGTTCTAGATGGAAGCAACTATGGCTATTGGAAGGCTCGAATGTGTGCCTTCATGAAGTCACTAGACAACAAGACATGGAAGGTTGTAATCAATGGTTGGAATGCACCACAACTCAGTGACAGTGATGACAATCCTATCGGCCCAAAACCAGAAAAAGACTGGACTGATGATGAAGATGAAGAATCACTGGGAAATTCTCGAGCTCTGAATGCTATCTTCAATGGTGTTGACAAAAACGTGTTCAGACTGATCAACACATGCACAACTGCCAAATCAGCATGGGACATCCTGGCTGTTGCATATGAAGGAACAACTAAGGTTCGAGAACAAAAACTGCAATACCTGACTACCAACTTCGAAGCCCTCATCATGAAAGAAGACGAATCAATTGCAGATTTCAATGTTCGTATTCGTGATCTAGCCAATGAATCCTACTCTCTGGGAGAACCAATGTCAAATGAAAAATTGGTAAGAAAAACCCTGCGTGCTCTTAGCCCTAGGTTTAAGATGAAGATCACAGCAATAGAGTAAGTTCATGACCTCAAGGTCTTGAAATTTGATGAGCTGATGGGGTCTCTAATGACCTATGAGTTGTCTCTACCCAACATCGACAAAAGAAACAAAGGAGTTGCTTTCAAAAGCTCAACACACAAGCAACCAGATCCTGAGGAGTCCGATTCTGATGAAGACATCGATGCTACAATGGCCCTTCTCACAAAAAATTACAACAAAACCATGAGAAGATTTAGTCGAATGGGTGGACGGAATGTCACAGCAAATGCCAGAAACAAAACTCCACAAAAAGCTCAAGTTGGAGGAAGTCTTGACAGACCAAACAGGAGTGGGGAAGAAAACAAAAAAAAAGGACTTCAATGTCATGAATGTGAAGGATTCGACCACCTCCGTAGAGAATGTTCAAATTTCCTCAAACAACAAAAACGAGGATACAATGCCACCCTATCAGATGATGACAATGAAGATAGCGGATCTGAAGAGGTAAGCAACTTTGTTGCATTCACTACCACTACTCCTGCATGTAATGTTGATAATGCTGCCAATATCAATGATGATCCAACTCCAAATGAGAATTGGACTAAAGAGCAACTAGTCGAGGCATACAAAGGCTTGCATACCAGATGGATCAAGGAAACTCTGATACTTGATCAACAAGGCGAAAGGATTATTAGTCTTACCAACGACAAGTCTAGATTTCTAGAGACGATCGTGGAGCTAAAACGAGAGATCACCAGACTTAATGGAGAAATTAGTCTCATGACTAAATCGGTAAAGATGATGAATCCTAGCACAGAAAGTCTTGACAAGATTCTATCAGTGGGAAAACAGGCCAAAGATACGACGGGACTAGGATACACACACGCTGTCCCCTCAACGGCAGTGACAAAGTTTATCCCACAACAAGCCATGGCTGACAAGAGACTACTGGATGCCCCAACACATCCTACAGGACAACCTACAACAAAAGCCATAACATCGTCTACAAATTGTTCTTGTCAAGTAACTACCAGAAGACATCCTCCACGCAGACAACAAAGCTACAGAAGACCAGCTTATCAATATCAATGGATATGTCATTACTGTGGTCAACCAGGTCACATCAGACCTTTTTGTTTTCAACTTCTTAAGAGGAAGCAAGCTCAGCTACCACAGAAGAAATACCAAAGGCATCTCTCATCTCCTCAAAAGACATCCCGTCTTGAATGGAAACCTAAGAACCTGGTCTATCGAGCTAATGTTGCATATACATCCTTAAGTGCATCAACAAACAAAGACTGGTATCTCGACAATGGATGTTCTCGACACATGACAGGTACTCCAGAGTTTCTCTCCAATCTTAAATTATATACAAACTGCTTTGTTACGTTTGGAGATGGGATTCGAGCTCGAATCATTAGAAAAGGAGTGCTCAAGCATCTAGGAGCCACTTGCCTGACTGAAGCATTACTTGTAGAAGGACTTAAGGCAAACCTGATTAGCATCAGTCAGATCTGTGATCAGGATTTAGAAGTGAAATTCACTAAAGAAGCCTGTATAGTTAAAAACTTTGATCAGGTTACTATTCTACAAGGAGTTCGTTCAACGGATAATTGCTATATCTGGTCTCCTGAGACACATATCGAAGCGACTAAGTGCCTTGTCTCCAAAGCAGAAGAAACCAAACTATGGCACCGAAAGCTTGGACATCTAAATCTTAGAAGTATGCAGAAGGCAATCACAGGAATTCCAAACCTGAAAATAGTAGAAGGAAAGATCTGTGGAGAATGTCAGATTGGTAAGCAAACCAAGATGTCACACAAGAAGCTACAGCATATCACCACCTCTCGGGTACTTGAGCTGATACATGTTGACCTCATAGGACCAATGCAAGTTGAAAGCCTTGGAGGAAAACGATATGTCTTTGTATGTGTAGATGATTACTCACGATACACTTGGGTTGACTTCCCTCGTGACAAATTAGACACCTTCTCGATCTTCAAAAATCTGTGCATTCAGGTCCAACGAGAAAAAGGAGAAACAATTGGCAAAATCATCCGCCTTCGAAGTGATCATGGTCGAGAGTTCGAAAACAGCAAGTTTGCAGATTTCTGCAACTCAGAAGGGATAACGCATGAATTCTCAGCACCAATCACTCCCCAACAAAATGGCATTGTTGAGCGCAAGAACAGAACTCTACAGGAGATGGCGAGAGTTATGATGCTGGCCAAGGACATACCAACTCACTTTTGGGCAGAAGCACTTAACACTGCTTGCCATATCCACAATCGAGTCACTCTCCGACCAGGTATGTCAGTAACTCATTATGAAATATGGAGGGGGAGAAAGCCAAATGTTAAGTACTTCCATATCTTTGGCTCCACTTGTTATATTCTGGCTGATAGAGAGCCTCGTCGAAAGCTTGACCCAAAAAGCGATGAAGGCATCTTCCTTGGCTACTCAAGGAATAGTCGCGCATACCGAGTCTTCAACAAACGAACCAAGACCATGATGGAATCAATCAATGTGGTTGTTGATGATGACTGCGAAGATGCCTCAGAAGATGCGACGGACGAAGACAGAGCCTATCCGCCCAACAATGTCAGGAAGAATGCTATTCCTAATGTCACAGAAGATGCTAGCAGCAAAACAGAAAATAATGCTGCTAGTCCAAATGACGAAGTAGTTCCTGAAACCAGCAACAAGAATCCCTCAAGAAGAATCCAGACCAATCATCCTATCTCTGGAGTAATTGGAGACCTGAATGAAGGTATACGGACCCGGTCAAGAACTCCTGAAGGCTACAACGAGATGATCGGAAATATTTGCTTCGTCTCAAAGACAGAACCCAAAAACATCAATGAAGCCATCAATGATGAGTATTGGGTCAATGCTATGCAAGAAGAGCTGATTCAATTTGAGAAAAATCAAGTATGGGAACTGGTGCCCAAACCAAGTAAAGGAAACATCATAGGCACTAAATGGATCTTCAAGAACAAATCCGATGAGCTTGGCAACATCACACGCAACAAAGCCAGGTTAGTTGCTCAAGGGTATACTCAAATTGAGGGTGTCGACTTCGATGAGACTTTTGCTCCTGTGGAAAGACTTGAAGCAATCCGTCTCCTGCTAGGAATATCATGCCATCTACAGATAAAGCTCTACCAGATGGATGTCAAAAGTGCGTTCCTGAATGGGGACCTCAATGAAGAAGTATATGTGTCACAACCCAAAGGATTTGTTGACCCTCACTATCCTGATCATGTGTATAAACTCAAGAAAGCTCTCTATGGGTTGAAACAAGCACCAAGGGCTTGGTATGAAAGGCTCACAAAATTCCTCATCCAAAGCGGCTACACTAGAGGGGAGTCGACAAGACCCTATATGTGAAGAATGAAGACGGGAATTTAATGATAGCTCAAATCTATGTCGATGACATTGTTTTTGGAGGGATGTCAAGCAAGATGGTAGAGATATTTATTCAACAGATGCAATCAGAATTCGAGATGAGCATGGTGGGAGAGCTTACTTATTTTCTAGGCTTCCAAATCAAACAACAAAAGGATAGCATCTTCGTATCTCAGAGCAAATATGCGAAGAATATTGTCAAAAAGTTTGGACTAGAGAAAGCCTCACATAAAAGGACACCAGCAGCTACACATGTCAAGCTAACTAAAGATGATCCAGGAGAAGCCGTCGACCAACACCTATACAGGAGCATCATAGGCAGTCTTCTCTACCTCACTGCAAGTCGACCAGATATTGCCTACTCTGTCGGAGTATGTGCACGATATCAAGCTAATCCTAAGGTTAGTCATCTATCCCAAGCTAAAAGAATTATAAGATATATCTCTGGGACTACAGACTTGGGGTTGTTATACTCATTCGACACATCATCTACCTTGGTGGGGTATTGTGATGCCGATTGGGCTGGAAACACATCAGATAGGAAAAGCACATCTGGAGGATGCTTCTTCCTTGGCAACAACCTCATATCATGGTTAAGTAAGAAGCAAAACTGTGTTGCCCTGTCCACTGCCGAATCGGAGTATATTGCTGCTGGGAGTAGCTGCACACAACTACTATGGATGAAGCAGATGTTAGTCGAATACAATGTCAGACAGGATGCCATGACTTTATATTGTGATAATGTCAGTGCTATCAACATCTCCAAAAATCCTGTCCAACACAGTAAGACCAAACACATTGATATTAGACACCACTTCATTCGAGAATTGGTCGAAGATAAGAAGATCATCCTAGAGCACATTCCTACAGAGAAGCAACTTGCTGATATTTTCACAAAGGCATTAGATGCAAGCAGATTCGAGGATCTCAGATCATCACTCAGTCTGTGCACCATCAGTGAACAATAAGAAGTTGTAGAAACGGTTGAGAGGAGTTAGTTGGTGCCTCTTCATGAACCGGTCTATAAATCCAGCGCATGTCATTGGGCCAAGCATACCAAAAGCCCATATAAAAGAAAGGAAAAGATACGCTCAGACGCTAAAAGATTTGAATCATTTTTTTTAAATCTAAACCTAAGTCTGCCTCCTTCCTGTGTTTTCTCTCGTCTCCTTCACCATTCACGCTCTGCGAATCTCACAACCTACACAAGAATGGTGAAAACTCGAAGCACAGTAGCCCTAAAGAAAGCCTCCGAATCAAAGAAAGCTGAAGCAAAAGGCTCCAGGAGCAGCAAAGCAAAAACGAACAAGCATGGAGTTCGGATTAAAGGGCAAAAAACCCTGAAGAAGTCAGAAGAAATCCCCAAGGATGCTTCACCGGAGAAAGCCCCAATGCCAGTCTTTACTCGAGTTCCCAAAAAGTCTCGGACCGGAAGCTCTGCATTCTCCATGTCTGACCTAACTGGGCCAGAAAGGGAGACTGATCTTGGCCAGGAAAGTCGAGAAGCCTCCATGCAAATCGTCGCAGTTCCAACACCAACAAATATCCCAGGTAACGATTTCTCTGCCGATACTTCTAGGAACAGTGATTTGTTGGAATCACTGCTGGAAAACCTGGACCCACCTCAAGAAGGTGTGGTAGAGGAACTGATAAGTCCGGAAGGAGAAAAGGAGGATCTGACCCCGGTCAGTCATGGGTTGGAACGCATTGCGGAAGGAGAAGGAGGAGAAGAAGAAGGAACAGATGTCATGCCAAAAGCCACTGAAAAAGTTGTAGTAGAGGAAGAAATCGCTGACTCGGAAGAAGCCGAGGAAGAAGAAGAGAAAGAAGAAACCAGAAACGGAGAGACCGATCTGGAAGAAGCTGAGAAGAATAAGGATGCCACCACCAACAACACAGAAGAAAACCCTCTGGATGCCAGAGAAGATGTCACGAAAGAAGCTGCTGAGACGGCACACACAGTGTTGTCGTCCCTGAAGAAAAAAGTTCTAGAAGAAAATGAAAGTTTGGCCATTATGGTTGGAAAACTAAAAGAAACGAGGAAAAGAAAGGAGGTCAAGGATGCTGGAGGTCCCAGCAACAAAAAGAAAAAGATGTATGCCAAAGAAAAAGGGAAGAAAGTGATCTCCACAAGAAGATTGATAGATGAAGCAACCGATGATGAAGTAGAAGAGGTTCCTGCCAAAGAAGAAAAGAAGAAGAAGGCCCTGAAGACGGTCAAGAACACTGTGAGTGTCACTTACGACAATGTGTCGTTTCACTCAGCAGACAGTGCAAAAAGGTGGGAGTTTGTGTTTCAAAGAACGGCGTACCCAGAAAAGATACTGTCATTAGAGCTGCTTGGACTAGAGGCCATTGTACAGCTCCTGGAGAAGGCAGAATTAATGAGAACCGTCACAAACATCGGTAACCACTATCCCCTCCTGGTTAAAGAATTCATTACAAATCTGCCTACTGGGTTTGGAACTCTAGATGATCCGGAGTTTGAGATGGTATATGTCAGAGGCATTCGCTTCAACATCTCCTCTGACATTATCAATGACTTCCTGGGAAGGAAGAGGGTTCGATCTATGCCACCACCCGACCTAAACAAAGTCCTCCGCGAGATTACCGGAGATAAAAGCAGAACTTGGCCGACCAAAGGCACTGTGGCAGCATCAGATCTTACTTCCAAGTACTCTATTCTCTTCAGGATTGGAGTAGCAAATTGGGCTCCCTCGACCCACGCATCATCTATCAAACCTGAGCTGGCAATACTGATCTACCAAATAGGTACTGGATCTAAACTTGACTTTGGGCAATTTGTGATTGATCATCTTATTCGCCATGCTAGATCACTTGCTGTGAAAATTCCCATTGCCTTTCCATCCCTTATCTCTGAACTACTTGTACATCAACACCCGGAGTGTTGAAAACATCGGATAAGGTGGGCAAAAGAGGAGGACTGATTGTGGTGAGCCACAAGTTGTTTGAGGGGAAGCATGCTCCTGATCTTGTCAGGCCAGAAGCCAAGGCAAAGACCAGTCGAGCCACAAGTGCCGTTCCTCTAACCAGGACCACCAGCAGGGATGCAGTTATGCTTGAACGACATATTGCTGTGCTTGACGAGGACATTGTAAATTTGAAGACAGCCCTGAAGCATCTCTCCCAGCGCCGATCACATTGCGCCAACCTGCTGAAATCCATGACTCCTCCGGGCTCTGAAGATGATGACACAACTTCTCTGCCCCATGATCCAGAAGAAGCCACCCAAGAAGCCTCCACTGCAGCCGCAGAAGAAGAGACTGCAAGTTCCAGCAGCAGCTCGATTTAAATTTCATGAACTTTCTGATTCTCGAACTACTGAACAATTTTATTTTTGTAATGGTTGTTGAACAATGTATCACACTTACTCTCGACAGCTGATTGAGAGCAAGTGTGAGTTATGTTTGGTTTATTTTGCTTATTTCCCGGATTTGTTACAATATTTGTTTATATTTTGGCTCTTTTTGAGCCAGCAAGGGGGAATAAGAGTTAAGAGAGTATAGATATCGCGCGATGATACAAGAAAAGATAGAGACGACGCGACGACGCAGAGACGACGCAATGATACGCGCGACACAAGACTGCCGATCAATGAGACGACAAATGCGACGCAGAATGCGATGAAGAATGATGTCCTTAAAAATAGGCAAAGGGGGAGATTGTAGTTACGACGGTTTTAGAGATTGGCTAAATTTTAAAGGAACTGAAGAAACATGGTACAAGGAATGTCGAAGCATCTTCTACGACATCTTGTGTAACATTGTTGACAGCATCTCGGCAAACATCCTGATTGACAGAAATCAGGAAAGTGCAGATTCGGCAGAAAAGCAAGAAGACGATTAGGAAATTGCAGAACGACTCCTAATCTGAAAAGAAGAAAGACGGCGATTAAGAGGAAACCCTTTAGGGTTAGTACTCATCCACGATTGCTATAAAAGCTTAGGCTACCCCCTTAGCAATCGTGTGGTTCTTTATTTGTTTCCTAGCAACAATTTGCAAGGTTCTTAGACGTGAAGGTTTGCGGGCTGAGAAATTGCAGATTGAGCTTAGGATATTGTGTATCACATAACTATAGAGAGTTAGGTGATTGAGGGTTTACTGAAGTCGTGAGTTTTGACTGCACGCAACCACCAAGCTTGAAGAAGACTTGAAGACGACAGAGCAAGGCGATTGCTCGAAGAGTGGAATCAAGACGTTCTTGGATTCAGGGGGAGACCCTGAGATAGATTGCACTGTAAGACGTAGCATAAAGTATAGATCTAGGAGTGATCACAGGTACTTGTATGTTCTGACGGATTACTGATAAGTGAAATCTTTCCACTAGGCTGAGAGCCCCCAGACGTAGGTGACGTTGCACCGAACTGGGTAAACAATCTGCTGTGTCATTACTTATAGCTTTATATTTACCGTCCTGCATTATCTACGCAAGAAGTAAGATACAACGTTATAGCATCATGTGTAACATTGTGTGTGGCATCTTGCACGACTAGCTGATCAGAATTTCACCACTTTTACGCCTTCGGGTATGTTTAGTGTGAATGTGCATAATACATGTGAAAATGATCAAAACCGAGCCAAAATCGCAGCAGAATCTTTTAGAGAGCACAACTTCCTCACATTTAATCTGAGGTGAGCCAAAATTAAATCAAATCGAAGATAACTCGGTGATCTACAATTCTCTAGAAGGAAATTTTCTCTAAATTTCATGGGAAGAAGCTCAAAACAGCACTGAAAGGCAGCACTAAAACAGATATCGGGATTGCAGACCAACTGACTTGAAAGGGCTATAACTTCCACATCCGAAATCCAAATCGAGCAAACATTATATCTAAATTGAAGAGGACGAAAAGATATACAATTCTCGTGAAGGAACTTCTTTCAATAGAGTTCTTGAAGAGGGCGAAAATTGTCTGATACTTTCGGGTGGCGTAGAGTTCTCATCCGAGCTCCGATTTGGGCTCATAATATATCAATTCGAAGGGAATTTGAAGACAGAAAGTTGTAACGATGATGCAACAGAGTTGTAGCGATGGTGTAACGATCGTTACACCTACTGTAACGATCGTTACAACTCCCAGATGCAAAAAAAAATATAAAAGCCACACACGAATTCTGAGTTGGAGGGCCAAAATTTTGAGTCTTCACGCGACAATTGAACACCACGGTTTGGGAGAGCAGAGAGTAGAACGCCATATCAACCAAGGAGAGGATTGAGGACTTCGAGAGGAGCTCGAACTCGATTCAAGGGCGATTCAAGTGCTAAGATCAAGCAAGCTACACAGCAACAATCGAGAGGGATTCAACGATTCATATTCTTCAACCTTTTGGGTTTTAGGGTTCTTCGTTCTTACTTCTCAAACTCGATTTCTATATTTAATTTTATGGATTTTGGTTCTAGCACCATGATCATGGGCTAAATACCCTTGATCATGGATGCTAGGTCTTGAATTGAATTGTGATGATTTTATAATTATGGATTGAATTGTTTATGCATGTTTTTGGGTGAATTAAAGTACTTAATGCTTGTGATTGGTATTGAAAAATATTGATTACTTGTTTGAGTCACGTTGTCGTGTCTGAGAAGGCCGGTGGGTGATAGACATGCTTTAATTTGCCGGGGTTCAACTCTTCGGAACCCCCATTTCATTATTGTTGTGCTAATGTAGACTCGTGGTGTCGATCTACCCGAGAGGGATGATGAACTTCTTGAGTCTAGGCTGACACCAATACCGAGAGGTGGTTTCAGTATAATTGTTTGCATAGGATTCAAGTGTGTGCATGAGAATTCATTCCGAAATTGTGACATGATTATGATTCAATGGCCTAGCATCCTTGGTTTTCTCTACTGAATAGTCTCTCCCAAGCGTTTCTATTTTATAAATTATCAAAGATTTCTATAAATTACATATTTTAAATTACACTTAATAGCATTAGTTAAATTGAATTAACCCTTATTGGTCCTTGTGGATTCGACCCTGTGCTTACCAGGAATTATTACTTGTAACGACCACGTGCACTTGCGTGTTATCGGGTGCATGTGGAAAACTGTCTACGGGCCCAACAAGGATTTCCATGGGTTTCAAAGAAAATAATTTCATGCAGTGGACTGAAATTAACCATGGAAATCGAAGTTTATTTGATCTTATTGCGAAAATTTCAACATTCAAATAAAAATAATATATCTAAATTTTTTTACCTTGTAAATCGATTAAACACAAAGGGTGTGTGTTTCTCTAGATAGTCCACACAAGCACAACACCTTGACTAAGGTTTCTACACACAATCTTGCTAGCGTTCTGTGTAGAATCGAACAAGAACAATCAATGGAGGTAGAGAGAGGGAGGGTCGGCCAAGAGGGAGAGAAGAGAGAGGGAGTGCCGAAAATAGGTAAGGGTTTTTAGGAAAAAATCGTGTGGTTAAAAAATCTGATTTTTTATTCTTTATTAAAATCACAAAATAAACTCCTCAAAACCCTTATTTGCACTTAAGAGTTACAATTCAGTTAACTCAGAATCAAGAAACATGAAAATTGAACGAGGATGACTTGTCTATGCCTCGTGGTTGTCAAAGATATCAAGAGGATAAAAGGATAGATTCATGAACGACAAGGTTAAGTCGAAATCTTGATAATCACAAGCGTTGGGTAATCATGATGTCTTGCTAGAGGCCACTCATGATGGAAAGGGTAAAATGGTAATTTTACCAGTCCGCCGACGTGTCGTGAGTCTAAAGGGTCACACACTAAAGTTTGAGTAAAACGGATGGAAACATATGGAGGAGTCATAAGAGAAACGAAATCCGATTTTGGATTAAACCGGATTAGACCGATTTTGGTTTAGGACTAAACTGGAAATCTAGAACGGTTTAGCTGGACCAATTAATTATAATCTAATAAATAGATTTAATTAATTTAGCTAAACACGGCCTAGCCAGAATGGGCTTCTCTACATAATTAATTAAAAGCTATGGGCTTTAAGCCCAATAAGGCCTTTAATTAATTATTGCCTAAAAAGGGTTATAAAAGGGAAATTTTCAGATCTGAAAATTAAGGAAATTATTTTCCAAAACTCTAATCACTCTTCCCCTCTTTCTCTCTCTAGCCGACCGGCCACTCCCTCCCCCTCCGTCCGTTTTGCTTGCTTCGATCTTCTAGTAAGGATCGTTGTGAGTATCCCCGGATTGCTCTTCCTGTGTGGACTTTCTTTAAAGGTTACTAAATCCTATTTACTAACAAAGAGATTTTAATCAAAGGTAATATTCAATTTTATTCTAGCCTAGATTTCATGATGAATTCATGATCATGCAAGATCCGTAATAAACATGGAACTTTGAGGTTAATTTCTTGTATGGGCATGAAATTAATTGATTGAAACCCTCAAATAATTCCTTCAGTGGTATCAGAGGCTTGGTTACGCATGATTTTGTATTCGAGCATGATAGGCTAGATTTGATTTTAAAATTTGTTTCGGTATTGTAAATTGAAAAATTGCAAATTCTATAATTTTGGTTAATGAATTAATTGCTGGAATTTTTTTTAATCCGAGTTAGATCGGGATCGAGACCCGCGGGAGGCCGAGGCTAGCCGAGAGGCTAACCTCGGCCGCGCCACGGGCCGATCGGCCGGAATGAGGAAGCCGACCAATCTGCCCATGGCAGATCTGGCCGAGCCCCTCGGCTCCGGCCAGGGGACGGCCACGGCCTGCCCGGCCAGGCGGCCCGCCTCTGCCAGCCCTGACAGCTAGGGTTTGGCCGAACCCAAAATTGGCCCTCGGGTCAATTTTGGTTCGGTCAAATCGGAAAGGATTTGGGTCAGAACCGACCCAGAAAAATCCAGAATTTTCAGCAATAGTTAATTAAAATTTCAGACCAGTTCGATTTCGATAAACCAGAGCGTGAACCGATTTAATTCAGAAATTAACCGGTTCGAGAAAATGGTTTCGATAAACCGTATTTTATGATTTAAATCAAGATAAAATTGGAATTAAAATGCTTGCTTGATAACATGCTTGTTTGAAAACATGATTGTTTGATAACACGGTGTTTGCAACATGATTGCTAAGTTAGCCCGAATTTAGAATTTAATTTCGGTTTGCAACCTACGAGTTGCTTTTGGATTGTAATTTAATTATGACCTGCGTGTCACAACATTTATTTTATTTAAATTAAATGTAATTACGAAGTCCTAAGACGAGAAGAACCGAAGAGAAGGACGGTAATCCCGAGGAGGTGTGGAGCCAGTGGGAGTCCAGGAGAATGAGGAAAGACAAGACCTAGCATAGGTTCTAGTTTATTCCAGTAGGGTTAGCGGGCTAGCTAAAGCAAATTTACATTTATGTTTATGAATGTATGGTTGAATGTATGATTTACTTTTCATAAGTTCATGTCAATTAAATCATCACCCACATGTGTAAAGATTAATAATAATAAGTTAATCACGCACATGTAAACCGGAATTGAAAGTATCTCTACATGGATTTGTAGATGATAATTTCAAATTAAGATCAAATAATGATTAGTGATAATGGACATTTAAAAGGCAAGTAATTTGAAGTCAAGCTAGATACCGCCCACTTTTCATCACTTCGATTAGTTCTCAGACTCATGGGTGGATACGATTAACGTGGATCCATGAGAATGGGTTCTAATAGAAGATGGACTATTTTGCATGGGTACGCGCGCATTAGCGTAGTAACCATGCAAATTGGAACATGCGTTGAAAGATGGTTGACTTGGCTGCGATTCTCAGATGATCTGAGCCAGTGTATCAGATATAGGGCAATGCCGTATACATATAATGTATAAGCCCTAGCCAAGAATCACATGACATTGTGAAAGGACTGGACTGTCCTACTCCAATGTCCAAAACTGGGGCGATGAGATTAACTCACTTCAGTTTTGGGTATGTGGAGATCTTGGTTTAGATTCAGACACAAGAATCAGAAATGTTCATAATCAAGTATTTCTCACTTCAACTTAATTAAAAATCTGATCGAATTTATTTTCATGTATAGATTAATGGCACCGTCGCAACCCAAATCAACACGTTCTGGCAGTGAAGCCTTAAAGTCTCTTCTGTCGAGTGACAGGCTGTCAGGGACCAACTTCCTGGTTTGGGAGAGGAACCTGAAGCTTACCCTTTAGTATGACAGACAGGAGTATATCCTTCCGGATAAGCCTATACAAGTGCATGTAGATGATGCCAGCGAAGCCGATAAGAACGCTTATGACAAATACATAAGCGATCGACAAGATGTTGGCATCCTCATGGTCGGGTCCATGGAAAATGACACCCAGGACCAGTTCATGCATCTCAGATACATGGGTAGTTGATATCGGAGCAGGACTCACATTTGTGTTAATCTACAGGATCTGGAAAGTAAGAAGCTCCTTGGGAAAGGCGAGCGGGATCTGAGAGTCGAAGACAACAGTTCGGTGTCAACGACGGCTGTCGGTTCCGTTAGTCTTAGAATGCCCACAAGGCTTATTTTAGTTTTGGACGATGTATTATGTGTACCTACATTTAGTAGGAATATTATTTCAGTATCCAGTTTGGACAAACTTGGTTTTGTATTTGCCATAGACAATGTCTTATTTACTTTATCAAGAAATAATATCGTTTATGGCACTGCATCTATGGTTGGTGGATTGTATATTTTAAATATTGATAAAACTAACTACAGTTCAAACTATAACGTAAATAAGAGGTTGAAGTCGGATGACTTAAACCAGACAGTGATGTGGCACTGTCGTCTAGGCCACATAGGCGAGAAACACGTCTCGACACTTCACAAGTGTGGGCTATTAAGCCCGTTTGAATTCACACCAATCGAGAGATGCGAATCTTGCATTATGGGAAAGATGACAAAGGCGCCTTTTGGCGGCTTAGGTGAAAGGGCGAGAGATATCCTGGGCCTAGTACATTCAGACGTATGTGGGCCCATGAGTACACAAGCCCGGAGAGGTTTCAGATACTTTATAACCTTTACCGATGATTTCAGTAGGTATGGGTATGTCTATTTAATGAGATATAAGTCGGAATCCTTTGATAAATTCAAAGAATTCCATAATGAAGTACAGAACCAGCTTGGTAAAAGTATAAAGGCACTTCGTTCCGATCGTGGTGGCAAGAACTTAGATCAGGAATTTCTCAGTCACCTAAGGGATAACGGTATACTCTCAAAATTAAATCCGTCAGGAGCCCCTCAGCTGAATGGTGTTTCCGAACGGAGGAACAGAACCCTGCTTGACATGGTTCGTTCCATGATGAGTCACGCCGACCTTCCAGTATCTTTCTGGGGCCATGCCCTAGAAACGGCCGCATTCATTTTGAATCGGGCACCTACAAAGGCAGTGGAGACCACTCCATTTGAGGTTTGGCAAGGGAAAGCTCCCAAGTTGTCTTTCCTCAAGATCTAGGGGTGCGATGTTTACGTCAAATGGTTGCTTGGTGATAAACTCAAACCCAAGGCAGATAAGTGTGTCTTTGTAGGGTACCCCAAAGGAACCATGAGGTACTACTTCTACAAACCCGAAGAGAACAAACTCTTTGTTGCTCGAGGTGGGGTTATATTGGAAAGAGAATTCTTATCCAATAATTTTAGTGGGAGTCATGTGCTTCTTGAAGAAATTCGAGAAGACACAGAACAGCCTACAGAGGATATAGAGGTACCCGATGAGGTAAATGATCCAAGTCCTATTCCAACAGAAACTCTTGTAGGACCAAGGAGGTCTGAAAGATCTCGTCAAAACCCAGTCAGATATGGCTTCTTAGCCACAGAGGGTAATGACTTGATAGTTGTGGATCAGGATGATCCCGCAACAGTTCAGCAAGCCTTGGCCAGTCCCAACTCCAAAGAATGGCAAAATGCCATGAATGAGGAAATGAAGTCCATGAAAGACAATCAGGTCTAGAACTTAGTAGACAGCACACCTGGGATAAAACCCATAGGGTGCAAGTGGATATTTAAGTTAAGGACAGATATGGACAGAAAGCCTCAGACTTACAAAGCAAGATTGGTTGCAAAAGGTTATCGTCAAGTCCAAGGCATGGACTATGATGAGACTTTTTTGCCAGTAGCGATGATTAAGTCAATTCGGATGATGTTAGCCATTGCAGCATATTTCGATTACGAGATATGGAAAATAGACGTCAAAACCGCATTCCTTAACGGGAATTTGCAGGAGGATGTCTATATGACCCAACCAGAAGGTTTTGTCGATCCAGAACGTCCCGAAAAGGTGTGTAAGCTACAACGATACATTTATGGGTTGAAGCAAGCATCTAGGAGTTGGAACTTACGGTTCAATGAAGCCGTAAAAGAGTTCGGGTTTATCAGGAATCCAAATGAACCCTGTATCTACAAGAAGAGCAGTGGGAGTAACATAGTGTTCCTGGTGTTGTACGTCGACGACATACTGGTCATGGGAAACAACATCCCAACCTTGCTTGAGACCAAAGCTTGGTTAGGGAAGTGTTTCTCCATGAAGGACTTAGGAGAGGCCGCTTACATTATGGGGATCAGGATCTATAGAGATCAATCCAAGAGAATTTTAGGCCTAAGTCAGAGCACCCACATAGATAAAGTGTTGAGAAGATTCTTAATGCTTAACTCTAAGAAAGGGAACCTCCCGGTAAGACATGTCATCAAGCTCAGCAAGAAACAGTGTTCTAAAACACATGATGAGTTTAAAAAGATAGAGGGAATCCCGTATGCTTCGGCAGTGGGATCCATCATGTATGGCATGATCTGTACGAGGCCTGACGTATCGTTTGCCCTCAGCTGTGCCAGCAGATTTCACTCTAACCCAGGCCGAGATCACTGGACTGCCGTCAAGTGTATCCTCAAGTATCTGAGGAGAACAAAGGACGCCTTCTTAGTGTATGGCGGGATAGAAAGAGAACTGAGCGTCACTGGATATGTTGACGCTAGTCGGTGTGGGTTAGAAGCTTCTTGAATGGATTAGATGTATTGCCGCGAACGTCTGATCCCGTGAGCTTATGTTGTGACAACACGGGGGGCCATAGTACTTGCTAAAGAGCCCAGATTTCACAACAGGACCAAGCACGTCGATAGAAAGTATCACATCATCAAAGAGATGGTTGATAAAGGCGAAGTAGAGATAAGCTACATTTCAACGCATGATAATCTAGTTGACCCCTTAACTAAGGCACTACCGCAGCCTAAGCATGAGGAGCATGTTAGGGGAATGGGTTTAAATTGGAATACCAATTGGGTCTAGGGCAAGTGGGAGACTGTTGGGTTTTTGTGCCCTAGCGCAATGTATTTGCAATTTAATCATGTAATAAAGATTATTACTTGAAATAAAATCGGCATTCATATTACTAAGTGTTGTAGTAATATCTTAAGTAAGATTTGATTTGTATCATTGATGTGTCAACACGTAATAGTAAATCTACAGATCAGATAAAATCTTACTTAACCAGTCCCCGATCAGAATAGCTTCATAAGAAGCGATCGGTATGAGGCTAACTCTAAATGATCACGCTCTACTAATCATGGTCATAAGAGGGCCGGAGTTAGGTCATAGTATCACCAGACAGTGGTGATATAGGACGACCCGATCATGAGTATGTTACATAGACAGAGTCATGAACATGCTCATATGTCGGCACATGAAATCACATCCTCAGACGGAAGGATCATTGAGGTCACTATGTAATGAGTGACGAGTTTGACTCAGTCTAACGTCTCCTGTAAAAGGGTTACAATAACGACTGTGATTGGCTCGATCACGAGTTACATGAGTTGACTCAATAGATCGCTGAAGGATTTATCCCTCATACAGACGTGTGAGCAGATATCAGTTTAGGTCACTTGATGAGTACAACTGAAATACAATAGCATGGCCATATAGTCGATACGAAGTATCAGTTACAATTCAATTAACTCATCATCAAGAAACAGGACAATTGAACGAGGATGACTTGTCTATGCCTCGTGGTTGTCAAAGATATCAAGAGGATAAAAAGATAGATTCATGAACGGTAAGGTTAAGTCGAAATCTCGATAATCACAAGCGTTGGGTAATCATGATGTCTTACTAGAGGCCACTCATGATGGAAAGGATAAAATGGTAATTTTACCAGTCCGCCGACGTGTCATGAGCCTAGAGGGTCAAACACTAAAGGTTGAGTAAAACGGATGGAAACATATGGAGGAATTATGAGAGAAACAAAATCTAGTTTTGGATTAAACCGGATTAGACCGATATCGGTTTAGGACTAAACGGGAAATCTAGAACGGTTTAGCTGGACCAATTAATTATAATCTAATAAATAGATTTAATTAATTTAGCTAAACAGGGCCTAGCCAAAATGGGCTAAGCCAGAATGGGCTTCTCTACATAATTAATTAAAAGCTTTGGGCTTTAAGCCCATTAAGGCCTTTAATTAATTATTGCCTAAAAGGGTTATAAAAGGGAAATTTTCATATCTGAAAATTATGGAAATTATTTTCCAAAACCCTAATCACTCTTTCCCTCTTTCTCTCTCTAGCCGACTGGCCACTCCCTCCCCCTCCGTCCGTTTTGCTTGCTTCGATCTTCTAGTAAGGGTCGTTTTGAGTATCCCCGGATTGCTCTTCCTGTGTGGACGATCTTTAGAGGTTACTGAGATTCTGAACCGTTATGTCTTTCGTTCTGGGTTTTTGACGCGGCCAGGGTAGAAGGCTTTTTGGTCGCTTGGTCAGCCGTGAAGTTAGGAGACTTTTGGCGAGACTTCTGGGAGACAGACTTCTGAGGAACGAAGATGGTGTGCGATGATGAGGCTTCTTTCGAATATCCAAGACCTTCCATATTCCTTGATGGTTTCCCGATCGAAAGTATTTGGTCCAGAGTGTCAGTACTTGGATTCATCATCTTTACACACTTGGTGACCTGCTCTAACTCGCCTTTTTGTCGAGCAACTTCCTTTTTGAGATCAATAGTCGTCTCGAGAAGTCTTGACTTGTCTTCATTAAGAGTAAGAATGAGAGCGTTCTGTTTTTCGATTACCTGAGAGTCTTCAAGCCACTTGACATACCATTCGTTGTAAGCGTTGTTGAGAGTCTCATCGGATAGCTCATCATCAGACTCATACTTCTTTGAGCTTTCAGCTGGTTGATCTATTGTGGAGGAAGTGAAAGCCACATAGTTACTTGTATGCTCAAGGTCATTGTCTTCCTCATCTTCATCGTCAGTTAGAGAGGTAATGAATCCCTTCTTCTGTTTCTTTAAGAAGTTGGGACAATCTCTCTGCATATGTCCATACCCCTCACACTCAAAGCACTGTGCTCCTTTACCTGATCGTTCTCCTCGTCCTCCATCGTTAGCTGTGTTGTCGAGCTTCTGAAACTTGTGCTGTGGCTTGTCTCTGACTTCTCGGGTGACTTTTCTTCCTGTCATCTGGCCAAATCTTTTCATGACTCTGTTATAGTTTTTGGCTAGCATGGCGATAGTTTCCTCGATGTCACTATCCGACTCAGAGTGTGATGAGTTCTTCTGATTAGAAATTTTGAAAGCCACACCTTTATGTTTCTTCTCAATAGGAGGTAGGGAGAGCTCGAAAGTCATTAGTGAGCCCATGAGTTCATCAAACTTCAGTGTTTTCAAGTCATGGACTTCTTCGATGGTTGTGATCTTCATCTTGAATCTGGGACTTAGGGCTCTCATTGTCTTTCTGACCAAATCTTCATTGGTCATAGGCTTGCCAAGTGAATATGATTCATTGGCCAGATCCTTGATGCGCACATTAAACTCCGCAATAGTCTCGTCGTCATTCATGGTCAGAGCCTCAAAGTTAGTCGTGAGGTACTGTAACTTCTGCTCTTTGACTTTTGAAGTACCCTCGTAAGCAACCGCAAGTGTGTCCCAGGCAATTTTGGCACTTGTGCATGTGTTGATGAGTCGAAACACATTCTTGTCTACTCCATTATAGATAGCATTGAGTGCACGAGAATTACCTAGGGCGGCTTCATCTTCTTCCATGCTCCACTCCTTTTCTGGTTTGATGCTGGTTTGATTTCCATGAGCATCAGCATAGTAAGGTTCCTCCCATCCATTGATGATAGACTTCCAGGTTTTGCTGTCGAGGGACTTCAGGAAAGCACACATCCGTGCTTTCCAATATCCATAGTTTGTTCCGTCGAGTACCGGCGGACGATTGACAGATCCTCCTTCCTTTGAATCCATATTAGCTACTCAGAATTTTACAGGAAAATCACCTAAGAGATTAAGGTGCCTCCTCTGATACCAATTGAGATTCTGAACCGTAGCCGAGTAAGGAAATCAAACACAAAGTCTTTAACTTGTGTATCGACTTCTTGTGGAAACCGTAAGCAAAGTAATAGACATATAATAATCACGACACCAGAGATGATTACCTAGTTCGGTGACTCCGCACCTACGTCTGGGGGCACTTTGCCAGTGGAAAGGTTTTTCACTATATGTAGTCAATAGTACAACTTCAAGCCCAACTAGCTATCACACAAACTATTGTCCTAAGCTACTATAGATCTCACCGTGAATCACCTCGACCCGGAGCCTCTCCCCCTGTCTTTGAGATTCCCTCAATTCCACCCTTCGAGCAAGTCCATGCTCGGTGTCGTTGTCTTCTTGGACGGAGTTGTGAATCTTCAATCACAAACAAAAACCCTAACCGATCCAAACACTTAGTCTTCGCGACTCAAGGTTTGATCGGAGCAAAAGGTCCGTTCTAGCGAATATTCATCAGCCTCTCAACACGCCGATGGTGCACGGTTAAGAGCTCTGAGAAATCTTGCAATTTAGAACAAGAACGGATACTGCTAATGGGAAGCCAATGGCTTTTTATAGCAGCTCACATTCCTAATCCTTCTTGGATCAGGAACAGGAAGGTCAGGCAAGTTGTTGCCGCCTTCCTTCGTCAGCTGGAAGTCGTCTTGCCTGTTTCTGACTTCCTGAATAAATCAGGCAAGTATAGTTGCCGCCTTAGTTGCCTCTTTTCGCTGACGTGTAACTGCCAGCTGGAAGTCGCTTGACTTGTCGACGTCACTCTCTTGCGCTCCAAGTCTTCGTGGCGCCTTTCTTCTTTTGCTCCAAGCTTTGTCGAAATAGAAAAGCTTCAGACTTTCCTAATCTGCGGCTCGTAACAAGTCGCTCCACATGTCATGTAACATGTTGCACGACTTCTTACATTTGCGCTAAAAAATCATGCCAACAAATAAACGTAGCAACAATCTCCCCCTTTGGCAATTTTTTAGACAAACACCTTTTTGTAAGCCCATCTTCATCTTGTGGCAGTGACGCACATCAAGTGACCTATCTTGTGGCAGTTACGCACAACAAGTGATGTGACTTCTTTACTCCAAGTAGACACATCGTCGTCACCTTGAGGCAGTTACGCACCCAGCAAGTTTCGTGACTTCCGATGCGACTTCTTGTGCGGCTTCTAGTGTATCTTTTGGAGCGGCTTCTGGAGCGGCTTCTGGAGCTTAACTTCTTGAGCGGCGACTTCTATGTACATCTTTCGGCGCGACTTCTTGCGCGACTTCTGGCGTGCGACTTCTGACGCCGTAACACATTATCTCCCCCTGTTTGTCTAATAATATTGCCAAAGGCACTCGCATAATCAAAGTTGACTAAACAGCAGGGTAAAAGAAAACCAACTCACACCATGAGCATATAAACGGCTCAAACATGAGCACAAATCCAGCTCAAAACATGAGCAAAATCCAAAAAAAACAGTCATAATGTGCGGAAAGTAACTCGGACAAACCCCGAGAATTTAATAGTGTGTGTGGGACAAAGTTATCATAGCAAATTTCAGAGAAATATTAAAACGACGTGGAGTCGTTATCATCTTCTTCAGCAGTAGCAGCAGCAGCAGCAGATCGGAGGTCTTCTAGAAGGACTTCACAGGCGACTTTGCGAGTTGAGAGCGTGGCAATTGACTTCTCCAGATCAGCAATCATTTCCACCAATTCTTCCTCCATCCTAGCGCCAATTGTTCCTGAGGGTCGTGAGCTTGATCCAACTCCTGGGGTTTTGGCCATAGGAAGTCCGAGGTCCTTCAACTACTTCCCTTCAAAGTTCTTGAGATTGATGGCTAGGGGCAGTGGCTTCTTACCCGGAATATCCGTTTCTCGAACAATGTTAGGACATTGTTGGAGAAGGCTACCGGTGATTAGCGAAGGAAACCCGATCGGAAGTTTGATATTACATGACTTGGCGTGCTTAACTAGATGGTCAATAACGTATGCGCCAAAATCAATGGAAGACTGCGTACCTATTTGGTAAATGAGTTTTGCCAGCTCGGTTTTGATGCTTGACCCATGCGTAGAGGGTGCCCAATTAGCCAGACCGATGCGGTAGAGAATAGAATATTTTGCTGTGAGCTCAGTTGCCGCAATGGTGTCCTTGACTGGCCAGCCCTTCTTACGTCCTCCAGTTATTTCGACCGCTACTTTGTTTAGGTGCGGGACTTCCGAAGTGACTTCTGGGTCTTCTCTGCCAAGGTAGGTGTTGATGGTAGAGGCAGAGATTTCGAAGCATTCTCCTCGAACAAACACCTTTCCGTATTCAGTATCTTCAGGTTCATCGAACTCGCTTGATAGGTTGACAATAAACTCCTTGACCAAAGTTGGGTAGAATGGCCCAATATTTATGACAGTGTTGGTCAGACCTGCTCTACATATGAGCTCTTCAATCGCATTTATCCCTTGTGCTTCTGTGGAGAGTTCTCTTTCTTGGTAGATCTTCCGTTGATAGACATACTGCCACTTCATGGCATTGTTTACAGAGTGGAAAGAGACGTTGTCTGTAGGTGCCTTTGGTACATACTTGGGAAGTTTCTGCCCTCCTAATGTCTTCTTCACCTGAGGTAGCACAACCAGGGTGTCTTCTTCTTCAGATTCTCCTTCTTCAGGGACAACGGTTACTGCAGTGGTCAATGACTTCTTTCTTGTCTTCTTCGGCTGTTTGGACACCGAAGCTTCTCCTTTTTCTGTTGCTTTTCTCTTTGGGGTCAATCTCTTCTGAACTTGAGGTTCTTCTTCTTCATCAACCAACCTTCGGGTTGGTAGCTTCCTTCTCTCAGCCCTTTTGGGCATAGCTTCTTCCTTTTCCATGGTTTCAATGTCGACACTTTCTTCATTGATGACAGGTTCCTCTAAAGGTTGAGTGACTTCTGGAATGGCTTCAAGATTTTCATCACGCCCTGAATCACTGTTCGGGGCGACATGGGAACTTCCTTCCTTTTGCAAGTCCTCGTTTAGAGAAGATTTCTCTGGTGTGGGTGTCGACTTAGAGAGGCTAGGTTGGTCCTTGGTGCTAGTGCCGTGGACTTCAGGAACAAGGGTTTCTAAACCCTCTACAGGCAGGCTTTCTTCTATGTTTTCTTCAGAGAGTATAGCAGATTTACCTCGTGTTGGAGTCGGAGTAGAGAGAGAAGCTTCTTCTTCAACGTTCGCCGAACCGGCTAGAGCATCGTCCTTTTCAACGACGGGGATTGTGTCTTCCGGTGTGATAGATGGAGGCGAACTTGTTACTTCCTGAGGTGCTGCCGAAGTTTCTCCTACCCCTCTTCCTCCTCGGATCCTCACTCCATGCTTGGTCCTTGTCGATTTGGAGGCTGATAATTTCTTGGCAATGACTTTTGCCCTCATTTTTTCTCGAAGTACTTTTGAAGTAAATGGTATTCGTCCGCTGCGAGTACCAACCATTTAGCTAGGATTTGTTCTTTGTGGGGGAAAGCAGATTCTTTGCTAAACCTTTTGATCTGAGAAACCCTAGCGATTTCAAATGGTGGAGGAGGTGCAGAGTCTGTGGGAGTTGAACAGAATGATTTCTGATAGGTGGATAGTCAGATCGTAATCATTCTCAAAATTCAAAAAGACTAACGGGCTTTTGATAAAAGGATTTGGGTCCGGCTTGATTTTGTGGACCCTGTTTGGTCCTGATCGAGAGGAAGAGTAAAATCAACTAAAAGCTCTTCCTCTTCTTGCTTGACTTCTGGCTATTCTAGACAGCAAAGTCCGAGGGTTGACCTCAGACTTTCAAACCTTTTAGCATCTAATGCTTTTGTAAAGATGTCTGCGACTTGTTTCTCAGTGGGTAGGTATTCGAGCTTTATTTTCTTGTCTTCTACAAGCTCTCGAATAAAGTGGTGCCTGATGTCAATATGCTTTGTCTTGCTATGTTGCACTGGGTTCTTCGAGATGTTGATTGCACTGATGTTGTCACAGAACAAAGTCATGACTTCTTGCTTGACTCCATATTCTGCCAACATTTGTTTCATCCAAAGAAGCTGAGTACAGCTACTTCCAGCTGCAATATATTCGGACTCAGCAGTAGATAAAACAATACAATTTTGCTTTTTGCTGAACAATGATACAAGATTGTTCCCCAGGTAGAAACAACCTCCAGAGGTGCTTCTTCGATCTGGTGTGCTTCCCGCCCAGTCAGCATCACAATATCCAACCAGAGTAGGAGAGGTATCAAAGGAATATAGTAAACCTAATTCAGAGGTTCCCGAGATGTACCTTATGATCCTCTTTGCATGAGCCAAGTGACTGACTTTTGGATTGGCTTGATATCGAGCACAGACTCCCACAGAGTAAGCAATGTCGGGTCGACTTGCTGTTAGATAGAGGAGACTTCCTATTATGCTTCGATAAAGACTTTGATCAACTGGTTCTCCCATCTCGTCCTTTGTGCACTTGTCATGTGTGGCAATAGGAGTCCTCTTGTGCGAAGCCTTTTCTAACCCGAACTTCTTGACAATGTTCTTTGCGTATTTGCTCTGGGAGATAAATATTCCATCTGACATCTGCTTGATCTGGAAGCCTAGGAAATATGTGAGCTCATTGACCATACTCATCTCAAATTCAGACTACATGTGTTGAACGAAGCGTTTAACCATCTTGTCTGACTTCCCTCCAAACACAATGTCGTCGACATATATTTGAGCAATCATGATGTCCTTTCCTTCCTTCTTCACAAAGAGAGTTTTGTCTACTCCCCCTCGAATATAACCATTCTGTACAAGGAATTGGGTAAGACGTTCATACCATGCTCGTGGAGCTTGTTTGAGACCGTAGAGAGCTTTCTTTAGCTTGTAGACATGGTGCGGAGAGTCATGGTCTTCGAATCCCTTTGGTTGGGCTACATAGACTTCTTCGTTTAGATTTCCATTAAGGAAGGCACTCTTTACATCCATCTGATAGAGTTTGAAGCGCAGATGACATGCGATGCCGAGAAGAAGTCGTATGGCTTCCAGTCTGGCTACTGGAGCAAAGGTTTCTTCAAAGTCGACTCCTTCGACTTGTGTGTAACCTTGAGCCACTAGTCTCGCTTTGTTTCGAGTGATGTTTCCTTGCTCGTCAGACTTGTTTTTGAATATCCATTTTGTCCCGATGACATTGACATTGTCAGGCTTGGATACAAGTTCCCAGACTTCATTCCTTGCAAACTGAACCAACTCTTCTTGCATCGCGCAGACACAGTATTCATCATTGATGGCCTCTTGTATATTCTTTGGCTCAATTTTGGAAATAAAGCACATGTTACCTATCATCTCTTGGTGGTCAAGAGATGCCTTTTGTCGAGTCTGAACTCCCTCATTAATGTCTCCAATCACATCCCGGGGTGGATGATACTTCTGAATTCTTCTTGACGGAGCCCTCTGCCTTGTAGGGGTTGCCTCTTCATCCGGGATGAGTTGGCTTTCGTCTTCAGACTCTTTGTTGCGCTCATCGTCCTTGACTTCCGGTCTGACTTCTCTTCTGACATCTGGTCTGGCTTCTCCTCTGACCTCTGGTCTGACATCTCCTGAGAGATTCAGGACTTCTTCTTTCTCGTCACTTGATTGCTCGTTATTGTCATCATCAATCACGACAATGATGGATTCCATGATAGTCCGGGTGCGTTTGTTGAATACCTGAAACGCCGGACTATTTCTTGAGTATCCGAGGAAGATGCCTTCGTCGCTTTTAGGATCCAACTTGCGTCGAGGTTCCCTATCTACGAGTATGTAGCAGACCGATCCAAAGAAATGGAAGTATTTGACATTCGGCTTTCTCCCCTTCCATATTTCATAAAGAGTGAGCGAAGTCCCAGGGCGAAGAATCACTCTATTATGAATATGGCATGCCGTATTCAAAGCTTCAGCCCAGAAGTGTTGCGGGATGTCTTTGGCTAACATCATGACTCTTGCCATCTCTTGAAGAGTGCGATTCTTTCTTTCAACGATTCCGTTTTGCTGAGGAGTGATGGGAGTAGAAAATTCGTGGGAAATTCTTTCAGCATCACAAAAGTTTGCGAAGCTGATGTTTTCAAACTCCTTTCCATGATCGCTCCGAAGTCGGACTACTTTCCCAATGACTTCTCCCTTTTCTCGTTGAACTATTCAACATAAGGCTTCAAAGACTGAGAAGGTATCTGACTTCTCTCGAATAAAATCTACCCATGTGTACCTCGAGAAGTCGTCTACACATACAAATATGTACTTCTTCCCTCCTAGACTTTCTACTTGCATGGGTCCCATAAGGTCAACATGAAGAAGTTCTAGAACACGAGAAGTAGTAAGATGTTGTACCTTCTTGTGTGACGTCTTGACTTGTTTCCCAATCTGGCATTCTCCACAGATTTTTCCTTCAATGATCTTGAGGTTGGGAACTCCAATGATCGCCTTTTCAGAGAGAATCTTTTGCATACTCCTCAAATTGATGTGACCAAGTTTTTGATGCCATAGTTTTGTCTCTTAAGCTTTGGATAAAAGGCACTTGGTTGGCAAGGTACTAACTGTTGGAGACCATAAATAGCAGTTGTCAAGGGACCTGTGGCCTATCATGACTTCCTTCTGTTGTTCGTCTTTGACCGAGCACTTGTCACGAGTGAAGTGGACATCCAGATTTAAATCACATATCTGGCTTATACTGATGAGGTTTGTTGTGAGGCCTTCTACTAGCAGAGCTTCTTTCAGACATGGAGAGTTGGGAAGATTGAGTTTTCCTTTCCCGAGCACTCTAGCTTTTACTCCATCTCCAAAAGTAACGAAGCTATTTGTGCATGGTGTTAGAGTGACCAAGAAAGAGCTATTACCCGTCATATGTCGAGAGGATCCACTATCGAAGTACCAATCGTTGCTGGTTGAGGCCTTTAAAGCGGTGTACGTGATGTTAGCTCGATAGTTGACATCTTTTACTCACCATTCCTTCCGAAGTTGGCTTTTCTTGACGGTGGTCCTTTTCTTGACCGAGCTCTTCCCATATAGCCGATAGCAGAAGGGTCGAATATGTCCTCTTCGTCCACAGTGATGACAAACCCAGTTAAGTCTTTCGTTCTGGGTTTTTGACGCGGCCAGGGTAGAAGGCTTTTTGGTCGCTTGGTCAGCCGTGAAGTTAGGAGACTTTTGGCGAGACTTCTGGGAGACAGACTTCTGAGGAACGAAGATGGTGTGCGATGATGAGGCTTCTTTCGAATATCCAAGACCTTCCATATTCCTTGATGGTTTCCCGATCGAAAGTATTTGGTCCAGAGTGTCAGTACTTGGATTCATCATCTTTACACACTTGGTGACCTGCTCTAACTCGCCTTTTAGTCGAGCAACTTCCTTTTTGAGATCAATAGTCGTCTCGAGAAGTCTTGACTTGTCTTCATTAAGAGTAAGAATGAGAGCGTTCTGTTTTTCGATTACCTGAGAGTCTTCAAGCCACTTGACATACCATTCGTTGTAAGCGTTGTTGAGAGTCTCATCGGATAGCTCATCATCAGACTCATACTTCTTTGAGCTTTCAGCTGGTTGATCTATTGTGGAGGAAGTGAAAGCCACATAGTTACTTGTATGCTCAAGGTCATTGTCTTCCTCATCTTCATCGTCAGTTAGAGAGGTAATGAATCCCTTCTTCTGTTTCTTTAAGAAGTTGGGACAATCTCTCTGCATATGTCCATACCCCTCACACTCAAAGCACTGTGCTCCTTTACCTGATCGTTCTCCTCGTCCTCCATCGTTAGCTGTGTTGTCGAGCTTCTGAAACTTGTGCTGTGGCTTGTCTCTGACTTCTCGGGTGACTTTTCTTCCTGTCATCTGGCCAAATCTTTTCATGACTCTGTTATAGTTTTTGGCTAGCATGGCGATAGTTTCCTCGATGTCACTATCCGACTCAGAGTGTGATGAGTTCTTCTGATTAGAAATTTTGAAAGCCACACCTTTATGATAGACTTCCAGGTTTTGCTGTCGAGGGACTTCAGGAAAGCACACATCCGTGCTTTCCAATATCCATAGTTTGTTCCGTCGAGTACCGGCGGACGATTGACAGATCCTCCTTCCTTTGAATCCATATTAGCTACTCAGAATTTTACAGGAAAATCACCTAAGAGATTAAAGTGCCTCCTCTGATACCAATTGAGATTCTGAACCGTAGCCGAGTCAGGAAATCAAACACAAAGTCTTTAACTTGTGTATCGACTTCTTGTGGAAACCGTAAGCAAAGTAATAGACATATAATAATCACGACACCAGAGATGATTACCTAGTTCGGTGACTCCGCACCTACGTCTGGGGGCACTTTGCCAGTGGAAAGGTTTTTCACTATAGGTAGTCAATAGTACAACTTCAAGCCCAACTAGCTATCACACAAGCTATTGTCCTAAGCTACTATAGATCTCACCCTGAATCACCTCGACCCGGAGCCTCTCCCCCTGTCTTTGAGATTCCCTCAATTCCACCCTTCGAGCAAGTCCATGCTCGGTGTCGTTGTCTTCTTGGACGGAGTTGTGAATCTTCAATCACAAACAAAAACCCTAACCGATCCAAACACTTAGTCTTCGCGACTCAAGGTTTGATCGGAGCAAAAGGTCCGTTCTAGCGAATACTCATCAGCCTCTCAACACGCCGATGGTGCACGGTTAAGAGCTCTGAGAAATCTTGCAATTTAGAACAAGAACGGATACTGCTAATGGGAAGCCAATGGCTTTTTATAGCAGCTCACATTCCTAATCCTTCTTGGATCAGGAACAGGAAAGTCAGGCAAGTTGTTGCCGCCTTCCTTCGTCAGCTGGAAGTCGTCTTGCCTGTTTCTGACTTCCTGAATAAATCAGGCAAGTATAGTTGCCGCCTTAGTTGCCTCTTTTCACTGACGTGTAACTGCCAGCTGGAAGTCGCTTGACTTGTCGACGTCACTCTCTTGCGCTCCAAGTCTTCGTGGCGCCTTTCTTCTTTTGCTCCAAGCTTTGTCGAAATAGGAAAGCTTCAGACTTTCCTAATCTGCGGCTCGTAACAAGTCGCTCCACATGTCATGTAACATGTTGCACGACTTCTTACATTTGCGCTAAAAAATCATGCCAAAAAATAAACATAGCAACAGTTACTAAATCCTATTTAGTAACAAAGAGATTTTAATCAAAAGTAATATTCAATTTTATTCTAGCCTAGATCTCATGATCAATTCATGATCATGCAAGATCTGTATTAAACATGGACCTTTGAGGTCAATTTCTTGTATGGGCATGAAATTAATTGATTGGAACCCTCAAATAATTTCTTCAATACTCATAGATTCATTACACAAAGCACACAAAGACTCCTTCGTCTTAGGATATAATGACAAGTTACGATCTGTGAGTATCTCATGACAGTATCTATGTTGCATACTCACAATCGGGTCGTCTGATATCATCGACCTGATGATATCTATAATATAGCTCCGGCACATACTTTGCCATGATCAGTAGAGCGTGATCACAAGGAGTTGGTCTCATACTGATCGCTTCTTAAACAAGCTTAGCTGATCAGGGACTTATCAAATGTAATTCCTTTCGATCTACAGTTCTACTATTAGTGGTTACACACAAAATGACATAGATCAAATTACATTCGATATATTACTACAACACATTAGTAATATAATGTCGGTTTTATTAGATCAAAAAATGATAAACATTACAATATAGATTAAGAAATTACATTGGATTAGGGCACAATTCTAATAATCTCCCACTTGCCCCTAGTTCCAACCTAAGTTTCAATCTACTCCCATAGACTTCACATGTGCCTTATGCTTAGGCTGCGGTAGAGCTTTCGTCAAGGGATCAACAACGTTATCATCAGTCGTTACATAAGTAATCTCCACATCACCATTATCAATATACTCTCTGATAATGTGATACTTCCTCTGTATGTGTTTAGTTCTGTTGTGAAATCTAGGCTCTTGAGCTAATGCTATGGCCCCCGTGTTGTCACACATAAAGCTTACCGGATCAGACGCTCGCGGCATTACATCTAATCCGGTTAGAAAGCTTTTAACCCATACGGCTTCCTTAGCTGCTTCTGCTGCAGCTATGTATTCAGCCTCTGTTGTAGAATTGGCAGTTGTGGCTTCCTTGAAGCTCTTCCAACTGAATGCTCCACCATTTAACACGAACACAAATCATGCCTGAGATTTGAAATCATCAGGATCTGTCTGAAAACTAGCATCACCATATCCTTTGACTGTTAGTTCTCCATCCTTCCCACCATATACTAGGAATGCGTCATTAGTTCTCCTTAGATACTTGAGGATACTCTTGAAAACAATCCAGTGCTCATGACCTGGGTTAGATTGATATCTGCTGGCACAATTTAGCGCGAACGAGACGTCCAGTCTCGTGCATATCATGGCATACATGATGGATCCCATAGCCGAAGCATATGGGATCTTACTCATCCTGCTCAGCTCATCAGGAGTACTAGGACTCTGTTGCTTGCTGAGCTTAATGCCATGCCGCATGGGTATGTATCCCTTCTTAGAATCAAGCATTGAGAATCTTCTCAACACCTTATCTATGTAAGTGCTCTAACTTAGGCCCAATATCCTTTTGGGACGATCTCTGTAGATCTTGATGCCCAAAATGAAAGCAACATCACCTAAGTCCTTCATCGAGAAGCACTTCCCTAACCAAGTTTTAACCTCAAGCAAGGTTGGGATGTCGTTCCCGATGATCAATATGTCATCAACATACAGCACTAGGAATACAATATTACTCTCACTCGCTTTCTTATATACGCAAGGCTCACTTTCATTTTTTATAAAGCCGAATTCCCGTAGTTCCTCACCAAGGTGTTACGGGACTGGCTACCAGTGAGTCTTGGATCCCTGGGTCACACCCCTCGGGGGTCCTCTTGCGCTTCAATGAAGGGCGAGTCGGTATCGGATCTCCAACCAAACCTCATCCACTTATCCAGAAAAAACTTAAAGTCTGTCGATCACCTCCCGGAGCCCTGTCGATACTGACACCATCGCCGACCACAGAACCCAAAAGAGGCTACGCACTCGAGTCTAACTCTCACTTATAATAATCTCTCTGTTCCACCAAGGGACACAAATCGCACAAAGCGATACACAACATAATACACATAACACTAAACATATTTAACCTCTAAACAACATACCCTCCATGTTGAGAAGCAGCCGCCAAGGGGGCCACTCCACCACCGTCATCGGCACCTAGCCCACTGCCCCTCCATCACTACCCGTACCACACCCTACGACGACACCGGTCTGGCGCGACATGTGGACGGAGGGAAGCATCTCTATTGCGGCCTCTCAAGAGAAATGGAGGAGGCGACAGAATCATCATACACCAGTCCATCGTCGTCGCAGCGTTGTCGGAAACCCCCGAGGAAGACGAATCTTCACCAGCAAGGCAGAGACGCAGCAGAGGCAGAGGCGGACGGCGGAACCGTCACCTCCCCCAAACCTAAACTGTCTCGACGCCGACCAATCACGCCGGCAAAAGTCGTAGCACAATCGGAAACCATCCAAGAAGGCGAACCGTCGCCAAAAAATAACTACCCACTTGCCGAAAGAGGGCAGAAGAGCAGAGACGGAAGAGCCACCAACGGAAACTTCAGTCCAAGACAGGCGGAACGGAGGCTGCGGGCAGTGGCAGAAGCATGGTCGGGCGCGGAGACGACGCCTCCTCCGTTCCAAAGAGATATGCTTTTTAATATTTTTGATAATTGGTTATACATGACGTTAATGAATATAAGGGGGTGTATTCAATTAGGATTTTGAATGACTTTTAAATGTCCATAGATTCTTAAAAGTCATGGACTTTTTCAAGTCTATAAAGAGTTTTGTGGATTTTAAAGTAATGATTTTAAAAGTCCATGGACTTTTTGAAGTATATAAAGAGTCTTGTGGATGACTTTTGCATGACTTTTTGTGAATTGATTTTGCATGACTTTTTCAATTCTTTGTAGTCTTGTACATTTTCATATTTTCATTTTTGTGGAATTACTCATACTCTTTAATTCTTCAAATCAAAATTAAACAAAAATAATTAAAACATAATAAAAACGTCCAACTTCAAAATCACATAAATTCATTAATAAAAACATCCAACTTCAAAGTTCATAAGAAAATATCAATAACAAAATAAAAGTTCAAAACCAACTAGGGAGACAACATATTAATCAATTGCAACCTCGTGGACATCATCACCCTCTTCAGTCACATCAACCATATATTCATCAACATGGAGATTATCTTGTTCCTCATTTTCATCATCTTCATTTGCATTATCGCCCATTGGTCTACCACTCCACATAGCATTAGCAATGCTAGATCTCCAAGCATTAGCTCCCTCTCTTTGTTGTTGTTGACTTTGAGAAATTAATTCAATATTTCATCTTCCATTTTTAAAGATGGTGAAAATCCATCATCTTCTAGTTCAAAAGGAAACTCATCAGATCGACATTCTTTCCTAAGAAAATTATGTAGTCGGCACATGCTAACACCAACTCCGCTTGTGTTTTAAATGAAAAAGGAGGTGCCACTTTGAAAATTGTGAATCGTGATTTGAAGATACCAAATATCCTTTCAATGACATTTCTTAATTTTGCATGGCGAAGATTGAATAACACACTTGCATTTCTAGGGTAACGTCCTTGACCTCCAAAATCTTTTAAATGATACCGAACACCACGTAAATGTGCTAAAAATTGATGTCGATTAGAAAATCCACAATCCACAAGAAAATATTTTCCTGCAAATTAGAAAAGAGTAAAGATTAGCATATTACATGTAATGAAATAAAAAACTGTTTATGATGAACATAATAAAAAATAAATATTTAAGACATGCATGTTACCTTGAGGCACTTGAAGGTCATTTCTTCTTGTTAAGGCATCATTTAACAATTTTGAATCATGTGCTTATCCTTCCCACCCACTAAGCACATAAATAAACTCCAAAACAAAGTTACAAGCTGCCAAGACATTTTGAGATTGAATGCCATGACGATTACGGTAACTGCTTACTTCTCGTCCTATTACTGTGGCTGGAATATGATTCCATCAATGGAACCAATGCAATCCTAAGAAGGATAATCAATAAATATCATATAATACAACTAAAAACATAACTATCAATTACACTTTAATTTTTAAGAACAAAAAAACATACCTTAAAGTACGGATAAAATCGTGTACTTTCTCTAATCTTAGAGGGCACACCTTTAGGTTTGTCCATCATGTTAGGTGCTATAGCATTCAAGGCCTTCAAAATTTTGTTGAAATTTTGACTAGTAGCGAAATGTGAACGACTAAACCTTTGTCGAACATTACAATACCGATCGTTGTGGCCCACGATGATTAAGAATGTTGCTAGCATTTCTTCAATACAGATAAATCTTATGTCTTCCAAAAAAGTTTGCTCTCTAATGATGGTACACAACTTTAGGAATACTTGTGGATACATTCTGTGCAATTGTCAGAAATCTTCGGGATCTTCTTTTAATACATCTTGTATATAATGAAACCCATTTCTAGTAACCGGTCGTCGATTGAGACTACGTTCAATTTGTTGAGGCATCATTATCATAGTCTCTCTTAGCACTTTGATTACTACTTCAATTGCCATAAGCAAATACTTAACTATTTCATAAAATTCTTCTTCCATATGTTCTTCTTCCTCTTCTTCCATTTCTTCATCATCTATTTCTTCCATTCTTAATTCTTCTTCAATTTCATGTATCCTTGTTTCTTCTTCTTCAAGATTGATTTCCATTAGTCCTACGAATATACTTCTAGCATATAAACTATTTTAAATTAACTCAATAATATAATAAACGACACAATATACATTGAAGTAGCACAAACTCACTCAATAATAGTTTCAAGTTTAGCAACAAAGTGGTTCAAACTTAAATAAAGAAACAAACAAACATAATTTAAGGATCAAGTGTGCTTCAATCTCCTCACAAAATATGAAAGTACTCCTACAATATTGATAACATAACATAAATAACTAGTTTCCTTGCATCCTACGAATTATCCAATTTGCTCTTTCCTTAAGATCCATCTTCAAGAAACCATCCTTCTTTGTTTTTGTATCAAGCAAGTCAAAGGCCTTACATCTTACATCTTCATCCAAATTTGGAATCTCCTTGATAGCATCCCAAGTTGTAAATGATCTATCTTTTTTCTCTTTTCTCAATAAAGCTATCTCTTTTCTCCAATACACTATACACACCCTCAAAAGTGGTCGTAAGCTTATTAAGTTGTTCCACAATACCACTTTGATATGTGCTTCGATTTGTGGTAGAAGTTCCTTCATATTCGGCCCTACTCCTTTTGCTTCGGCCTTTTACTTGCTTTGGAGGCTCCATACATTTCGTAGACCCTAGAGGGATGGTGGATTGTGCAGCATTTGGAGTATGTATGATAAACACATCACCATCAACATCACAGTCAATATCTTCAATACGAATATCTCTTCCTTCTTCAGCACCTAATGTTCTTGCATCCGTACCATTTCCTAATCCAATGGAATTCTTCCCAACGGCAATACTATTCCCAATAGCTATTTCCAAAGCCTCAAAATCAGAAAATATCCCATAACGCAAGTAAGCATCATTTGGGTGAGCCTAAAAAATAAAATAAAGAATAAATAAGAGTTGAAAACTATTTTTGTGATAAATTTTAATAATATGTTTTAGTTATTATAATATAATAAAAATATAAGTTTACTATGCTCACCTTTATATAATCCTCTCATACTTCATCAGAAGCAGTGAACTTTTTTGTAGTTGAGTCGAACCCAAAACCTGAACTAAACCTCGATAAGGTGGAATAGGATGATAATTTATTTTTAAACCACTTCAATCGACTTAGGTAATGGGCATGAGTTTTATTGCATCCAAGTCTTGAGTTAAGAACATGAAGTATCATTTCTTCAATTGTCTGTTTAGAGAATACACCACTATTGGCACGCCATCCTTGATTCGCAACATCAACCATAAGCTCTAATAATAAATCACTCTCTTCTGATGTCCAATGTGTATATGATGTCTTTCTTTTGATATTTTGTTGCAAATCTTCCATCTAAATTATACACTTTATTAACAAATATACATACAACCAAATAAATAAACAAAAAAATAATGCAAAGAAGCCAAATGGAAAAACAAATTATCAACTGTTAAAACAAAAATGTTTATTAAAGTTCAAATTTGAAGAAATCTAAAATTAAAAGAAATTGTTTATATAAAATCTAAAGTTAAACTAATAAATTATGAAATGTTATAAGAAATATGAATAGATTATTAAAATGGAAATACTACACTTGAATAGGGGTATTTTCATAATTTTACATCTACAAAACCCTAGCTCTTGCTACCTTCACTTTCATCACTCCACTATAAATAAATATAATAATACTCATCCCACTCCACTCCTATTTGGTAATGAGCAATTGTCCCTCAACCCCACCCCTATTTGGTACGATTATGTGGTCCTTCAAGCTCTCTCCCTTCTCAACCCTCATGGTCTTTGAAGAAAACCTCCGGCACGTAGAGGGCGCAGAAGAAGGCGGGCTTCATGGTGCCGCCGGCGACGGGCAGAGACATAACGAGATCGGACCGGCGACAGCGACGGGCGGCGGAGCAGCGGGAGCAGATCTACTCGCGGCACGACGGGCAGAGACGCCAGTAGGTGGTGGCGGCGCCGGTCTCGAAGACAATTCGAGATTTTCGAGGGCTGAGCCGCCGAGGCCCCGACGTTGAAGCCCTTCACTCTCGGCTTGCTAGAGCCGTGGGCACGGCGAGCTGTGGGGTCGAATCGGGGTTGTGGGGTCGAACCGGCTAGTCGCTGCACGGCGAGCTGAAGCCGAGAGTCACAGAGACCGAAGAGGAGATCGCCGCCGGTCTCTACCGCCAGTCTCCGCCGTCGTTCTCCGCTGCTCATCTCCGTCGGAGGAGGTTGTATTATTAAACATGTTTTATTTATTATAAAAATATATTTATCTATATATTATTAAACATGTTTTATAGATTATTAAACATGTTTTATTTATTATAAAAATATATTTATCTATATGGTTTTTATCATCTGTGAAAATTGCAGAGAGATAGAGAGGATTGAAATGTTCTGTGTCCTTGAGGTTGCCATAAACCCCATCTACCATAAAAAAAAATAAAAGCTCAAACCCAAGAAATGCAAAAGCAAACCTAAAAAATACATACACCAGAAATCAATACATACAACAAATAAACAAAACCATAACAAGTAAAATGTAATTACCGAGGGGTGTGGATATTCTGGGAATTGCAAGACTCCTCAAACTACTATCCAATGTGTCTTTTCATCTTCTTTCATAAAGTGCAAATCTGATGGGGTGTAGATGATATTTCAAAAAGAGATTGAAATTGATACCAAGACTCTCATAATCATCAAAAGTCATCAATCTCTTAAAATTCTTGACTTTTACAATACCACAAAATTTGAAAAGTATTTTTAAAGTCTAGATTGAATACCACAAAACTTTAAAAGTATTTTTTTAAATCTTGATTGGATACCACAAGACTTTAAAAGTCTTTTTTAAAGTCTTGATTGAATACCACAAGATTTTAAAAGTCTTAATTGAATATCATAAAATTTTAAAAGTATTTTAAAATTCATTAAAATCCTAATTGAATACACCTTTAATGGGCCTCATAAATAACATTTGTTTAATGAATCATCAAATGATGGTTAGCCCTAATTAAAATAATAAAAAGGATAAATGACGAAACGAATATAAATTGGGAAATTTAGTAAAATAAAATTGTAATTATATATAGATAAGATAACCAGTGTATTAAATTAAAATCTAATTCCATAGCTTGAGAGGAAAAGAAAAAGAAAAAGAAAAAATCGGAGTTGTTGTATCTTGTTGTTTGTGGAGAGAGAGAGAGAAGAATTGATAGGGCTTGATGGAGGAGGACAAGAGCGGCGTGTCGCTGCCGGCGGGTCCAGACGCGAAGAAGCGGCGCGTGAGCTACTTCTACGAGCCGTCGATCGGCGACTACTACTACGGTCAGGGCCACCCGATGAAGCCCCACCGCATCCGCATGGCCCACAACCTGATCGTGCACTACTCCCTCCACCGGCGGCTTGAGATCAGCCGCCCCTTCCCCGCCACCCCCGCCGACATCCGCCGCTTCCACTCCGACGACTACGTCGACTTCCTCTCATCCGTCTCCCCCGAGTCCCTCCCCGACTACACCCACTCCCGCCACAAGAAGCGCTTCAACGTCGGCGAGGACTGCCCCGTCTTCGACGGCCTCTTCGGCTTCTGCCAGGCCTCCGCCGGCGGCTCCATCGGCGCCGCCGTCAAGCTCAACCGCCAGGACTCCGACATTGCCCTCAACTGGGCCGGCGGCCTCCACCACGCCAAGAAATCCGAGGCCTCTGGCTTCTGCTACGTCAATGACATTGTCCTCGGTATTCTTGAGCTCCTCAAGGTTCACAGGGTAATAATAATACAAATCCCTTGCAGGCTCTTTTTATTTTGTTTCAATTGAGATCTGATTCACTACTTACTCGTCCCTGCTGCAGCGCGTATTGTACGTTGATATCGATGTTCACCATGGTGATGGTGTGGAGGAGGCATTCTTTACTACTGACAGAGTCATGACTGTATCCTTTCACAAGTTTGGAGATTTCTTCCCTGGGACAGGCCACATCAGAGATGTTGGTGCTGGCTCTGGCAAGAATTATGCGCTGAATGTCCCCTTGAACGATGGAATGGATGATGAGAGTTTCCGTGGCTTGTTTCGTCCAATCATCCAGAAAGTCATGCAGGTTTATCAGCCTGAAGCTGTTGTTCTTCAGTGTGGGGCAGATTCACTCTCTGGCGACAGGCTGGGGTGCTTTAATTTGTCTGTTAAGGGCCACGCCGATTGTCTTCACTTTCTGAGATCCTATAATGTCCCGCTGATGGTCTTGGGCGGTGGAGGATATACTATTCGGAATGTTGCCCGATGTTGGTGCTACGAGGTCCATCTCTCTCTCTCTCTCTCTCTCTCTCTCTCTCATACACAGACACACATAAACACACTATCATACTTCACCTTTTCAAAAGAATTGATTTGAAGTTCAAGTTGTACATTCTTCATGATGATATTAAGAACTGCAACTTGTGATTTTCTTGATGTATTCTTGTGTATATTTCTAAACAAGCATGGTATATAAAAGCTTGTTTAGTTTTAGTCTAGCAGAGGCAAGGTTGACAACAGAGCCTTAAAATGTACCCCCAAATAGATGTGATTTCTGGTTTGCATATGTAGGACAACTAGTAGAAATGATTATTTTCCCAATCGATTTATCTGTTTATATAGTTTTTTAGAGCCTATTTCTCTAATAGTATGACCTGCAAAATTGCTTTCTGGAACCCTATATATATTGATCCATTCATACCCCACCACTTATTTCATTCAAGTATCTTCAGTGTTCAACCTAGCACGAAAAGGATAATAACCACTAAATAAAATCTGCTACCTCTGTAAAGTGTTTGGACTGTTAAATCAGCTTGAATAAAATGAGGGGACCGGGCATATGGGAGGCAATTCCTAGAACTATTTTTCATTGTAGCAGCATTTAAATCATATAGTGGATTGAAAATATTATTTATGACTTCACATCCTTGTGCTTGCCGTGCAGTCTCTTTATGTTTTCATCTTTATATGAAATCTTGTATTGGATGAGTTACATATGTTTCATTGATACAGACAGCAGTTGCAGTTGGGGTAGAACCTGATAACAAATTGCCTTACAACGAATATTATGAATACTTCGGCCCTGATTATACTCTTCATGTTGAGCCCTGCAGCATGGAGAACCTCAACACACCAAGAGATTTGGAGAAGATAAGGTGAGTTCTCTAGTGCATTACACGCTTATAGTCTTAAATTCTGTTTGTGCTATGCCGGTACTTCTATTACAATTTTACAATATAGCGTGTGTATATTTATTTAGGTGTTTCATTCAATCATTATAATGTACAGAATTCAATAACACTTCTGCTTTAGTTACTACGTTTCATCCTGAGTTGTTCTTTGTTAAACTCTGTAAGTTGTTATAAACAGGAAACAAATCAATATTAACTGTTTGCCCCTATGCTGTATTGTTTTCAACATGTCTTTGATCTGCAAAGTAGAAAGAATTATTTACTTAGTCCTGTGTTGAGGTGGAATTATATATATCTCGCCATTAAGTCCTACCTAGCTTGTCTAAAGTTATCCTGGCATCTGAAAAGACAGGGTTGGATGGTGGATGTAGGATCCAGTTTTTGTGCAGAAGGCTAACTTCACTTTTTTATCAAATGGCCCCACATTCAGTGGTCGTCCATAAAGATCATTTTAGGACCTGTCTTAAACTCTCTATGATATGTTATTAGATGCAAGTTTCTTATATTCAACACTGAACTTACAACTCCCTTTTGGTCCATTTGTTTGTTTGAGGATGCAATTTTTTCTTAGCTAGAAGTAAGCTTGATGGTTATGTATATATCACACACGAGAAATTTATAGTTGCACACTTATTATGATAGTCAATAATCTGGTGACGTGTAGTGTTCAATGTTACAATGAAGGTATGTTCATGTCTTTTTACCTTGAGCACTCTTCAATCTGTCATGTAAACCAATTGTTGAACAATGCCATGAGTGTAAGACTAGAGCTTTTTGTTGGGCTATTATTCTTACCATAAAATGAAAAGTATTTGTGTAATGTGGTAGATTGATGAATTATTTTCTTGCTAGAGCAAAACTTGCGAATATCACCTTTGCCTAGGATATAATACCGAGCTGATATTGTGTTTAAAATAAATTCTGTTTATTTTCTTTGTTAAATATTTTGTTAACAAGTATTATATTTATTTATTCTCTTTTTAAGGAACATGCTGCTAGAGCAGCTCTCTAGATTACCCCATACTCCTAGTGTACCTTTTCAGACAATGCCACCCACAACTGAAGTTCCAGAGGAGGTTGGTTGCTAGTGGCAAATTTCTCAATCATTTTCTTTGATTAAACTCAATTATCATTTATTTTCTTTTTGGATTCTCACTGGAGCATGTGCTTTGTAGGCCGAAGAAGCCATGGATGATAGACCAAAACCTCGTATCTGGAATGGTGAGGATGACGAATCTGACAATGATGAAGATGATAGGCCTCGACATAGATCATCAAACACCAGTGGGCGTCGTGCATCAGATACAGTGATGAGGTAAAAGTCTTTGACTTACGTGCTAATATCAACTTCTGTTCTAGTACAATTGGAGACTACTTCATTTTCATTGATCCCATAAGACATGAAATCTTTTAAACATGAGCTCAGATCAAAATGTTGTTTACACTGGAGATTTCTTCTACCACTCATTCGAAATTGGCTCACCTTTAGTCATTGTAAAATGGACTATATGTATCAGGCCGGGCTCCGCAACTAAAAGGTCAACCTTAATAGTTGGGTTCATTCCTTCCCTTCATATACACCCTTTTAATTCAAATTGTTGCCGTATGGGTTTAGACATTCTCAACACTCCCTCTCATGTGGGACATAGTAGGATTCGGCTTACAGGCGAGGGGAGTTCCACCAGCACATACCTAAATCAATATGCTCTGCTACCATGTTAGAGCTCAACCCACCTAAAAACTCAAGCTGATAGGTGGAGGTCTCAAGATGTTTATCAAATAATCAATCAATCCACATTCTTTAGATGTGGGCTTTCAACAGTTATAATGACATTTAGATAAAAGAAGGGAGGTTTTATCACATATGTGGCATATTGTTTATTTTGTTGCCTTTGTATTTTAATTGGTTTCCCAGTCCCCTCTACTGTGACCAGCCTAGTTTTAAGTGTAGCATACATGCAAGACAGGGTCTTAATTGCCATATTTGTATTACTAAAATTTTGAGGACCCTGTCCATATTTGCTTGTATAGCAAGCGTCATGTTTGTATTCTTGAGCTACAATGCATGCTAACCTTTTCATGCACTATATCATTTGTAATTTTTACATTTCAGATAAAAGAATTCTTCCTCGATCCAACTTTTTAGTCTGATTTCAGTCTTCCACCTATTTATGATAACAGCTTAATCATAAAAACAAATCCATTTGTGGGTAATGTATCTGACAAGTTTCTTTGCCTGGTTGATACAGGGATTTGGGGGATGAAATGGAAGAGACGACAACAGGTGAACCCCCATCATCACATTGAAGATAAACTGTTCAGTATTGTATTTTGCTGCAACACTAACAATTAGAAACTACGGTCTCTCAGCATCATTTAGACAATACAGCCCAGCTATACTCATGTTTAGGTGATTTTTGGTTGAGTATGAACTCCGATACTGCTAGAGGAAAATGGTTTATTTTGCAGATATGGCAAGCATTTGACAGATTTGGATTATCGTTTGCTATATTTCACAATTGAACTGTGCGTAACCAACAATTAACGAACTAGACTAATTAACAATCCAAAAGTTCATTGAAGTGGTATCTTGTTGAAATGTTATTTTGCATCTAATAAAATTAAAAATGCAGAGAGCTACAATAATATATGCTTAAACTGCATTAAATTTGTAATACTACCAGATTTTCAACGTGATTAATTTTACTTGGTTGAAACATTTGAAGTATTTTATTTTATTTTTGATGACTTATATTTTTTCTTAAACTACTCGAAAAATTCTTACCATTTGAGTTTTAATCCCACACCCTTAGCGAGAGTGTGAACATCAAATCATTGGGAATGTCGGGACAAGAGTATTCAAGTTAGTCTAATTGTAATGATATAATATTTAGTTGGGAAAATTTCACTTGGCCCACCCGTAAAAGATCACTTTTTCACTTATCACCACCAGAAGATTAAATCGGTCTATAGAGCACCTGAAGTTGTCGAATTTTGCACTTAGCTATAACAGTGTTAACTCAAAAGTGAAAGTCTAAAATACCCTCTATTACCTTCTCAATTTTCTTAATGGATGGGGGTATTTTTGTCTTTTCACTTACACAAATAAAAAATTAATTTGATAATCTAAAAATACAATTTTCCCCTCAAATGAATAATAATTATAACTGATGGATGGAGGGTATTTTTGTCTCTTCATTTACACAAATAAAATATTAATTAAAAATTAAAATAAAATGTGAAATGACAAAAATATCCCTGTCTTCAACCTTTGTTCCCTTCTCCACCGCTCCAGCTTCGTCGCCGGCGGAGCCGCCTCCGGTAAGGCTCCCCGGTGACAGTCCTCACTGTCATGGGCGTCGGGGGAGGTCGGACTGGGCTGGGCTGGGCTGGAAGAGGGAGGGCTGGAGGAGGGGAGAGAGGTGGGGTCGGGCCGATCGCTCAGAGCTGAGCTTGAGCAGATCGGAGCTCGACCTCCGCCTAGGAGCCGAGATCGAGCTCTTATCTGCTCGAGCTCCGGCCCTCCTCGACCTCCGCCTAGAGCCGACGCGACCTCCACCAACCTCCACACAGCTCCCCCATCTCCGACCGAGCTTCGACCCTCCGCCTCCCTCTGACCCTTCGTCTCCCTTCCCTCCTTCAGCCCAGCCCCTTCTCGTGCCCACTGGATCGAGCTCTGGCGACGAAACCAAGAGGAGCAGCCCTCCTCCGCCCTCCTCCGACCAGCCCTCCTCCTCACACAGGGATATTTTTGTCATTTCATCTTTTATTTTAATTTTTAATTTGTTTAACTGAAAAGACAAAAATACCCTCCATCCATCAGTTATAATTATTATTCATTTAAGGGTAAAATTGTATTTTCAGATTATCAAATTAATTTTTTATTTATGTAAATGAAAAGACAAAAATACCCTCCATCCATTAAGAAAATTAAGAAGGTAATAGAGGGCATTTTAGACTTTTCACTTTTGAGTTAACACTCTTATGGGTAAGTGCAAAAGTCGACAACTTCAGGTGCTCCATAGACCAATTTAATCTTCTGGTGGTGGTAAGTGAAAAAGTGATCTTTTACAGGTGGGCTAAGTGGAATTTCCCCTATTTAATTTGTTATCCGATATCCATTTCATATATCATTTTCAATCTTTTTGGTTAGGCAACGCCAAGTGGTAACCTTTATTTTTAGAGAAAATGTCATTTGCCTCTCTCGTAATATACTCAATTTTCACTTATATCCCATGTGTTATAAAATGTGTTTTGTCGAGTCCTCGAAATATTCCTTTCACTTAGCTCTAACGGCGTTAATTTTTTTGAAAATTCTGTTAATTTTTTTTCAAAAATGCCCTTACATTAAAAAAAATAAAAATTATTTTTCAAACTTTTTTTTAAAAAATATTTCTCTATAAAATAAGTAATAAAAACTGATTTAATTATTAAAAAAAATACAAAACATAAAAATCGATGTTTTAAAACCGTTTTCATTTTAAATATTTTTTATAAAAATCTATTTAAAAAAATTAGAATCAGTTATTATTATTTATTTTATAAGAAAAAATAAGTTTTAAGAAAATGTTTTAAATATTTTTAAATACAAATGTATTTTTGTCATTTTGACCAAAACTCAATGCCGTTGGGGTTAACTGAAAAAGTAGTATATTTCGGAGGCTCCACATAACGCATTTTATAAACGGGAGAGGTAAGTGAAATTCGAGTATAGATAGGAGGAGGTAAGTGACAATTTCCCTTATTTCTAACCTGATATTAACATATTAATAATTAAGAAAAAATTGAAAAAGTACTTTCAATATGTTAAATTGTGGGTCGTTAAAAAAAGCCCACTTGATGAGCCGAATAGACTAAAATGGCTTTGAATTGGGCCCATGCCCAACGCACAGGCTTGTTTAGCATTATTTTCAAGAAAGAATAAAATTAAAAATAAAAGCCACCATTGATTTGCAGCAGCGATCTTCACTCTGCCTCTCCTTTTCTGGTTCTGATTTCACTGTTTTGAATCGTTCTATTCTATCAATCCATCCCTTTTCTATATATCCGCTGCTTGTCGAATCTTCTGTATCAAAATGGCAACTTGACCGTTGGGCTCTCCAATGTTCCTTCAAATTTCTTCTCTTGTCGTTGAGCTCTCTAAGCTTCGTCAGACCCTTTTGAAAACCAAACAACTCCATGCCTTCATCATCAAGACCCACCTCTCGAACGACCCATTTTATGCTACCAGAATTGTAAGATTCTATTCTCTCAACAGTGACCTTTGTTCTGCCCGTAAGGTGTTCGACGAAAGTCCCCACAGGAGTGTCTTCCTCTGGAACTCCATCATACGAGCTCATGCTCAGGCTCAAGAGTTCCGTGATGCATTATCTCTGTTTAAGAAGATGCTTGGAACTGACATCAGTCCTGATAATTTCACTTATTCTTGTGTTATACGTGCATGCTCTGACAAGTTTGATCTATGTGGTTTAAGGCTTGTCCATGGAGGATTGGTAGTTTCTGGGTTAGGGTTGGATTACTTTATTAGTAGTGCACTTGTGATGGCATACTCGAAACTAGGACTTGTTGATGAAGCCATCAAGGTCTTTTATGGGATACGAGCGCCTGATCTGGTTCTGTGGAATTCTATAATTTCTGGTTGTGGGTGTTGTGGATTTTGGGATAAAGGATTATCTCTGTTCAATTCCATGAGAGGGACGGGAATGTGGCCAGATGGGTACACCATGGCTGGCTTAATCTCGGGTTTAGTGGGTTCAACTTCAGGGTTGCTAGGTATAGGGGAAGGATTACATGGACTTTGTCTGAAAAGTAATTTTAATTCTAATGCTCATGTAAGCAGTGCACTTGTTAGTATGTATTCGAGATGTAAATGCATGAGTTCGGCTTCTAAAGTATTTGATGGTTTATTCCAGCCTGACTTAGTTACCTGGTCCTCTTTGATAACTGGTTATGCCCAATCGGGTGATTATGGGAGAGCCTTGCTTTTCTTCAAGAAACTGAATGTTGAAGGTAAGAAGGCTGATCCCATTTTGATTGCTAGTGTGCTGGCCGCTACGGCTCAGTTGGCAAATATAGGGTCTGGCTTAGAGATACATGGTTATATTCTTCGACATGGACTCGAATCAAAGGTCATTGTATCCTCTGCGCTCATTGACATGTATTTCAAGTGTGGTTTCTTGAGACTGGGACTGCGCGTATTTCATATTATGCCAAAAAGGAATATAGTTTCTTACAATTTAGTAATTTCAGGTCTTGGTCTGAATGGACTTGCCACTGAAGCATTCCAAATATTTGAGGAGCTTTTGAAAGAAGGATTCAGACCTGATGAATCGACTTTCTCTGCTCTCCTTTGTGCTTGCTGCCATTCAGGGCTTGTTGAAGACGGATGGGAAGTTTTCAGAAGAATGGAGAGTGAATTTCAGGTCCAAGCTAGAAACGAGCATTACGTTTACATGGTAAAGCTTTTTGGGATGAATGGTGAGTTGGAGAAGGCTTACAAGCTTATCCTGTCCTTGCCAGAACCGGTGGATACTGGCATATGGGGAGCACTATTATCAAGCTGTGATGTACATGGAAATACCGAGTTGGCAGAAATTATAGCTCAGCGGATCTTTGAAAATGAACCCAAAACAGGTGTTTATAAAGTAATGCTTTCTAATATGTACGCTGGTTATGGAAGATGGGATATTGCAAAGAACTTCAGGGATGATATGATAGATAGAAAACAGCAAAAAACACCTGGACTTAGCTTGCTTGGAGGTGGTCGCAATTATGGATATGGTTGATCTATAAACTCCCCAAAACTCAGATCATTGAAGCATTCTTGGTAGAGGTAAAGAGCTTGCTTTCCTTGGCTATTATCTTGTGTCCAAACCTTTTGGGGATGAGGTTTTGCTGATAAAGAAACAAAAGTGGCTGGTTTGTTTGAGACATCCTTTTGTCATTCTCTCGAGATAATTTGACTAAACTAGAGATGGCCATGGACAAATTAGGAGGAGATTTGCATGTAACTTGTGGCGGTTTAAGAAGCAACACCAAAAAATCAGATACTATTTATTTAGTCCCTGCAGGTATATTCCAACTGATGATGATGATCGGTCTCATTCTGTTTTATCTTGTATGCGCATGTCAAACTATTGAATTCAAGGACCCAATAATCGGAAACCAAACAACTAAAAATCCCAAACTTTTGTATTGATTGAAACTAACCCAATTCGTTAGCTGAATTGGATAATACACAAACGTGCTGAGGAAGAAGACGGACTATTTCAGTGGCTAGCAGACAAGCATATCGCATAGAGACACACCACACTCCTCCCACCTCGACACAATGCAGGGCGGCTCTAAGGTTCTCAGCGCCTAAGTCGAAAGCTCATAATAGGCAAGAAACTACTCCAGAATATTATTAATCAGTCTAAATTCACTGAAGCATAGGGAAATTGTCATCTACACCCTCTAAACAAGACGCCGCACTCCATTAACCAAGTTTGGTTTTCAAGGTCTTTAAATAGCCTAATGTAGTTAATTTTGAGACGTAATTACGATTTATGCCCTTATGATGCTGTCAAATTTACAAATAGTTGTCATTTTCATTAAACATTACTTAAATCTCATTTTTTCCCAACTTCAACATCAACCCACATTAACGAGAGTCTATAATATGCATCCATACATACAGAAAAATGAACTACTGATACTTTGCAGCATACAATAAAATATCACATTGAATGCAAGAATCAAACAAACATGGAATAAATGTCTTCAAGAAAACACAATCTGGTTTCTGGATGCTCACGATCAAATTAACAAAACAAAGACAGTCTTACCCATTCCAATCTTGTTTAAGATTAATAGTTTTAATCAGACAATTTCAAATTTATAATATCATTAAACACAAGCATCATTTATAGGGCATCTATAACAATCATCAAATCGCCTTAGGAGTATATGTCCCTGGCCTTGCCTCCGCGACCCAAGCCGGTCAAGAGGCACGGTGACCTTCACCATCCTCCAGCCACCCGTGTTCTGGAGTCAAGGACTTTCTTTTATGGGGAGTTTTAGGCCGTGTGAGGGAAGTTTCACTCAAGTTTTGTTAGATCTAGCGTTCGGGAGGGCAGCTTCTTCGTCGGAGTTAGTTGCTTCCCAACCGTGACTATGGTGCGATGAGTACACCACATTTTGTTTGTACAGTGGAGCACATTTTTTCTTATTTTCCCCTATTATCAATCATCCTTATTTCTATCATATCCATTTGTATTTGTATGAACTATAAATTTAATTATTTAGATTCAAACAAACACGTCACAGTACATAAAGTTTTGGTAGTAAGTCTAGAAATCAAAACAAGTAGTCAATCTGTGACAAGCCCGAAAAGCCAGGCCATGGTACATGCACAGTGACAATATGATCATCATCGGCGTAACTAAATTCCACAGCTTCTCCATCAATTTTGCAGGCAACAGGCTTGACTGAAGCATAGGCCTTCATTTCCCCTGTTCCTCTCACGCCAACCTTCACGGAGTTGGTGTCATCCACATAATCGAGAGAGTTGAGCGCACCGCCGGAGTTGAGCATGTTGACCAGGCCAATGGGAGCAAACCGGATGGACCTTTGAGTGAAGACGGCGACGGGAGAGACGGTGAGGAGGTCGAAGTGGAAGGGGTGAAGCGTGATCTCGAGGGTGCCCGACGGGCTGAGGAGGTGGAGCTTCTTCTGTTGGAAGGAGTAGACCGCAAACAAGTTGAATCCTTGGATGGGAAAGGGGTGTTTCCCGTTGGACCACTCGACGTCGGAAGGGGAAGCGAGGCAAGTGACGGGGTTGCAGCACTGGGGCGCCTCCTTGCTAATCCTGCTCTCCCGGCACCACCCTCCTCCCTGGCAGTTGAACAGCCCCAGCACGGCGGCGTGCTTGTTGAGGTTCCAGAGCTTGAGCATGGTGGAGCCGTCGTGCAGGGGGTCGGTGAAGAGGCAGTCGCGGGTGGGGAGGGCGTGGTACTGGCAGCGGAGGATGGAGCCGTCGGGGAGGGCGAGGGCCCGGAGGAGGGGGAAGTTGTGGTGGCCGACAGAGTCGCTGACGTAGACGGGGCCGCCGGAGATGGCGCGGGAGGCGGCGTGGAAGGCGCCGCAGGGGTGAGTGGACTGGAACATGTCCCAGTCGGGGTGGATGAAATTGCCCATCCACAGGCTGTTGAAGGAGCAGTGGACCATGTGGAGTCCCTGAAGGAAGAATGTGCCGTTGGTCACGCCCTGCGGTTCTGACTTCCAGAAATCATCTCCCACACGCCCCAGTGATATGGCCTCTGTTCCCAGGTACATGAAGTCGTTGCTCTGCTGCATGCTCGCTATCACATTCTTCCCTTTGAAATGCTTCCCAACTGACTCATTCATTGCCTTGTAATAAGCTTTAGCAAGCTCCACTCGACCTCCATAATCCTCCCCCAAAAGCTCCATCAACTACATGTATATATATATATATGTGTGTGTGTGTGTCAGCAACAAACTAATTACTAATTACTAATAGCTAATATTTGATTAATTACCTCCATGACGTCAATCTTGACACCATCAACACCAACCGATTGCAGGTAAGAGTGAAGGCCCTCGAACAGCTTGTGCGCTGCCTCGGGCGGGAGGATTCCAACGCCGTTGATCACAACCCTGCCAATGGCATGATCCTCCATCAGTATGGTTTCCAATTCCGGCTCCAACTTAGGAGTGTGGACCTTAACCTCGGACATGCCCTCCGTATTGGGCATCAGCCCTCCCCAATACCCAGCCAGCGCCTGCCACATGTACACCTGCTCTACTGTCTCAAACTCCTCCTTGAGGTCCCTGATAAAGGCACCCAACCCCTCCCCTCCTCCTCCTCCCTTGTACCCCTTAAACCTGCTGTTCTCCTCGAACTTGACAAGGCGGCAGGGCGTTTCCTCCCGGGCTGTGGTCCGCTCGATCCACTCCTCGGTGGGCAGCCCTCCCTCCGCGGATATGGCCTGCCACCCGTCGTCGATGAGGACCATGCGCGGGGGGCACCCTCCCTCGGTCAGGGCCTTCACCCCTGCCCTCACGCCCTCCGGGTGAACCTCCAAGTAAAATGCGTCCCACGTGCACCACCCGAACTTGTCCACGATCTCGGGAGGGGTCTTCTCTTCTAGGAGCTTGAAGGTGCCAAGGTGGGGCTGGAGCACCCTCATGGCGTCCTTGAGGAGGCGGTAGGGGTCGTGGCCCGCTTGGAGGTAGAGGGAGGTCCGGAAGGTGGAGGCGCATACTCTGGTGGAGCCGGACTCGACGCAGAGGGAGACGTGGTCGTGGAGGGCGGGCTGGAGGGAGGCTCGGAAGGGGCCCTCGAGGATGGGGAGGAGGAGGACGTAGGGGCGGTTGAGGAGGAGGTTGTTCTCCAGGAGAAGCATCAGAGTCTCGTGCTCCAGCTCACTCCCGCTCGACCCGGACCAGTGGGTGCTCCACCACACCTTGAACCGGAATATGCTCGTGAACCTGATGTGCCTCAGCAGGCCGAGGGGGGCCACGTGCCGGCTCCTGGCCTCCTCAGCGTCGAACCCCACGAAGCAGCCTCCATTAGAAGATGGGGTGGCCACCACGTTGGAGGGGACGTGGGTGAGGAAGGGGTGGCCGTTGGCCACAAAGGAGGACCCATCTAAGGTGATGGATGGCTCCTCCTTTACGGAGCATTGCTCCATCACCGCACGGGAGGCTTTCATCAAGCTTGGAGGTGGAGCCATTGTTGTTGTTTGCAGCTATGAACAACAAATAAGGCCAGGGTGTATTTATACAATATCTAAGGATATATGGTATATTCTGGACTCACCTATTTTCGATGAAATTTTCTAGATGAGTGTACGGTGGGACCTTGTTTTTGCATGGCTATTCATTCATTAATTTGAGGAGGCAGAACCAGAAGCTTTCCGTAACGAGCAGTAGGGATACAAAAAGTACCGACGCCGAATCAACTCTTTCTTGTACAATATATACTACTGTAAAGCCTAGTCACCATCACCCACTACACGTGTGCCTCCGTAGAGCCACTGCCTGACAGCTCATCCTCTCCGACGTGGCCTGTTATGAAATAGACACACTATCTCATCAAGGACATTGTTATATTTTGTTTACTAAAATTCTCAGTTTTGGCTTCCTCGACTGTAAACTTATGGGGTGTTTATGTTTGCAACGACTTCAAAACTTTACAAGACAACAACAAAACAATACATGCATTGCTGAATACACTACAATAGGGGAAAATGAATATATTGTACAAAATTTCCAATAATCCACCTGTTTCTGTTACAGTTTCAGGCTTCACCAGAAATGATCACCTCATCATCATCATCATTTTCACCAACATCAACTTCCTTATTGGAAGGTGAATCAATCTTGTCATCTGTTACCCTCACTGTAACATTCTTCTCCTTTAATTCCTCTTTCAGCTTCATTATCTCAACATCCTTCTCTTCTAGAGTCTCTTGCAACATCAGCACCTGTAATTAACATAATCAGATCACCAACCCTTCTCAATGATGGATTAAACTCACTTAAAGATTCTGGCAATTAACAGAGAGTTTGACAAGGATGAAAACCATCTCATTTGATTTCTCAACATCATCTGTAAGCCCATCCATATGTTTGTAGAGACCTGTATGCAATGCCACAAACATGATTAAAATAGATTTAACAGTAAACATGCAGAACATTGATGATTAATAAATATATAAACAATGTACCTAAGATGACCTAAAATGTACCCTATACTCGGGTTCTTATGGTTTTTTCACCCTCGATGCGAACCGATTACATTTGAGCAAGATAACTGATGAAAGAACATTTTTTATACTACAATCCACCAAAATCGTCTAGATAAGTCAACTTCAAATGTATTATTCCCCAGACTCAACAGAAGAAGTTTGGCAGAAATAATTAGAGAAGGCACACTGCAAGTAATTGGTGCAAGACTGTCAGGCCCGAGCATGGGCACAATTCCTTAACTGGTCGCTTGTAAGATGTGTCTTGTGAATTTGCATTAACTAACAGAAGCAAATGAACTAAACAGGCAGTGTGACTATTGGACAAATCTAAGGAATAAAATAGAGAGTGAAAAGAAACACGGAATTCAAAAAAGAGTTGAAATAAGATATGAATACAGTCAAAAAGAAAAATACATAATACAGAACCATGAGTAACTGCAGGAACTACAAGACACTAAAGTCTACCTAACACCCGATGTCAATCGGTCAGGGAGTAATTAGTTGGGGAAGTAGGCTAATATAATACAAATAGATGGATATGAAATAAGGTTCTACTGAACTGATGGAAAAATTAAAATGCAAGTATAACCAACCTTCAAATTGATTTCTGAGTTCTGCATTTTGAGATTTCTGCAAAGCAAGTTTCATTGCTAATTCATGAATCTGCAGGAGAGAGAGCGTTAGAAAGTTGACATAAATCCACAGATAAAGCCTAAAGGAAACAAATAAGAAATAGGGGGATATAGTCTTCGTTTGACTTGACATCAAGCGAACGAAAACTTGAACAGAGAATAAATGTTTGCAAAGACCCATTTATATTTTAACTAATACAAGATACTCAAGAACAAATAAAACACAATGCTATACAGATTTAAAAGAAACCCATACCTTTCCCTCTGCAGCTTGACTGCCTATCTCCTCATTTTCCTCCTGTAGGGTCCTGCACTTGGCCATCAACATTTTCCCCATCTTGCTTTGAGGGGTAAAATTCACAGCATTAATATTATCCTGTAACTCCTTCACCTTTTTGTCCTTCTCCTCAACCAAATTCTGCATTGTAGAAAGAGAGTCACAAACAGAACTAACACAAAGCAATGGAAAGAAGAATACAAATAAAAAGAATATGGACTTATAATTTGACTCTTTAAGGTGATTCAATTAAAATAGCAACCCAAGAGAATAACTTATAGGAAGAGTACATGGTAAGCAAATGGACAGATTCTAGTATAACAGCTGACTTAGTGCAGAATAAATATGAGAAGCACATAGACGACAACTTTTGATGTCATCTCGTCATCTTGCAATGTCATAGTACAATCCAACCATTTCTAGTTAACAGCAAGATATATTGTGCTCACATATCAGAACAAATATGCAACGAAAAACCAACAGGATCAAATGACTTCACTTGCAAGTGGTTGAGCACAAACCTTTAGACGCGTAAACTCCTCATGAATTGCAGGATCTAGTAGCAACCTCCTTGCCTGTCATATCAAATGGTACAAAAATCAAGCCATAAATCAAAAAAGAATAAAATAAATAAAAAAGGGAAAGAAAGTGATTTGTTATTTCACAACACTACATGGTACATGTCTACCAGGGGAACAACTTATGTAAGGAAATCAAAATGCTCATGTATTACCTGCATTGAAGGAGGCTTTAGCTGTGCCTTCAAATCCCGGACAGCAGACTGAAATTTATAAGTAAATGTGGTTACTGAAAGAAATGATGTGAATCAAACCAACATAATCAAAACTGCACAATATTTTTTTGAAATTTTTTTAGTGAAGCAACATTGCTAGATAGGATGGAGCCAAAGAGAAGTACAGAGACAGAAGATCCTAAGGAGATTTATTGAAACATTCACGAATTAAATGGCCCCGGCATTAGTTGGGAAAACGCTTGGTGCAGTTGGTATACACATGCAGTAGCAATCAATCAAATATTCATGTGAAAACATGCAGGAACTTAATGTGCACTATCATAACTCTCTTATCAAATACCATGAGATATGAGCTTGAAATTATTTTATCAGTTGAAAATACAGGATTTCTCAATTCTCAGTCTGACGTGACCTGCAAAAGTTAGACAAAAGATTTCTTAAAGGTATTCTACCAAGGAAATAGTAACATAACTTCTGGACTTTTGAAACTTCACAGCCTTGATCAAAGAAAAGCTTTGGGCATTCCTAGGTACAAAATTCCTATACCTTTTGTTGAGATTAAAACAAGTTGGTGATGAATCCTTTAATGCCTTGACTATTTATTTCATTTTCCTTTCTGTGAATTGTACTTTTTATCTACATTTTCAAGCAAATAAAATCTTCTCCATGTATTATATATAAGAAAATCAATTGCATATACTCGCATAATATTCCCACCATACAAATGCAATATTAAACTATTTCCATACACAATATACTGTATGGTACAGATATCCAACAGAAGAACTCCACCTTCAGCTCCGATATCTCCTGCTCTCTTTTTGCAAATGTTACAATGAAAGCAGCTTCCTTTTTCTTTGCCTTCTCTAACTGATAGTACAAATAAAATATGGATGAGAATTCAGATAAACAATGATTCTCAGAACCAAGTAAAAAGATAAATACCAAACCTGTTCTTTGAGTAACTCCTCAGAGGATTTCAGATTCTGAAGATAATTGATCACTAGTCTAGGTTCTACAAGAAAGGAATATAGAAATCTATCAATTAGCAATGTGGGCGGGCAGAACAGTTTAAAAGACAATATATAGATTTGGTCTATAACCAGAAAATAGAATTCACGTGTAAAACAAATCATTGAGTAATAACGAAAGAATCTATAAGATGGCTAGCCACTAACCTGGAGTTGACCCAGCAGGTATGAAGGACTCGTTTTGGAAAGAAGAACGCCACTTCTGAATTTCTGATCTTGAAGCTTCAAGCTCTGTCTGAACCCCCCCAATTATAAATTCAATCAATCATAACCACCAAGCATGTTTTAACAAGTAATCCAAAATTGTTAATCTCTCAAGCTTTACAATCAATAAGCCACAAAAATCAATGTAAAAATAACATGAAGAATCTCCAATAGAAATTCACAACTGGCTCAATCTTTATCTCTTTTCAAATAGATGCTCCTATAGAAACTAACAATAGTGGAAAATGGTAATGATAAATCACCATAAGCACAATTAATATTCATAAGAAATGCATCTTGACCCCTAAGAACATTCGGAAGTACATATATTTCCATCCAAACAGCAAAGTAAGAACATCAAAGACGTACATCTACACTGAACAGTAAGCTACTTGAACCGTATTATTCGACAATATTTAGCTTGATTTACAGTTCAGTAGGTTCAGAAAAATTGGCCGCACATGACTCTTAATTCAGCTAATGTATAAACACTTTCAAATTATACACTTTAATTTAGATATGTATGACTCAATAACAAAGATAAAAACTCTAGATATTCTTTAAATTATGACTCATTTTTAGAAGAAAAAAAGAATTATGTACCATACAATTAACAGTTTGATACAACTGTCATTTAAAAAGACTGATCCAAAAATTCACAATACGAACATCGGTGCGGCAACTTCTAAGATACAAGGTACCATCTCCATGCATACACAAACATAACTGGTTACACAAACAGTGGCCTTATACTAGAAGATTGGATCGAATAAATGGATATATACCTGGTATGTTGCAATTGTATCCTTACAAGTTTGAAGGCTGAAAAAAAAATATACAAACAGTAGGGAGACGTAAGACTGGGAGCTCATTATAAAACTGAAAGCCAATAAATACAAATTTCTTCGAACTAATATTTGATTCTACAAACCTCTCGCGAAGAGACAAAATCATTCCTGTTGCTACACCAGGTGCAGTTTCCTCAACATTGGAGTTACCCTGCTTTATAAACCAAAATATGAAGTGCTAAAATATGCCAAGTATGCAGTTATGTCATAAGGCCTAAATATTAACGATTTTTGAACTCCATCTATCTATGCCAGCCCTAACTAACAAAGCAGTAAACCATTCAAAAGTATCTGTAAATCTAAACAGTCCAGGACATACAATAAGAAAATAAACACGAGATGCAGAGAGATAAAACCACATGTATTCCAGCACTGAACAAGAAATTTACTCTCTGCATCGTAAGAGACAAAGGGAAGTTCAGTAGCAAAATCTCGAAGGTGATAGGAATCATATATTTTACTAGGCCAATCATTGAAGTATTATCAAAGCCTACTTGGTCAAGTCTAAACATTGCCTGCCTCTAATTAATACCGAGTCCTAGACCAAAAAATGGTTTGATTAACTGCACTCGGCATTGAATTCATAAAGAAGTTAAACTCTTTTCTCATCATATATGGATAAAAACATAACATGAAAACCAGATTCATGAGCATTTGCATTTTAAGATAGCAAAAGTGAAAGATGAAAGGTCTAGGGGTATCATGCATGATGTGTTCAATATCTGAGATAAAAATGGAGTTGGACAAAGCATGCCCAAAAATTGTAACGATGCAGGAACTTAAAAGATACCTTTTTGGAGCCAAAAATGTCATCTTCCTCGTCTTCGAGATCCCCAAAGTTTCTCTTGGTACCTGAAGTCGCGCAATAAAATTGAAAACAGATCAAAATCAGAACCAGGAGAAGTAGCGTTTGTTAGCGAAGAAAAAAGGAGTAACCTGAACGCCTGCCACCGTGAGTTCCGGGAAAGTCACCGCCAAAATCATCATCCTGAATTCAAATTGAACACAAGTGAGTGAAATTGCAAGAACCCTAAAGTAAGGTAATGGAAATCAACATTCAGAGCATAGAAACGGAGGTAATTACATCGTCGATTTGGGGATGAGAAGCCATGTTGAGACTCAAACTCAAACTCAAAACCCTAGCTACCCCGGAAAATAAAACCACTCTGACGTGGTGTCGATGTCGTATTTTTTCTTGAAGAAATATAAACCCTCCGCTGACGAGGCAGCTGAGTAAGCAAAACACAAAGTCAAGCCCAAAAATGGCGTCGTTTCATGTTCATCACTTGTTTTCATTGGGGGATTTCTATATTTTCATTTTGGGATAATTGTGATTACACCCAAATGTTATTTTTCCAAATCAGTACCTCTTTCAAAAATTTCATTTCGGATACTTGAAAATTGTTTAAACGATATTTAACAATTTTAGTTTGAAATAAGACTGATTTGATCAGTTCAAAGTAAATTTATTAAATAATAATTATAATTTTTTAATAATCAATTAAAAAATATTCATAATTGTTATTAATATAATTAATTAATTATTACTAATATATCAAAACTTTCGAATGACATAATTCTCTCATACGAACTCTGTTTCGGGCTCACCATATATCAAATCGAAAAGAATTAGAAAATATACAACTTTAAAGAATAATGTTTTGTATATATAATATTACTATATTTTTATTTTATATTGTTAGTTATTATTTTTTATTTTATTATTAATATATTTTTGGTAATGATTATTTATTAAATAATATGGATAATTGCAAATACGTGTCTTCTTGTTTGACAATTTTGCAAAACAAGTGCTATGTTGTTTGTTAATTGCAAAATTGTGTCATGTTGTTTACATATTTTGCGAAATGTGTTTTTTTTATAAAATGACGAAATTTTCCCTAAATTAACAATTTATTACTTAGAAAAATTAAAATTACAAATTTTAGTTAGAAGATAAAAATAAGGAAAAATGAAAATTTTTTTATAAAAATTTAATTATTAATTTCATAGGCAATTTCGTTATTTTTATAAACAATACACATTTTCCAAAAATATGTAAACAACATGGCACATTTTTGCAATTAACAAAAACATGGTCTTTTTTTTGCAAAAGTGTCAAACAACAGAGCACTTCTTTGCAATTATCACTAATATAATAAAATGAAACTTTCGAATGATATAACTCTCTCATACGAGTTTCATTTCGGGCTCATAGTATATCAAATCGAAAATTATCAGATGATTAACAATGATAGCATATCAAATTGAACATTAACGAGTTGTTAATCTTCTGATAATTTTTTATTTGATATATCATGAGCCAAAAACGAATATCGTATGTGAGAGTTATGTCATTCAAGAGTTTCATTATATTATTTAATAAATAATCATTACAAACAAAATTAATAATAATAATAATAATAATAATAATAATAATAATAATAATAATAATAATAATAATAATATAATAATAATAATAATAAATAGACAAAACATTTTTCTTCAAAGTTGTAGATATTCCAATAATCTTTGATTTTATATATTATGAGTCTGAAACGAAACTCGTGTAAAAAACGTATTTCTTCAAAGTTGTAGATCTGATGAATGATAATATAAATAAATAAATAATAATAAGATATAGACAAAACGTATTTCTTCAAAGTTGTAGATCTTATGATTCGCTTCGATTTGATATGTCATGAGCCTGAAACGGAGCTCGTATGAGAGAGTTATGTCATTCAAAAAATTTAGTATATTATTAATTAAGTATATTAGTAACAATTATTACTATTTTTAACTATTCATATTACTATTAATTATTAAAAAGTTGTGATTATTAATCATTAAATAAAAGTAACAAAAAAATTGATTTGAACTGATCAAACCAGTTTTGAATCGGTCAGATCAATCTTGAACCGATCAAGCCAATCTTATCTCAACTCAGAACTATTGATACCATTTTAGAATTTTTAACAAATCAATTAAGTTAGTTTTAATAGAAGTTGGGTTAAATGTAGCTTAAACAATATTCAGGTAGTTGGAATGAAAATTTTGAAGTTGGGGTAATGATTTTGAAAAGTGAATTATTGAATGTAACCATATGTTATTATCCCTTTCACTTTTATTTGGGGATATCTCGTTTTTGTACCGTTATTTTGATACATTCTTCATTTAAATACAGTCACATTTAAAATTTTGAAAATTACCTAGTAATATTACGTTTTGTCTCATTTTTTTCAAACTCATTAGATTTATTTTGAGGAAATCTCGTTTACACACAGCTAGTTTGACATGCTTCTCACTTAAATACAACTACTCTCGAAATTTGAAAAAGGAAAAACTTCACTTGGTTACACCTAGAATAAGTTGTTTTGAACATGACTAGACTTAAATATTTTTTCTGTTTTGGTGGATACCCAACTTTAGCAAAATTGTCACGACGGTTAAGGTTACTATTAACTTCCGTTAGTTTTACAGTTTTTGTTGTGATAAAAAGACCGAAATACCCGTACATTTTTTTAAATTCTCAGTTATTGTCAATTGATTCATTCTCTCTCCTCACTCTCCATTTCTTCCTTCTCACCTCCTATGATTTTTCTGGTTCTTCAAAATACCCTGTATAATGTAATGTTTCTTACTTTTATGAAAGGATGACTTGTGAAAAAGAATGGTCTATTTGTGGAAATGACCAAGATATGCGCATTGTTAATTGTGGCACTACACATACAATTCTCAAGGATAAGAAGTATTTTTTGTGTCTAACTTTGGGTGAAACAAATGTTAATACTATTACATGTTCTGCAAATATAATTGAGGGCTCCGGAAGAGCTACTTTATTATTAAAAAAGTGTAACAAAATTAAACATCCATAATGTTCTTATATGCAAGTAGATCCAGAAGAAATCTATTAAACTTTAAAGACATCCGCAGTAATAGATATCATATTGATGCCACAATTGAAAATGAGAATGAATTTCTATATATCATTTCGAATGTTTATGGTCAATAGCGTGTTCATGAAAAATTGTCTGTCATATCATCAGGATTATATTACACAATTATAAAAACAGTTGAGACCTACGCGATATTGAACCCGAAGTTCTCTAACCGAAATGTTTTTATACTCTGGCATAATCGTCTTGGTCATCCAAGATCAGAAATGATGTGTAGGATTATCGAAAAATCTTATGGTTACACATTAAAAACAAGAAGATTTTACTGTAAAATGATATCACATGTATCGCTTGCTCACAAGTAAAATTAGTCGTCCAACCATTCTTAACCAAAGTCAGTACTGAATGTTCATCACTCTTGCAGAGAATTCATGAAGATATATGTGGCCCTATCCATCCCACTAGTAGACCGTTTAGTTATTTTATGGTTTTGATTGACACATCCATTAGATGTTCACATGTTTGTTTATTATCAACTCGAAATGTTTGCATTCGCAAAATTGCTTGCACAAATTATCAAGTTAAGAGCACATTTCCCTGATCACCCAATAAAGTCTATCCGCCTTGATAATGCTGGTGAGTTCACATCTAAGATATTTGATGATTACTGCATGGCTTTAAGTATAAATGTTGAGCATCCTGCCCCGCATGTTCACACTCAAAATGGGTTAGCAGAATCTTTGATTAAACAAATAAAAATAATTACATGTACATTATTATTACATTCAAAATTATATGTTACTGCTAGGGGATATGTTGTATTACATGCTGCATCTTTAATTCGTCGAAGACCTAGTTTATATCATCAGTACTTTGAAGGAGGCTTTAGTGTGGACATCAGCCTGATATATCTCATTTACGAACATTCGATTGTGACGTACAAGTGCATCTTGCACCCCCAAACGTACTAAAATAGGACATCAAAGAAAATTGGGAAATTATGTTGGTTTTGATTCATCCTCTATTATTAGATATCTTGAACCCCTGACGGGTGATCTATTTAAAGCAAGATTTGTTGATTGTCATTTCGATGAGACAACATTCTCATCTCTAGGTAATCACAAAAACCCTTCTAAAGAAAAAACAAGATCTTTCATGGAATGTAAGTTCCATGCATCATTTAGATCCACGCAAGCCACAATGTGAAAATGAAGTACATAGAATAATACATTTGCAAAATATTGCAAACCAAATGCCTGACGCATTTACAAACACATCAAAATGAAAAGGTCATATATTGATGTCATTAATACGCATGCGAAAATTAAAGTAAATGATGATAATTCTAAAGCATTGGTAAATTCCTCTAATACACGGCAAAACCGTGGAAGACCTATATGAGCAAAAGATATTGTCCAACGAAAAAAAAAAATCAATCGAGTATAGAGCGGGTTCCAAAAGATCTAATGGTTCCTAAAGAATCATTCGTTTCTGAAAGATTATTGGTTCCAACAGAGCCATCGATTTTAAATGTGGATAAAAATTTAGAAAATCCCGAGGACTTTCAAGAACGGATGAATGAGGAGATTAACATAAATTATTCTAATGTAAAGGATTCTTGAGATTGAAAATCAATTATAATTGATGAAAATTTTACTTTTGCAGTAGCAAGTGAAGTGATAAATTATTTTGATTTTGAGGCACGTACTGTTAATGAGTGTCGTAAAAGAGATGATTGGCCAAAGTGGGAAGAAGCAATCCAAATATAATTGAATTCATTGACAAAACGACAAGTATTTGGGCCTATATTTCAAACACTAGAAAATGTTAAACCAGTTGGGTATAGATGGGTATTCACAAAGAAAAGAAATGAGAAAAATGAAATTGTCAGGTACAAAGAAAGACTTGTAGCCCAAGAATTTTCTCAACGACCTGTAATCGACTTTGATGAAACATATGCACCCATGATGAATATGATCACCTTTAGATATTTGATCAGTTTTGCTACTACGTTTATTATTGGCATATTTTTCAGCGCAAAGTCAAGATGTCGGACAACATGTTGCAACAAGTTAGTGCGACATAATACTCGCAGTTATAGGCAAGACATCGAAGACTTCCTGTTTTACTCACAGAAGATGTGCGCGAGAAGAAGTCAAAGCATGAACGAATTAAGGCAATTTCCAGTTGGAAGAAAGACACGCAAGCAAGAGTTAATGAAGGCGGCAACGCCAACTTGTCACTTGCCAAGAAAATCAAGGCGACAAGGGATTTTCTAATCGGAATAGGAATCTGATTAGGCAATATGAGTTGCTATAAAAGCAAGCGCTACCCCCTTAACAAGTCAGTCCTTTCTCTGTGCTAAATTGATAGAGCTCTTAATCGTGTAAGACGAGCGGATTGAGAGGCTGATATATGTAGAGAGAACACTTTCAATTACATACATCAAGTCGAGGAGATTTAAGTGTAGGCAATCTATTGGGTTTTGTTCGTGATTGAAGATTCACGAAGAAGATTGTCGAAGACAACGCAACTGAGCATAGACTTGCTCGAATGGTGGAATTGAGACGTTCTTAAAGACAGGGGGATTCCATGGTCAAAGTTGTTCACGGTGAGATCTTTAGTAGCTTAGGACAATAGGTTGTGTGATAGCTAGTTGATGCTTGAAGTTGTAGTATTGACTTCCGAATAGTGAAAACTTTTTCACTAGTATAGTGCCCCTAGACGTAGGTGCGGAGTCACCGAACTGGGTAAACATATTGTGTCTTATGTTGACTACTTTACTATATACTGTCCATAAACTGTGATTGAGCAAGTTGTCGAACCAAACGTTACGACATTAGATTCGACATCTTGTCCCTGCTACTTAACAGAATTTCAAGTTTGACAGTGTCAGAAGGACTAGACATGTACTTAATGGATGTAGTTACTGCTTATTTATATGGAACATTAGACATTGACAATTATATGAAACTCACTGAAGGAATTAAATTTCCTGAGCAATGAGAAATAAACAAAGGAACTTGCATTCAGTAAAATCACAAAAATCGTTATATGGACTTCTCAATGAATATCTTACTAAAGAAGGTTATAAAAATAATGGTATATGTTCATGCGTATTTCTCAAGAAATCAAGTTCTGGTTTCGTCATCGTAGCAGTATATGTCGATGATATGAACTTAATAGGGACTCCCGAAGATATCCTATAGACTGCAACATATTTAAAGAAGAAATTTGAGATGAAAGATTTTGGAAAAACTAAGTATTGTCTCGGCCTGCAGATCGAGCATGTGACTAATGACATTTTAATCCATCAAACTACATATATTGAGAAACTCCTGAAGCGTTTCAATATAGATAATATCCATTCACTCAGCATTCCAATGGTCGTTCAGTCTTTTGATCCTAAAAAAGATTCATTATGTCTGAAAGACATAGATGAAAATATACTTGGTCCTGAAGTACCATATCTAAATACGATTGGAGCTTTATTATAACTATCCTAATGTACACGACCGGATATAACATTTGCAGTAAATATGATGGCTAGATTCAGCACTGAACCGACTAGACGACATTGGAATAGGATAAATGTTGGGTTTTGTGCCCTAGCACAATGTATTTTCAATCTAATCTTGTAATAAAGATTATTAGTTGAATAAAAATCGGCATTCATATTACTAAGTGTTGTAGTAATATCTTAAGTATGATTTGATTTGTATCATTGATGTGTCAACACATAATAGTAGATCTACAGATCAGATAAAATCTTACTTAAGCAGTCCCCGATCAGAATAGCTTCATAAGAAGCGATCGGTATGAGGCTAACTCTAAATGATCACGCTCTACTGATCATGGCCAGTAAGGGGCCAGAGTTAGGTCATAGTATCACCAGTACGGGGTGGTATAGGACGACCCGAATCATGAGTATGTTACATAGACACAGTCATGAACATACTCATATGTCGGATCATGAAATCACATCCTCAGACCGAAGGACCATTGAGGTCAATATGTAATGAGTGACGAGTTTGACTCATTCTAACGTCTTTTGTAAAAGGGTTACAATAACGGCTGTGATTGGCTCGATCACAAGTTACATAAGTTGACTCAATGGATCGCTGAAGGATTTATCCCTCATACGGACGTGTGAGCAGATATCAGTTTAGGCCACTTGATGAGTACAACTGAAATACAATAGCATGGCCATGCAGACGATACGTAGTATCAGTTATAATTCAGTTAACTCAGAATCAAGAAACAGGACAATAGAATGAGGATGACTTGTCTATGCCTCGTGGTTGTCAAAGATATCAAGAGGATAAAAGGATAGATTCATGAACGACAAGGTTAAGTCGAAATCTCGATAATCACAAGCGTTGGGTAATCATGATGTCTTGCTAGAGGCCACTCATGATGGAAAGGGTAAAATGGTAATTTTACCAGTCCGCCGACGTGTCGTGAGCCTAGAGGGTCACACACTTTAGGTTGAGTAAAACGGATGGAACCATATGGAGGAATCATGAGAGAGACAAAATCCGGTTTTGGATTAAACCGGATTAGACCGATTTCGGTTTAGGATTAAACCGGAATCAAGAACGGTTTAGCAGGACTAATTAATTATAATCTAATTAAATAGATTTAATTAAATTAGCTAAATTGGGCCTAGCCAGAATGGGCTTCTCTACACAATTACTTAAAAGCTTTGGGCTTTAAGCCCATTAAGGTCTTTAATTAATTAAAAGCCCAATTAAGGTCTATAAAAGGGAAATTTTCAGATCTGAAAATTAAGCAATTTATTTTACAAACCCTAGCCGTCACTCTCTCTCTCTCCTAGCCAGTTTCGGCCGACCCCCCTCCTGCCCCGTTCCGTCCGTTTTGCTTGCTTCGATCTTCTAGCAAGGTTCGTTGCAAGTATCCCTGGATTGCTCTTCCTGTGTGGACGATCTTTAGAGGTTACTAAATCCAATTTAGTAACAAGGAGATTTTTGATTCAAGGTAATACTTAATTTTAATCTAGTCTAGATCTCATGATCAATTCATGATCATGCAAGATCCGTATTAAACATGGAACTTTGAGGTTAATTTCTTGTATGGGCATGAAATTAATTGTCTGGAACCCTCAAAATAATTCCTTCAGTGGTATCAGAGGCTTGGTTATGCATGATTTTGTATTCGAGCATGATAGGCTAGATTTAATTTTTGCAATTTAATTCGGTATTGTGAATTTGAAAATTGCAAACTTTATGATTTTGGTTGATGAATTAATTGCTGGAATTTTATTTAATGTTGCTGAAAAATTAATTGATCAAGTTTGATCGGGATCGAGACCCGTGGAGAGCCGAGGCTAGCCGAAAGGCCAACCCCAGCCGAACCACGGGCCGATCGGCCAGACCGGGAAGGCCGACCAGATCTGCCCGTGGCAGATCTGGCCGAGCCTCTCGGCTCCGGCCAGGGGAGGGCCTCGGCCCGACCGGTTCTGGCCAGGCAGCCCGCCACGGCCAGCCCTCACGGGCTGGTCGGCCACGGCGCGGCTAGCCTGGCGGTTAGGGTTTCGGCCAAACCAAAATTGGCCCTCGGGTCAATTTTGGTTCGGCCAAACCAGTAGGATTTGGGTCAGATACGACCCAGAAAAAATCCAGAATTTTTCAGCTATTATTAATTAAAATTTCAGACCGGTTCGGTTTCGATAAACCAGCGCGTGAACCGATTTAATTCATAAATTAACCGGTTTAAGAAACGGTTTAAATAAACCGTATTTTATGATTTAAATCAAGATAAAATTGGAATTAATATGCTTGCTTGATAACATGCTTGTTTGATAACATGATTGTTTGATAACACGATGTTTGCAACATGATTGCTAAGTTAGCCCGAATTTAGGATTTGATTTCGGTTTGCAACCTGCGAGTTGCTTATGGGTTGTAATTTATTAGTGACATGCGTGTCACATCATTTATTTAATTTAAATTAAATGTAATTACAAAGTCTCAAGACAAGAAGAACCGAAGAGAAGGACGGAAATCCCGAGGAGGCGTGGAGCCAGTGGGAGTCCAGGAGAATGAGGAAAGACAAGACCTAGTATAGGTTCTAGTTTATTCCAGTAGGGTTAGCGGGCTAGCTAAAGCAAGTTTACATTTATGTTTATGAATGTATGGATGAATGTGTGATTTAATTTTCATAAGTTCATGATTAATTAGATCATCACCAACATGTGTAAAGATTAATAATAATCAGTCAAACACGCACATGTAAACCAGAATTGAAATTATCTCCACATGGATTTGTAGACGATAAATTCAAATTAAGATAAAATTATGATCAGTGATAATGAATGTTTAAAAGGCAAATAATTTCAAGTCAAGCTAGATACCGCCCACTTTTCATCACTTCGATTAGTTCTCGGACTCATGGGTGGACACGATTAACGTGGATTCATGAGAAAGGGTTCTAATAGAAGATGGACCAGTTTGCATGGGTGCGTGCGCATTAGCGTAGTAGTCATGCAGATTGGACCATGCGTTGAAAATTGGTTGACTTGGCTGCGATTCTCAGATGATCTGAGCCAGGGTATCAGATATAGGGCAATGCCGTATACACACAATGTATAAGCCCTAGCCAAGAATCACATGGAATTGTGAAAGGACTGGACTGTCCTACTCCAATGTCCAAAACTGGGGCGATGAGACTAACTCACTCTAGTTTTGGGTATGCGGAGATCTTGGTTTAGATTCAGAAACAAGAATCAGAAATGTTCATAGTCAAGTGTCTCTTACTTCAACTTAATTAAGAATCTGATCGAATTTGTTTTCATTTATAGATTAGATGGCAACTTCGCTACCCAAATCAACACGTTCTGGCAGTGAAGCCTTAAAGTCTCTTCTCTCGAATAACAGGCTGACAGGGACCAACTTCCTGCAATGGGAGAGGAACCTGAAGCTTGCACTTCAGTATGACAGACAGGAGTATATCCTTACAGACAAGCCTCTAATAGAGCCTGCTGATGATGCCAGCGATGGCGATAAGAACGCTTATGAGAAATACAAAAGTGATCGACAAGACGTTGGCATCCTCATGGTCGGGTCCATGGAAAATGAGACCAAGGACCAGTTCATGCATCTCATGGGAGAACCCCAAGAGATGATGGAAGAAATTAAAATATACTACCAGAAGAATACTCGTGTCGAAAGATACGACACTCTTAGGGAGGTATTTTATTGCAGACTCAACGCTGGTGAGGCAGTTAGCCCACATGTCCTAAAGATGAAGCGGCTCTTTGATCGCTTGGCCAGTCTAGGTCATAAGTTCACAGCGCAGCTGAAATCAGACATAGTCTTGATGTCGCTTCCAAAGGCTTATGGAGATGTGATCACCAATTACAATCTCCATAATATGGAAAAGACCATCAAGGAACTTCATGAAATGTTGGTGACAACAGAGAAAGACCTCAAGGGCAAAACCCCTGATGTTCTCATGGTCAATAAGGCTGTCAGTTTCAAAAGAGCTGGCAAGCCTAATGGCAAGTCACTAGGACACTCCAACAAGGGCAAGGCACCAGCAGTGTCAGGTAAGGGTAAGGCGCTGATGCACCAAGCTGGGCAGATAAGGGCACCTAGAGGTCCGAGAATCCAATCGGTTCCTAGAACCGAAGGGAGCACTTCGACCTCAGAGGTAGTCTGTTACTACTGCCAGCAGCCAGGTCATTGGAAGAAGGATTGCAGGCAGCACAAGGATTATGTGAGAAGCTTGCAGAAGGGAGGACACCCTTCAGGACCTGGATCAGGTATTTACGTTGTTGAGTATAATCTCAACACTACTTTCTCAGACACATGGGTAGTTGATACCGGAGCAGAATCTCACATTTGTGTTAATCTGTAGGTTTTGGAAAGTAAGAAGCTCCTTGGGAAAGGCGAGCGGGATCTGAGAGTTGGAGACAACAGTTCGGTGTCAACGACGGCTGTCGGTTCTGTTAGTCTTAGGATGCCCACAGGGCTTATATTAGTTTTGGACGATGTTTTATGTGTACCTACGTTTTGTAGGAATATTATTTCAGTGTCCAATTTGGACAAACTTGGTTTTGTATTTGCCATAGACAATGGCTTATTTACTTTATCGAGAAATAATATCGTTTACGGCACTGCATCTATGGTTGGTGGATTATATATTTTAAATATTGATAACACTAACTACAGTTCAAACTATAACGTAAATAAGAGGTTAAAGTCGGATGACTCAAACCAGACTGTGATGTGGCACTGTCGTCTAGGCCACATAGGCGAGAAATGCGTCTCGACACTTCATAAGTGTGGGCTCTTAAGCCCGTTTGAATTCACACCAATCGAGAGATGCGAATCTTGCATTATGGGCAAGATGACAAAAGCGCCTTTTGGCGGCTTAGGTGAAAGGGCAAGTGATCTCTTGGGCCTAATACATTCAGACGTATGTGGGCCCATGAATACACAAGCCAGAAGAGGTTTCAGATACTTCATAACCTTTACCGACGATTTCAGTAGGTACGGGTATGTCTATTTAATGAGACATAAGTCGGAATCCTTTGATAAATTCAAAGAATTCCAGAATGAAGTACAAAACCAGCTTGGTAAAAGTATAAAGGCACTTCGTTCCGATCGAGGTGGCGAGTACTTGGATCAAGAGTTTCTCAGTCACTTAAAGGATAACGGTATACTCTCAGAATTAACCCCGCCAGGAACCTCTCAGATGAATGGTGTTTCCGAACGGAGGAACAGAACCCTGCTAGACATGGATCGTTCCATGATGAGTCATGCCGACCTTCCAGTATCTTTCTGGGGCCATGCCCTAGAAACAGCCGCATTCATATTGAATCGAGTATCTACAAAGGCAGTGGAGACCACTCTATTTGAGGCTTGGCAAGGGAAAACTCCCAAGTTGTCTTTCCTCAAGATCTGGGGGTGCGACGTTTACGTCAAGCGGTTGCTTGGTGATAAACTCGAACCTAAGGCAGATAAGTGTGTCTTTGTAGGGTACCCCAAAGGAATCATGGGGTACTACTTCTACAAACCCGAGGAAAACAAAGTCTTTGTTGCTCGAGGTGGGGTTTTCTTGGAAAGAGAATTCTTATCCAAGAAATCTAGTGGGAGTCCTGTGCTTCTTGAAGAAATTCGAGAAGACACAGAACAGCCTGCATATATTGTAGAGGTACCCGATGAGGTAAATGATCCAAGTCTTATTCCAACAGAAACTCCTGTAGGACCAAGGAGGTCTGAAAGATCTCGTCAAAACCCAGTTAGATATGGCTTCTTAGCCACAGAGGGTAATGACTTGATAGTTGTAGATCAGGATGATCCTGCAACAGTTCAGCAAGCCTTGGCCAGCCCCAACTCAAAAGAATGGCAGAATGCCATGGATGAGGAAATGAAGTCCATGAAAGACAATCAGGTCTGGAACTTAGTAGACAGCACACCTGGGATAAAACCCATAGGTTGCAAGTGGATATTTAAGTTAAAGACAGATATAGACGGAAAGCCTCAGACTTACAAAGCAAGACTGGTTGCCAAAGGTTATCGTCAAGTCCAAGGTATGGACTATGATGAGACTTTTTCGCCAGTAGCTATGATTAGGTCAATTCGGATGATGTTAGCCATTGCAGCATATTTTGATTATGAGATATGGCAAATGGACGTCAAAACCACATTCCTTAACGGGAATTTGCAGGAGGATGTCTATATGACCCAGCCAGAAGGTTTTGACGACCCTAAACATCCCGAAAAGGTGTGTAAGCTGCAACGATCCATTTATGGATTGAAGCAAGCTTCCAGGAGTTGGAACTTACGCTTCGATGAAGCCGTAAAAGAGTTCGGGTTCATCAGAAATCCAGATGAACCTTGTATCTACAAGAAGAGCAGTGGGAGTAACATAGTGTTCCTGGTGCTGTATGTCGATGATATACTAATCATGGGAAATAACGTTCCAACCTTGCTTGAGACCAAAGCTTGGTTAAGGAAGTGTTTTTCCATGAAGGACTTAGGAGAGGCCGCTTACATTCTGGGGATCAGGATCTACAGAGATCGATCCAAGAGAATATTAGGTTTAAGTCAGAGCACCTATATAGATAAGGTGTTGAGAAGATTCTCGATGCTTGACTCTAAGAAAGGGAACCTCCCGGTAAGACATGGCATTAAGCTAAGCAAGAAACAGTGTCCTAAAACACCTGCTGAGCTTAAGAAAATGAATGGAATCCCGTATGCCTCGGCAGTGGGATCTATCATGTATGCCATGATCTGTACGAGGCCTGACGTATCGTTTGCCCTCAGCTGTGCCAGCAGATTTCAGTCTAACCCAGGCCAAGATCACTAGACTGCCGTCAAGTGTATCCTCAAGTATCTGAGGAGAACAAAGGACGCCTTCTTAGTGTATGGCGGGATAGAAGGAGAGCTAAGCGTCACTGGATATGTTGATGCTAGTTTTCAAACAGACCCAGATGACTTTAAGTCTCAAGGTGTGTACGTGTTTATGTTTTACGGGGGAGCTTTCAGTTGGAAAACTTTAAGGAAGCGACAATCGCCGACTCCACCACGAAGGCGGAATACATAGCTGCATCGGAAGCAGCCAAAGAAGCGGTGTGGGTCAGGAGCTTCTTGAGAGGATTAGATGTACTGCCGCGAACGTCTGATCCCGTGAGCTTAAGGTGTGACAACACGGGGGCCGTAGCACTAGCTAGAGAGCCCAGATTTCAACCACCGGACCAAGCACGTCAAGAGAAAGTATCACATCATCAGAGAGATGGTTGATAAAGGCGAAGTAGAGATAAGCTACATTTCAACGCATGATAATCTAGCTGACCCCTTAACCAAGGCGCTACCGCAGCCTAAGCATGAGGAACATGTCAGGGGAATGGGTTTAGATTGGAATACAAATTGGGTCTAGGGCAAGTGGGAGACTGTTGGGTTTTGTGCCCTAGCACAATGTGTTTTCAATCTAATCTTGTAATAAAGATTATTAGTTGAATAAAAATCGGCATTCATATTACTAAGTGTTGTAGTAATATCTTAAGTATGGTTTGATTTGTATCATTGATCTGTCAACACATAATAGTAGATCTACAGATCAGATAAAATCTTACTTAAGCAGTCCCCGATCAGAATAGCTTCATAAGAAGCAATCGGTATAAGGCTAACTCTAAATGATCACGCTCTACTGATCATGACCAGTAAGGGGCCAGAGTTAGGTCATAGTATCACCAGTCAGGGGTGATATAGGACGACCCGAATCATGAGTATGTTACATAGATACAGTCATGAACATACTCATATGTCAGATCATGAAATCACATCCTCAGACCGAAGGACCATTGAGGTCAATATGTAATGAGTGACGAGTTTGACTCATTCTAACGTCTTCTGTAAAAGGGTTACAATTAAGGTCTATAAAAGGGAAATTTTCAGATCTGAAAATTAAGCAATTTATTTTACAAACCCTAGCCGTCACTCCCTCTCTCTCCTAGCCAGTTTCGGCCGACCCCCCTCCTGCCCCGTTCCGTCCGTTTTGCTTGCTTTGATCTTCTAGCAAGGTTCGTTGCAAGTATCCCTGGATTGCTCTTCCTGTGTGGCTTTAGAGGTTACTAAATCCAATTTAGTAACAAGGAGATTTTTGATTCAAGGTAATACTTAATTTTAATCTAGTCTAGATCTCATGATCAATTCATGATCATGCAAGATCCGTATTAAACATGGAACTTTGAGGTTAATTTCTTGTATGGGCATGAAATTAATTGTCTGGAACCCTCAAAATAATTCCTTCAATAAAACATATATTTCATAATCTGAGTGGAACAAGAGATTTATGATTATTATATTCCAAATCCACAGAAAATGTCGGCCTTATAGGATATGCAGATGCGGAATATCTTTCAAATCCACATAAGGCACGCTCCCAGACAGGATATGTCGTTACGTATGATGAGACAACGGTGTCTTGGCGGTCAACAAAGCATACTTTGGTTGCAACTTCATCAAATCATTCAGAAATTTTGGCACTCCATGAAGCAAGTCGGGAATGTATATTTTTGCGATTAGTCATTCAGCATATACTAGAATCGTGTGAGATCTCCTCAGTAACAAGCTCTCCATCTCTAATATATAAAGACAATGCAGCTTGTATTGCTCAAATTAGAGGCGAATACATCAAATGAGATAGAATCAAACATATCTCACCAAAGTTCTCTTATACTTATGAACTCCAGAAGAGTCAAGAGATTGATGTCAAACAAATACGCTCAAGTTAGAATCTTGCAAGTTTATTCACTAAGGCATTACCGACATCTACTTTTGAGAAGCTCGTATACAGATTGGGCATGCGTCAACTTCACAAGCAGCAAAAATAATTTCATCAGCCATTAGGGGGAGCGGAAATTAGGAGGAGCAACAATATTGAAGATGATCGTTCTTTGGCCATTTCCTTTTTCTGTCTACGATCACGGGGAGTATCAATTAGGGGAGCACAAACTACAAAATTGGTCACACTTTGGATAAAGGCGCGCTACACTCTTTTTTCCCTTATTCAGCTTTTGTCACACCAGATTTTCCTGAAAAAGTTTTTAACGAGACAGCTTAATGTACGTTCGACATTACCTAAATTACTGTTTTACTTGATTTTTTATCCCCTTAAATTTTTTTAGGGATAATTCCATATGACTACACCTGGATATGTCACATTATCACATGACTACACCTAGAATTTTTCGTGTCAGGGTGAATACCTAAAATTTTTATTTTTCTCACCGTTACTCATTCTGTCAATTTCTGTTAGTTTTTAACATTTTCAATGTGTGAAATGACTAAAATACCCTTTATACATAAATATATTATTTTTAAATTAAATGAAATGACACAAATACCCTTCACTATTCATTTAATTTTCAAAACAAATGCCACTCTACTCTCTTGAAAGTTACTGTTCTTACTAAATCACATAAGAAAATATCAGTGAGCTCTTACACTAAAATGAAGTCATTTTTTATTTATAAAAAACTCATTATCTTAGAATCAAATCATTGAGCACATGTTTCTTTTAGATGGATCAATAATCCAGCAACACGATGGATCAATAAAAAAATCAAATTGAGAAACGAAAATCCATGTGCATTGAAGCACCAGAAACGACTCTATGGGCAACGAAGGCCACCAGCCTAGTCTTTCTCCAAAATCAAATCCTAACCAAACTGATAAGCCACAAAAAACCTCTTGAGAGATTATAATCTTTGTTGATTTGTAGAATCTCACAATTTCGCGTCAAAACCATCGACGACGCCGTGAACAAGCATATTCCGGCAAAAGACGCCCCTGTCGTGGTGCCTCTTCCATATCTCGCCACGCTCGGAGGCCTCGATTGAATCTAGAACCGAACCGCGAACTTTGAATCTCATCACGATTTGGACATGCAATTTTGTGACGAAATCAAAACAATAATTGGTGACGGAGAACCAAGAATGGAGAACCGGTTGGAGAATCAAGCAAACTCAGAAGATAGATTTGTTCAAAACTCAAACGATTTGTTGAACCCAATTTTTAGATTTGAGAATTGAACCCATTTTTTTAATTTAAGAAGCGACTGAGAAGCTTCATGCAATTGATTATACCCTCTTGAGCATCATTATTATCTGGATATGTACCCAAAACAAGGAACTGAGTCTCTCTTTACAGTGTTCTTGAGCTCCTTGCTTCGAGAATGGCGGACAAATCTTGAGCTGGAGAGGGTAATTGGGAAATTTGAAATTTTGGGAGCTTTTTGGTGAAACACATGACTGTGTAGGGCATCTTGTTGATTTGGTCCATAAAAGTTTATCCTTTTTTGCAACAAAGGTTGGGAATAAGAAAAGAGAGAGAGATTACAGAGAGAAGAGGGGTGAGAGAGGGTTAGGAGATACAAGGGTAATGTTTTGAAAATTAAATGAATGAAGGGTATTTGTGTCATTTTATTCAATTTAAAAATAATCTATTTATCTATGAAGCGTATTTTAGTCATTTCACACGTTAAAAAGGTTAAAAATTAACGGAAATGGACGGAATGACTAACAGTGATAAAAATGAAATTCTTGGGTACTCACCCTGATACGAAAAATTCTAGGTGTAGTCATGTGGTAATGTGACATATCCAAGTGTAGTTATTTGGAATTATCCCATTTTTATATTGTAATGTTAAATGTAATTATTTGTAAATAGGTGACGTCCAAGGAGGAGTGTTATAAAACACGTGTATATGGCCACGACCTTCTTTATGACTTAGACATATGTCATGCCACCTTCTTTTTCACCACTAGACACGTGGCATTGTAAGCTTTGGTGGTGGATGGTTTAAGCGGTGGAGAATCACTATTAATAGTAGTTTGTTCTTGTAAGAAGGGAAAAAAACACTTTTGTGTACATGAATATACATTTTTGACACTTTCATACCCTAACTTTTTTTTTTCCATACTTGACTTTCATTTTGGACAATTTACCCATAAAATTCTCAAAATACCAAAATTACCCCTGGTCTAATGGAGAGAACCGGTCCAATTTTTTAAAGAATGTGAAAAGACGACATTACCCTCAACTATCCATCAAATTTTCAAGTAAATGTCATTGGACCCTCCTACTTCATCAAAACAGAGCATCGTGAGCACCTCGTCGATCACCAGAGCATCATGAGTATCGTCGATCGCCGGAGCTTACCTGCTGGGTTTCGTACCTGGTGGCCGGAGTGACCGGAGTTGGTGGAGGTGACCGAAGTTGTGCCAAAACTTTCACTCGCCGGAAAGTGTGCCGGAAAATATGTTCCGGCACACTTTCCGACGAGTGAAAATTTTGAATTCTTGAACTCATTTCTTATTCCCTCTCCCCTTCTATCTCTTTTTCGGCCATTGTGTGACGGAGATGATCGTTGGAGCACCGCATTCTACCCTTTTGGTCGCTTCCTATTGCCCACCTTGTCAATGCTCGCTGCCCACCTCGTCGATGCTCGTCATTTTGTGTTGTGGAGGCTGCAGAGGAAGAACCATGGCCGGCTCCAGCGAAGAATCACTAGAGAAGACGAGAAGAAGGGGTCGAGGACGATGGGGTCGAGACAGACACCTTGGCGGAGGAGTTCTTGAGGCCTCGTCGGTCCACCGTGCTCCCCACATGCCGGAGAAACCCCGACGATGGATGCCGGAGAAACGCCGGTAAGGAGGTGGTAGCGGAGGAGGAGGAGAGTAATAGTTGAAAGGGTGGCATACTTTTGAAAATTTGATGAATAGTTGAGGAAAAATTCGTCTTTTAACACTTTTTAATTGGACCAAACTAAACTATATTTAATTTTGGTTTAATTCAGTGGTATTTTGGGTATTTTAAAATTTCTGAAGAAAGTTGTCCCAAAATAAAAGTAAGGTATGAAAAAAAAAAGAAAAAAAATAAAATTATGAAAGTGCCAAAAGTGTATGTTAAAGTGCAAAAAAGTGTCATTTTCCTGTGTAAGAATGATATATACATGTGATAATGCAGAAACTCTAATATTAAGGACCAAGTGCTCTCTTTTCACTTATGCAGAAGTAATTCTTGTCCTTTCATCTATTCTTATGTTTTTTTTCTTTTTAACATTAATTTACTTACTTTTACGTGCAATGAATAAATACTTTTATTACTTCACTTATTCATTTCTCTAAAAACTCAGAGTGCTTACTTATTAATCTTTTATTCAAAACACTTTCTCATATAAATCCTGGCCTATATTATTCCTTTGTTATTTTGTTTATAACAAGCCCAATACATCATTATATGTTATTTAGAAGAAAAAAGTGAATTATAAAAATTTGAAACCAAAACCTCAAAGTTAATTAGGTTGTCTTCATCATTGCTATATATACGAAAATGTCCCTCGCTGAAACCCTCTTGTGGGTCACTAGGCACACACGACGAGTTAATTACCGCGCGTGCCACTGTTATTTGCGATGAATCTGGTTCGTTGATGTGGAAATCGGACGACACACGTGTATTCGCATATTTGTACGCGAATATAGTATTTGTACATGAATTGATCCCTATATATAGAGTACGTATCAAATACAAACCAAGGAAAAATGTCCAAACGTCGAAACTGTATAACATGCACACTGTCAGTTTTTCCTTTTGTAATGGCGCACGTTAAGTGCGCCGTTACAGAGGTTTTCTGCGCTGTTACAGTTTGTAACGGCGCACGTAACGTGCGTCGTTACAGCGTCGCTGTTACAAACTGTAACGGCGCACAGCGTGCGCCGTTACAAACTGTGACGGCACACGCTGTTAGTGCGCTGTTACAAAGGCTACCGTCACCGTTGCACACAATGACGGTGCCGTTACGAGTTGTAACGACGCACGCCGTAAGTGCGCCGTTACACTTTGTAACGGCGCATGCCGTTAGTGCGCTGTTACAAACAATACAGAATAATAATAAAAAATAATAAATATAAAATATTTTTTATTTTTTTTTATTTTTTATTTTTTTTATTTAAAAATTAAAAATAATATGAAAATGAAATTAATATTAATATTGAAATTGTTGAATACATTATTTAATTTACATAATATCTATGACGACGGGCCTCCAGGATCTGTAGACCTAGTCGGGTCAAATGGAGGTAGAGGGGCGACATTAGGGTTGAGTAACTTAAGTTGTTCTTGGAAGTACTGGAACATGTGCTCGGTTTGCTGGCTTTGGACGGCCTGAGTCTGACGTTCAGCGCGAAGTTCCGTAATAACCTCATCTTGTTGGCTGAGTCGAGTTCGGAGCTCCACAATCTCCGCTTGACTACCATCGGAGGAGGTCGAACGTCTTCTCTGTCTCGGCGGTGCCTCGTAAGCACTCCCGCAACCCCGGATGCGTCGTGCTCTGGAGGGTTCTATGGTAACTCCTCTGGCAAGCTCGATCTCGCGAACATGCTCGGCAGCTAGTCGTATGACCTCATCCTCTTCAGCGTCGGTCATCTTGTTCAGCGTTTCATCCTCGTTGTAGTTCACCTCGTCATTCTTCCAATCCCTAAGCGCATTCTTAATGTAAAGCTGCAAAAAAAATTGATTAATATGATAAATTTAAATAATAAAATTAAAATTAAAAAAAAAATAATGAAACTTACAAGATTCGGGTTGAGTTCCTCCTTCCCCTCCTGTGCACCATCACCAGGCTTAGGGACCTTGTGAGCCTTCAGTAAGGCCTCCAACTTTTTGGAGACCTCCACTTCCCCGGCCTCCGTCATCCTCTCCCAAAGAAGTCGAAATGGGACTTTGCCAGTGTGGTGGTTTAATTTGTTCTCGCTCCTCCGAATGGTACTCATTTGAGACCCAACTTGTTCCTGAAAAAAAAATTAAAGTAAATTCACATCAAAATTAGTAAATTAAAGTAAAATTAAAAAAATTAAAGTAAAAATTAGTAATATACCTCGTTGGCATCAAAATGATGAACGAGCCACCGCCACTGGGACTTCTTCCCTTTCAGACACTTGGGAATCTCATTACGGTCTAGTCTAGTAGGGTCCACGTAGAGCTTGTAAAATCGTTTCATGTTCGATTTTCGCTCCTTGTAAGCGCTTATGGCCGCCTCGTGAATCCAACCCCTAAGCTCATCGGAATCGGTCACTACAAACAAACGCTGACATTGACAAACACCACGTCAATATTTATAATACGAGTCATTTGAAAAAAAATGTGAGTAAATGTTGAAATTACCTTAAAACTCCTCCAAAATGACTGGAACTTAGACGCCGGCAAATCCCCAAACGTCTGGTAGGAAGCGTCGCGTTCCCGAGCGAATTTCCCTATAATCGCCTTCACCCTTTCCATTGAAAACAGTCCTCCTGCGACACGTGGTCGGCCATTTTCCCAAGTCAAGAGCAACGGACCTCCGTTCATCTGAACTGCTCTCTCTTCTTGCTCTATGTTGAGGTCGACCTTTTGCTCCTTTTTTGCCCTGGCTTCCCAGCTCTTCGTTTTAGGCAGTCGACTTCCAATTTGTAATCGAAGTACAGCTTGTACCTCGGAATCTCTCTATAGTGGAGGGGAAGGAGCCTCCACTCGTTCAGCAGGAGTTCTGACTCATCCGGCACAATGTCCTATTCGGAGGGTCCAGCGACGTCTCCGAGCATCTCCTAGAAACTCCAAGGATCCGGGACCTGGAACTGCCAGTCAACCTCCGTATCTCCTGGATGAGTCGGCTGAGTGGGCTGAGTCGGCTGCAGTGGTGATGGAGTGTACATCTCATCCTGTAACTCCGGCGCCTATGAAGTCTCGAAGAATGGAATGTCCATTCTGGCTCGCCTAGGTGCCCTGGCCTTAGGTGCCTTACGTCTCGACTCCATTATCTGTAATTGTAAGCAGGAGAAGGTCATTTAATGACCGAATTACTCTTTTTAGGTCAAATTGACCGAGTTACAACTAATTCGCCCGAAATTGACCGAATTACCCTTTTAAGGTCAAATTGACCGAAATACCCTTTGCAGGTCATTAATGACCGAGTTAACCCTAATTCGGCCGGAATTGACCGAATTACCCTTTTAAGGTGAAATTGACCGAATTACCCATAATTCGGCCAGATTTGACCGAATTACCCCTAATTCGGCCGAAATAGACCGAATTACCCTTTTAAGGTCAAATTGACCGAATTACCCCTAATTCGGCCAGAAATGACCAAATTACCCTTTTAAGGTCAAAATGATCGAATTGCCCCTAAGCCGGCCGGAAATGACCGAATTACCTCTAATTCGGCCGGAATTGCCCGAATTACCCTTTTAAGGTCAGATTGACCGAATTACCCCTAATTCGTTCAGAAATGACCGAATTACCCTTTTAAGGTCAAATTGACCAAATTACCCCTAATTCGGCCGAATTACCCTTTTAAGGTCAAATTGACCGAATTACCCCTAATTCGGCCAGAATTGACCAAATTACCCTTTTAAGGTCAAATTGACCGAATTACCCCTAATTCGGCCGGCATTGACCGAATTACCCCTCTTAGGTCAAAATTGGCCGAATTACCCTTTTTGGTCAAAATGACCCAAATAACCCTAGTTCGGGCGGAAATGACTGAATTACCATTTTAAGGTCAAAATGACCGAATTACCCCTAAGTCGGCCGAAATTGACCGAATTACACTTTTAAGGTCAAATTGACCGAATTACCCCTAATTCAGCCGGAATTGACCGAATTACGCTTTTAAGGTCAAATTGACCGAATTACCCCTCTTAGATCAAAATTGACCGAATTGCCCCTAATGGGTATTTTGTAATTAATTCCAAAAATACCCCTAATGGGTATTTTTTAATTCATTCCAAAATTACCCCTCAAGGGATTTTTTTTAATTAATTCCAAAAATACCCCTAATGGGTATTTTTTTAATTCATTCCAAAATTACCCTTCAAGGGATTTTTTTAATTAATTTCAAAAATACCCCTAATGGGTATTTTTTTAATTAATTCCAAAAATACCCCTAATGAGTATTTTTTAATTAACTCCAAAATTACCCCTCAAGGGATTTTTTTATTTAATTCCAAAAATACCCCTAATGGGTTATTTTTTAGTTAATTCCAAAAATACCCCTAATGGGTATTTTTTAATTAATTCCAAAATCGCCCTTCAAGGGATTTTTTAATTCATTCCAAAAATACCCCTAATGGGTATTTTTTAATTAATTCCAATTTAAACATAAACATGCAATTTAAACAAATAATTTCAACATATTAAATTAAACATACAATTTCAATAAATCTATGAAAACCCTAACATATACATGCAAATCCATATAATAATCCTAACATATACATGCAAATCCATATAATAATCCTAACATATACATGCAAATTAATTCATATAATCCATTAATTTTTTTAATACATGCAAATTAATTCATATAATACATGCAAATTAATTCATTAATTCGTCATTGAAAGGGTACTTACCTGAGAATCCGGTGACGGTGACGGCGACGGGGCGACGGCGAGAGTTGACGGCGACGACGAGATTTGACGGCGAGAGGCGGGAGGCAGAGGAGAGGAAGCGCGAGGAAGAAGAAGAGAGGGCTCTCCCTAATTTTATAATTGCGATTTTGTAACGGCGCACAGGGTTTGGTACGCCGTTACACTTAACATTTTGTAACGGCGCACACCACTATGTGCACCGTTACAAACCGTAACGGTCAGAAAACGAGCCGTTTCTGACCGTTGTCTGACCCAACGGTCAACTTTTACAACGGTCAACTTTTACAACGGTCAAAAAATTTGTAACGGCGCACATACAAGTGTGCACCGTTACAACGAAAATATCCGCGGGAAGTTTAAATTTTCGCGAAATTTACCCGCGAAATTTTATATTTCACGAAATTTTAATTGCCGGGACTTTTGTAACGGCGCACATAGCATTGTGCGCCGTTACAAACTTTAACCCTAAATTTAACCTAAACTCGATCGTGAATGATAAACGGTCTTCCCGTGGTTTGATTTTCTTCAAATTTGTACTATACCACGTATATGTAATTTCCAACTAATTGAACAGTTTCGATTCAAAAATAAATTTATTAATCTACCGAACGTTTGATCATCAATGTGTTTAGGGTTTTTGTGAGTTTTACCTTCCTAAACCCTAAACTCACGCTTTCAACGAAAGTGGATTATGTTAAAAACAAAGTTTTAATCCAACCGTACGGATATGAGCGCAATGAATGTGTACTTCATATGCCAAAATTTCAGTCAATTTCGTTAATGTATGAACCTAGATCTAACCGGTCAATGGGAAGTCAACATAGTAGACTGGCCCATTTGACTTTTTGTAACGGCGCACTTTGCCTATGTGCGCCGTTACGAACAAATAAAAATATTATTATTTTATTTCTGTCGATCCAAAAGTTAATTCGACCATACCAATTTGAGCGCAATGACTTGTTAGTTCATGTTTCATAATTTCACTCACTTCCTACAACGTATGAATCTCGATCGGGACCGAAAACCCGATTTGAAAGGACAAAAGTCAACAATCTGATTTTTCCTAAGTGTGGATTTGTAACGGCCCACCTAACATTGTGCGCCGCTACAATTTTGTAACGGCGCACAATGTAAAGTGCGCCGTTACAAATCCACACTTAGGAAAAAAAAACAGTTTTATTTCAAAATCTGTAATGACGAAATTACCCTTTATAGATCATAGATTAAAAAAAAAATATTTATTCATAACCAATCAAACATACATATACATATTAAGTATCAAAGTCGGCAGAATCATAATCTTCATGCCATTCCAAATTGCTGTCATCGGTTTCTTCGTCGTCGTGCTCGGTTTCTTCGTCTTCTTTATCAATATCTTTCATTTCACCGTTCTCAGCTGGAGGTATTGGCAGTGGATACCGGATTAAGTTTGTTAGGTCGATAGTGATACCACCCAGTGTGACGATGTCAATTCAATCTTCTTGGTAAGGTTCGTCGACTTCAAACTCCAGGTCGTCGTCGTCACCGGCACGGGCTAAACTGCTCGGTTTGTAGTGACCCCTAAGCGACACGACGTTCACAACCTTCCACGGTCCAGATTTAGGGTCGTCGATATAGTATACCTGTTTTTCCATTAGAGCAAGGCAAAATGAGTTTTGTTTGTGACGATATGTGGACGTGTTGACCGAAATGAATCCATTTGCGTCCTTTCTCATTGTCCGTTCGTCATACCACCGACACTTGAATAGAACGACTGACATGCCTTCTGAGTAGGTAAGGATACACATGTCCATAAGAACACCGTAGTAACATATGTCGTTTGCTTCAATCATGACCCCTGAATTTTGATTTCTCCGGCCTTGGTCGATTCTCAAGCATAAAAATTTGACGCCGTTAACAGTACACTGGGAATAAATGGCAGACGAACAAGGACCTCTGGATAGTAGTACCAACTCTCGTTGCCACCCTAGAGCATTCATCTGCACACAAAATATAAATGAGTTATCCCTAAAATTTGTATATGGTAATTGAAGTTAACTGATGTCTATTACATACAATTCTGCGCCACTCGAAGACAAAGGACATGACTCGGTCCTGAAGAGATTTCCTAGGGTGTATTCGTTGGAACCCTGCACGATGTGATTCTACGAATGCATCTGCTTCGGCATAATTCTCAATCACTGTCCAATTCGCCCAGAACATCTCGGATGTGCTCAATTTGTCGTTTCGCACCAGGCTCTTAACTTGTACATATGGGGAAACAACTGATAAGTTGAAACCTAGAGCTGGACTAACAAAAGTTTCGCTGGCTGAAGTGGCGCGATTAAGGTACATCTGAGTGAAGTTGACAGACTCGTGCATCAAGTACTGTTGGGCTATACAACCTTCTGGATATCGCGGGTTTCGCATACTTTTCTTGTACACGCCAAGTTGCCTGCAATCAAATATGAATGTTAATGTCATATTCAATTATACAGTTCAATGGTAATTGGAAATGATATTTCGAAGTCAATGATTATACCATTCAATTGGAAACATCCATGTGAAATGAACTGGGTCGGTTCGCAAAACTTGATCCGGGAGGTGCAGTAGAAGGTGAACCATAATTGTACAGAATGAATGAGGGAAAATAGTTTCCAACTTACAAACTAGAATCATTATATCTTCCCCCAACCTTTTCAGGGTTTTTTTCCTTGGTTCCCTTGTGCACAACAATTGAAAGACTTTGCCCAGCTCTGTTAATGCTTTTGCCACATAAGGCGGAACGTACTTTCGAATGACAAGGGGGAAGATACGTTGCATCAACACGTGACAATCGTGGGTCTTCAATCCGAGGAACTTTTTCTCATCGGGATTCACCTTGCTCTTTAGACTTCCCGCATATCCAGAGGGAAACTTAACAGCTCGGATATGCTCCAGTACTTCCTTCCGATCACGACCCGCCACGCCATAAGGTGCATCTGGGAGCTCCCCGTCTTGCACCCATTGGTCTTGTTGGACTCCCTGTTCCTCATAAGTTCTCCTAGCTTTCACGTCATCCTTAGTCTTCCCTGCAATTCCAAGAACTGTACCTATGACGTTGTCGCATATGTTCTTCTTTATATGCATCAAATCCAACGCATGTCTGACTTTATGAGTTTTCCAATAAGGCAACTCCCAGAAAATGCTTTTATGAGACCAACATAGGAACACCACCACCTTTTCGTTTACTGAATTTCGGATGCAGACTTGGCGGTGGGTATTAATGACGTAAAATCGCACTGAGTACAGCAGCCCCTGAATGCCGGGTAGGCCTTCTTCGTGTCTCTGTCTTCCCGTTAAAGGCATGCGGCTGAAATCGCAGCGGATGTTTCGGTGGTAAGAACCTACGAGCACCTTGGTAAGAGATTCTTGAGTTACTGTGTTCAAAATCGATCTCGTCCAAGCATAGAGGACATGACTTATAGCCTTTAGTCTGTATGCCCCCCAACATTTCCAAACTCGAGAATTCACTTATTGTCCACATCACAGCAGCTCGCATGATGAAAGCCTCTTTCTTAGAACCATCCCACGTGACAGCTCTGTGCTCCCACAGATGGTTCAACTCATCAATCAGCGGACGCATGAAGTTATTTAAGCATTTCCCTGGTGATTTTGGACCAGATATCAACATGGTGAGGATGTTATACTCATTTCTCATAGCCATCGAGGGTGGAAAATTCAACGGGATAGCGACTACAGGCCACAAACTATAACTCGCCGTATTAGGCCCGTATGGAGAGAACCCGTCGGATGACAGCGCCAGCCGCACGTTCCGTATTTCTCCAGAAAATATTGGTATTTAGCGTCAAAATGAATCTAATCCGCATCGTCCGATGGATATACTAATATTTCATCGTCCTCATTCTCCCGCTCCCCGTGCCATCGCATCCACTCAGCCGTCTCTGGGGCAAGATATAAACGTTGAAGTCGAGGAGTCAATGGGAACTACCACAACGTCTTTTTCGGAACTAATTTTTTTCCCACTTTAGCGTATCGTGCTTCTCCACAAACGCCACATGTCTGGAGTTGCGATTGTGTTCCGCAGTACAAAGTGCATCCGTACAGACATGCATCATATTTCACGTGTGGCAGTTGGATTGCCTTCATTTTCTGCTTCGCCGCTGCGTAGCTAGATGGATACGTATTAGGTTGGGGTAACGTAGAACAATAATCTTTGGCAACCTTGGTAAAAGCTTCGTCAGACATCCCGGTGCTCTGCTTGATGGAAAACATCCTTAACATTCCTGCTAAAGAAGTATCCTCACTATTTTCGTACAACAGCTTTTGCGACTCCGTCACCAGCCGGTTGTATGCTTTCATGGTTGCCTTAGCGACTCCCTCATCGACTTCGGTTATTATTCCAATGTTCTGTTGTTCGTCCTCGTCCTCGTCCTCGTGCTCGTTCTCGTCAATCCTTACATCTCTAGTTGGGTCTACATCATCCACGAGCTGATGCACAGGATCAACGTATACTGGATTGTTGTCCAACGTCGAACAAGGCTGATTCGCCGATGTTGCCCTCAAACTGATATCCCAATTCCGGCTCGAGCTAGCTCCTTCGACTTCGCCATGATGGAACCACACATTATACGATCTAAGGAAATCTTTCCTCAATATATGATCGCAAATGGTGTCCATGTCGTGCCAAGCAGAATTACAACACCTCGTGCATGGACACTTGAAACGTCCCACACCATCTCTTGGAGCGTTTTTCCTCGCAAATTTTACAAAAATGCTTAATCCGTTCATCCATTCCTCACTCATTTTTACGGATCCTATCCATCTCCGATCCATTCTATATATGTAATATATATAAATTCGGTTAACAATTAATATTAGATAACTATATACCAAACATGCGATTAATATTCATTATTATTTCTCCAAAATCACAACAAAATAATAATATGGAATATATGCACTATTTCACATAAATCACACTAACTATACTAATTTACATAATATTGCATTATTTAAAAATATGTACGTACCTTCTAATTTACATAAATGACCTAATTATCCTTGTTTGGTCATTTATGACCAAATTACCCCTAATTAGGTCATAAATGACCAAAATACCATTGTTTGGTCATTTATGATCAAATACCCTAATGTTATCATGCAAATAATGGAATCGGGAGAATTTACCCTAATGTTATCATGCAATTAATGGAATCGGGAGAACTTACCCTAATGTTATCATGCACTAATGGAATCAGGAGAATTTACACTAATGTTATCATGCAATTCATGGAATCGAGTAATTTATTTCATCAATTTCAAAACTAAATTATTAAATTTAACATGCAAATTATTCATACAAGCAAAACCATACAAATTCATATGAAATCATATACAAATTTGTAGTTTTATATATTGCATTATTTAAAAATATGTACATACCTTGTCGAGAGATTTGTGTGAGGGTGCTCGGGAAAATTTATAACCTATCGAAATTACTCTTGTCGGGAGAAAATTTGTTGTGAGAAGTTGTAGGAAGAAGGGGAGGTTCTGTGAAGATTTATACTACATTTTAGTAACGGCGCACAAAACGATGTGCGCCGTTACAAAATTGCTTGTAACGGTGCACATATCCAGATGCGCCGTTACAAAATAACGGTAACAACAACGGCTTGATTTCCGACCGTTTTCCATAACGGCAACAAAATGGTTAACGGTCAACACCTTTTGTAACGGCGCACATTACGGTGTGCGCCGTTACAAATTTTCGTTAGTAACGGCGCACTTTACCTGTGCACCGTTACTAGTTTTCTTTCTAACGGCACACATACTTTAAGTGCGCCGTTAGAAAAGAAAAAACTGATAGTGGCAGTGCAATGTTGTATAACTATGTAGAACATGTAGTGCAATGTTATATAACATGTTGGAAATGTGCAAAATTGAAGTAATGTATAACATATAGTGCAACGCTGTATAACTGCCACGTATCACAATCCAAAATAACGCATGTCTCTGATATGACGGTTATACATTGGTTTGGACGTTTGGATATTTTGGGTGAACTTGTATTGTAGTGCATCCCTCAGTATATATGTATAAATGATATTTTGTATATCTAATTTGATAATGTAAATAGTAATAGTTTTTATTCTAAAATACATCCATATGAATTTTAAGTAATATATCTAAAATAATAATTCTTAAAAAATAGATAACTACCATGTACGAGGAGGATAGCACATACTTTGTCTAGTTTAGTGGGTTAATTCATACACATTCCGAAAGGAACCCACAATAAAATGGGATGAAGAAAAGCACACGAATTTTCTATTCAGTAACTAATTAATCAAACATGATCATCCAAATCAACTATTTTTCAACTACAAATGAAAGGAAAGAAGTTCATCAAACTTGCTAAATTCAAAAGTTTGTTTAATTCCATATGTTATTAATTAATAATTCTTATAATAAAAATAGAAATATAATAAATACTATTTAATTAATAAAATTCGCTTTTACCTTAAAAAATATATATTAAATTACCGTATTATTAATTAATGAAGAAAAAGTCCTTTCACATTCTTTCCTGATCACAAAACATTTAAAAAGTACATTAAACTATCATATTAATTAATTAATGAAGAAAAAGTCCTTTCAAATTCTCACAAAACATTGCAGCCCTATTTTGATTGAAATTTGGGATAATCTCACCAAGCTACAACTAGTTTGACACGAATATCACATAACTACAACTAACTTATTGTTTCACTTGTGAGATGCCCTGACTTTGTAATTCTCACTCAGCTACAAATTGTTAAGTTTTTAGTTAATTTTTCGTGTGAAATGACTAAACTACCCCTAAATATCATTTAAATTTTCAGAGACATGTCATTGGCCTTCTCTCCTCCCCCTCTCTCTGTTGTACTGATTTCTGGCGAGCCTCCTGTTGGGCGACGCCCAGATCGTCAACGGGCACAAGGTTAGCGACCCTCGACGAGGGTCCACCGCAAGGGAGTGCACCTTCCTCCACCTGAACCGTCACGAGTGGAGCGTGCTGGTCTGCTCCAAACCGCCATTGGAGGTGCTCAAGCCCACGAACACGTCCTCGTGTCTCCAGATCTTCGAGAAATCGACCGGGTAGGTCAGGATCGGAGCGCGCGGCTTGATTCCCCAAATCTCCCCAACCTGACCTCCAATTTCTTCGATCTCGAGTCGTAATCGACCCACAACTTCAACTTCTCGCCATTGTTGAGCTTGAGATCGAGGGACGAGACGGTGCCGACCCGGTCGAAGACAAGGCTGCACAGATCGACGCCGACGTGGTTCGCGTCAAGATTGCCGATGTTCCGGTCCATGGAGGTGTCGAATTCGACCCCGAGAAACTGATTTTCTCGGGAGAGTAGACTCGAAGCCCTCGGGGACGAAGAGGAGGGCGAGACCGTCTCCGTCACGTTCGCTAGGAGAGATAGAGAAGGAGAACTCAGTCGAAAACGACGTCGTTTTGGAGCCAACCAGAAACCGTAGTGGCTTGGCGCAGAGGAGGAGGCCGGAGCTAGAAGCGGAGGGGCGCGTGAGCTTCACGCCGGCGTCAGAGACGATCTAGGCATCGCCCAACAAGAAGCTCGCCGAAAATCAGCACAACAGAGAGAAGGAGAGAAGGAGAGAAGAGAGATGGTCAATGGCATGTCTTTGAAAATTTAAATGATATTTAGGGGTAGTTTGGTCATTTTACACGAAAAATTAACTGAAAACTCAACGGTTTGTAGCTGAGTGAGAATTACCAAAGTCAGGGCACCTCACATGTGAAAAAATAAGTTAACTGTAGTTATGTGATATCCGTGTCAAACTAGCTGTAGATAGGTGAGATTATCTCATGAAATTTTCATTAAATGAAGTCTTTTGAAATTCTCAATTCCCTCGTGAAACATTGTAACCCTATATTGTGTATATATACGCAAACCAAATCAAACCCAAAAATCCCATCTGATCTTTCTATAATTCTCTCTCCTATGGCCCCTTCCAAACCGAAGGCTCACTCTTCTGAATCTGAGTCTAAAGAGACCCTCCATGCAAGGCCGCCGCGAGTGTGGAGTTCTGAAGAGGATATTGTGATTCTCAACGGTATGCTTCAATACAAGAAGTATGGGATGATTCCAACTTCTTCTTCTGCGCACGTGGAACCTCTTCACGCCTTAATTAGCGAATCGTTCTCCATGAAAGCATCAACAAACCAGCTGTCCCAGAAGATGAGGAGTCTCAAGAAAAAGCATCGTCGCAATGCACACCAAAAATTTAGCAACAAGAAATTCTTTAAGCTGGCCAACAAAATATGGGGACGCGACAACCCCAAATCTCCATCAATGGCCTTGTTCATGGCCACCTTTGCTTGTATCAAAGAGTCTGGAAATATGGAGACTTATTGCATAGAGGAAGGACTCAAATTTCTCGAGGGGCGAGAGAGGGTTAAGCTTGAGGAGAGGTGGACCAGGTGGCGTAATGCTCAAGCCGAGCTTGTTGTGGAGCGTGCTGAGTTAGTTCATGAGCAAACAATGCTTTTATCTGAGGGGAATAAAGGAGTTGATGATCAAGATTAGGTATGAATGTGTGTCTTTGAGATATGGTTATTATGTGATTTTCATCAATGTTTGGACTCTTATTATCTTAGTAATATTATCCGATCAGTTTTATGCTAATTAATTACTAAGCAAAAAGACTCATGTCATACATCCTGTTGCTCTTGATCTTTATACTATTGCTATGTGTAATCACAAGAATTTATTACTTTGTGGTTCTTAACTATATATCTAATTAACAAGGAGTTAACAGGACAGTTATTCAAATTCATGGAATAGGACATTTGTTTTTGAAATGGAGGCTATATATATAAGGTTATTTTGTTGGCTATAAATGATAGTTAGATTTTAAACTCACTAACCCCTCAAGCCACAAGTGTAAAAGCATGAGGTACAACAAATTGATTTTTAAAGGGTGTGAGAGTGGAAAATATATATGGCCAAGGACAAGATGATGGATTTGTTTTCATTGCATTCGAATCTGTAGTAATGGAGATGAGTGGGTTAAAAGGATAGATTGAGTTTAATGACAAAATATTAATCACAACATTGATCATCATGAAGGTATTAGAATGAGAGTTGGCTTCTCGAATTCATTTTTATTATGCCATTCCATGACTTTAGCGTAGAATTTGAAACTCAAATGAAATATGGAACACAACCCAGATCCAGAATAGTATAATTAATGACCATTAGCTGCTGTATTAAATAAATTCAATTATTCTCTGTATTGCTTGTGCGCTCTGTGCCCATCCCCCCCTTTTTTTTTTATAAAAGAATTGAAATGCGAAACCTTTCCTACTGATCTCATGTTAAGCAAGTTTTTGATCTCATTTAATTTTCCCTTGTCAATTGCCTAATTAAGAGCTCTCTAGCAGCTTCTTCTGAAGCACCATTTTTGGATCCTAAGACCAAGAAGAAACCTATAAACACCATATACAGTAAAAATTAAACAAGAAATATATTTTGGGTTTTGGTAAACAAGAACAAAATAAACCTAGATTGACGACGAAAAACAAAGCAGAAAGTGTCAAAATGACATGGAAATATATTTGGGTATAGCTTCTTCATTTTAAGATATTAGGCACATGGTACAAATGTATAGTACTTTGTGTGTAATAAATATTGATAACAGGAACCATGCAAATATATAGAGGAAGATGAAGAGATAAAGTAGATTGAAGATGGGAAAAGAAGTTGGATATGCAAATATAATAATAGTTGTTTGTGTCTCTTGAAAACAGAAGAGGCTTTGAGGACAGAAATAGTTAATTAGGCTTGAAATGATGAAGTGGGTGAAGAGATCATATTAAATGAAAGATTATTGATTAGAGTTGGACGGGGCAGTGTGGGTTGGTCAAGAGCATAGTGTCACGGACCGAGAGAGTTGACTCGGATCCGTGGACGTTTTCGTCTAAGTATGGGCTCTACGAGTGCCATTTGGAACGATTTGTATGTATTTGGGCTCGTCCGTGGATTTTTGGACTTACGGCCCAAATGGCACAAGAGGCCCAAATTAATGGGTTTGGGCGGAATTCACTAGAATCTTGGAGAATTCCCCAAAATTGGAGAGTTTTGTGGAACTCTCTAGAATAGTCGAGATGTTTATAATTCTAGAAGGTTCCATAGAAAAATCCTAGATATTTAGATGGAACCCTCTAGAAGGCCAATCTTGGCCGTTCACTTGGTTGAATCTTAGCCGTCCAATATGACATGTTTTAGGTATAAATAGAGGTTTAGGAACTCATTTAGGACATGAACAAAAGCTCCACATTCTTGTACTCCAACTTGTATGGTTCTCCCATTAGCTTAATAAAAACATAAATCGGGAAACTTTTCCCACACTTCCATCTTGCCTTATATCGAATACGATTCGAGTAACGCTTCCGCACTACTTGCAAATACTTTGCAAGCGTAAAGGCTGACTTAGCACGAGCATACGAGTTGCACACGTGACTAAGTGCCGCACGTACCGCGAATATTTGGAATAAATCATTCGGGGCGTGACAATAGCCTCACAAACCATTAACCGCCCCGCCCTTGTATTGTTTATCGAAAATCATCCGATAATCTTCGATTTAATATATTATTAGCTCGAAACAAAACTCGTATGAGAGAGTTATGCTATTCAAAAGTTTCATTAAATTAATTAATAATTAATCATTACAAAAAATATAATATAATATAGTATGAGAGAGTTATGCTATTCGAAAGTAAAAAAATATAATATATATTTTTATATAATAAAACCTTAATTAATTAATAATAAAACAGTTTTTATAATAATAATACTATTATTTTATTTAATAAATATTATGTGATTATTATTTTAATGAATAATAATTTTTAATGACTACTTAATAATAAAAAATGTTTTAATTTTGAACCGGTCTGACCAGCCTGATTTTAAATTAGAATTATCGATGGTATTTTGGTATATTTACTTCAAAGTTCTGTTAGATTTAACCCCGTTAGAGTTAAGTGAGAAGAAATGTAATTTGAGTGACTGCAAAATCGAGTTTTATATTTGGGTCTACTTATGTGAGAATGACGTGTAGTTAGGTGTATTTACGTGTAATTACTCCAAAATTTTATGGATATATATAAGAAACAAGCTGGTTGCAGCACTTTGGGCCCTAGGGTTTTGGACTTCTTGCCATGCATGCTCAATGCTATTTAACTTGTTTATTGGTAATTACTTCATTAATTTGTTTTCATCCTTTTTGGAGGGCATATTATTTTTTTCCCTTTTTTATGACAAATTGGGATCTTGAGGTGATGCTACTAAATCTTGTTTTCTTTGTTAGGTGCCGTACTTTGGAGCCTACTTTTGGTGGAGTTGTTGGATTTTTCTTAATTAAAGTAATACATTTAGTATTTTGATTACATTTTAATTTTAATGAACATAAAATTGTGGTATATATAACTTTAGGGTGAATGGGCAATATGCATTTCTTTAAAAAGAATAATTATAATAATAAGTTGTTTTCCAACCAAAATAATGGACAAAAAACCTTCCATGTCAACGTTCACTTAAAAACTAGACAAATTGTGTATTTTAATTTTTTACCAAATAAATTTTTATACGGAAAACCCAATAATTTATACTGTGCATAGTTGAATTACCACATGCTATTTCAAAATTATAATTTATACACTTCACCTACTGCATGCCATATTTTGATTATCCTACAAAATTTGACCAACTCCATATCTACAAAAGATCATACATGATAAAAATATTCATGAACCACCCTTTCCTTTTCAACAAGCTTGTATGCAAATGGTAGTATATACAACATGCATTACTTACTACCTCCTTTCACAATATAATATGTCATGTTTCTTTATTTTGGATATTTGAAAATGATATCATGTTCAGAGTGCTGTAAAAATCGTTAGACAGCAGTCAATTAGTGAGGACATTTTAGAGAATAAAAATTATAAAGAATTAATCAGAGACTAATTGAGAATTCAAGGACAAATCAGAGTTTTTTTACAATATTAATGTTTGAGGGGTTGTAGGTTAAAGACAATCTAACTTTTAATACACTTGATTCATCTAAAACATCAAACTAATGAATAACACCGCGAGGTCGAAAAACTTACGTTATGCCATGGAGACGAAAGAAAACAAAATGAGAAGAGCTTTAGGAATGGTAGAGACAGGTTGATGATGAGTTGTAGGCAAGAAAGCAAACACAAAGGGAAATGGGTCCCTCCAAAGGAACCACCATTGTTGAGGAGTCAACCTTATTGCCTCTCTTTTCACTTAAGAATTTTTGGTCATGCTCAAGACAAAAAGAAGACGTGGGTGACAAGGTTCCACACGGCCATAAAAAGCACCTTTGTCCCTAAATTCTCTCCAATTCATTGATTGCATTTTGCGGGTGCACACGTTTGAGTCAAATGAGCATCTTTTGTCCAATTTTCTTTTTCTTGCTTTGAAAATGGGAGCAATTGAACAAAATCACCAGCTTTTCAGTGGCATATGTTTTCTTGTGCACCCTCCAATTTTCCTCTTTTTTCTTCATTCTTTTGTCTCTGTTCTGCAGTTTTTTGAAGTAAAATTAGGTGAAGTCAATAATCAAAGTATTAAACTAAAGAAACAGTGTAATTTGGCCTAAGGGGGAGGAATGTTTTGCAAAGGTAATTTAGCAGACTCTGCGCCGGATGGTTTTGCTTGTTTGTCCAGATTTTATGATTCAGGCTGTCCACAGTGGTTTGTTAAAATCGTACACTACAAATCGCGCGTTCTTCTTATTTTGTTGGCGCTGTATAGAACAATCTACAGCCCAAACAGTGATCTATGATTATAATCCATGCACAATTCAAATGATTGTGTCAATTTGAGGTATACATTTGCTCAAATGTACTTAACTATCAGGAGACAACATTAACTTGAACTTACAGTTAAGAGTTAAGTGGTCAATTTGCACTCAATTTCTGTAAGCATTTTTGTTGCATTATATGACCAGTGTTATCTTCACTTGTAACTTATTAGTCATTGCTGATGATAAAACATCATTATCAACTAATCAAGTTCACAATTAATATATTTTGATATGTGGCCATGCCAGATCCAACCCTATAAGAACCAACAACCAGTACAGTTTTTTTAACTTGCCTTTGCAATATTAGCCTAAGAATAACAACAAATTTACAAGCCAAATAAAATAGATTGCCGCCTGACGATGACAGAGTAATTTAATTCAACCCAATTATGGCCCACCCAATTCATGAGTTCATCTGTCTCACTTTTAAAAGATGTAAACTTTGTATCCACGTATCGTGTTTTAACATGATGTTAGAGAATAAGCTGTGTGCACTTTGGGTCGATGATTCATCGGTTTATACACGTACACAATTTCATGTATGTGGATTTCAATTCGACATACATGACACTACACGTAAGTGGGGCATTAGCATTCCACGTCTAAAAATGTGGCTTTCATCACCGCTTAATAAACATATATGAATTTAAAAAAAGTCATACATGATCAGACACTGTCCATGGTAGAGACCACCTACTTAGAGTGAACCATGAAGTAACATAAAAATTCTCTCTATGTGCTATTTGTCTATATATATGTGAGTTGCTGGTTCTGCTTCCTACTTTAATTTCTATTACCTCAAAAAAGGAAAAAGTGTCTGGTGGAGTCCAAGGTTGTAGTAAGGTGCATCAACACACACATCAGTCATCAGTGGTGATGAAGGGAACACTAAGGTACTTGGCTGGTGTTGCAGGACCAAGTGGTTTTGGGTCCAATTCCACAGCTGAGCAAGTCACTCAGGACTCTTCTTGCCTAGTCCCTCCTCAACTTACTGCTATTCTCACTGGTAATTACTCATAAATAAGTTATATACCAAACTTCATGTTGTTTTGATCCATTTCATGTTCTTCTTTCTGTTTTTTTCCAGCAAGCTCAAACGGACAGAAAAAAGTAGACCCACTAGAATTCAAACACTAGATTTCATAAGAGACAATGATATTCTTTCTGGTTGACGTGCATAAAAACATGCCTGAAATCAGAATCTTCTTGTTACCCAAGATTTTTTCCCCACTGGTTCTGCTGTTGACAAGGTTTAGTCTAATGTTATGTTGTTGGTATCGTGATTTAGGATTATCTGGTGAAATAATAAGATTGTGCAGAAGGAGCAAGAAGATTGTATTTTTGTCTCATTTGGATATTATTTTCTTATTGGATCAGAGTAGCCAACTTGAGACTATTCTATAATCTGCATGATCTTTAAAGTATATGAAAAAGAAGATTCTCATGAGTCATAAAGATTTAAGAAACCCGATTAACTAATGTTGTTCCATTTTAATAACATATTTTTTATTTGATCTGAAGGAGCAACATCAGGCATAGGGGCAGAAACTGCAAGAGTACTAGCAAAGAGAGGAGTGAGGGTTGTGATTCCGGCGAGGGACTTGAAAAAGGCGGAGCAAGTAAGGGATGGAATTTTATGGGAGAACCCGAGGGCTGAGGTTATGCTGTTTGAGATTGATCTGAGCTCTTTTGATTCTGTCCAGAGGTTTTCTTCACAGTTCTTGTCTCTAGGACTGCCCCTAAACATTTTAATGTAAGTCAACTTTATTTATGCTCTCTTTTCTTTAGAGTCAATGAGTGAAACTGTGTGATGCTGATGGTGAAAGGTCTTATTCTGCAGAAACAATGCTGGAAGATACTCTCACAATATGGAGTTCTCTGAGGACAAAATTGAGATGACATTTGCCACTAATTACTTGGGTAGCTTTCTGAGTTAGTCTGTTTTTTATGTTTGGTTCTCAAGAAAGCAGTATATATAGTTTGAAGGCCTAAATGCTCCTTTTTACAGGTCATTTTCTACTAACAGAAATGCTGGTAGAGAAAATGGTGGAAACAGCAGAGAAGACAGGCATACAAGGAAGAATCATAAATGTGTCTTCTGTCATTCACAGCTGGGTCAAAAAAGACACTTTCTGCTTCAACAAAATTCTCAACCCCAAAACGTAAAATTATAATAATAATAATCTCAAGTTTGCTTATTTTCACTAACACAATATAACCATTGTCATTTCCAAATTTGCAGTTATAACGGCACATGCGCCTACGCGCAGTCAAAATTTGCAAACATTTTGCATGCCAAGGAAATGGCAAGGCAGCTTAAGGTAAAGATCTCAATTCCCAGTCATGGTTATATGAAACGAGCCGGGAATTTAACAAGTTTCATGGAGTTTTGTTGCAGGTGAGGAATGCAAGAGTGAGCATAAATGCAGTGCATCCAGGAATTGTGAAGACAGGAATCATCAGAGCACACAAGGGATTCATTACAGGCAATAAAATTATGTCCAACGTATATGTTCTCATGTTATGCGTGATTTAGTAGGAGAAATCTGATAAAGCTTACATGGAAACATTCTGTGCAGATTCTTTGTTCTTCATTGCATCCAAGTTACTGAAGACGACTGCACAGGGTGCAGCAACCACTTGTTATGTTGCTCTGAGCCCAAACACTCAAGGGGTGAATGGAAAATTCTTTGCGGACTGTAACGAGAGTAACTGCTCGGCTGAAGCAAATGATGAATCCGAGGCAATGCAGTTATGGAGGCAGACTCGTGCACTCATCCACCGACGATTACGCCATTCTGTTGAGCAAAACCATAACAGACTTGCAAGAAAGCAATGCACATAGATATATACCTACACATGTAAGTAGAACTTTACTAGTATACCAAATAAGTGATGGGATAAAATAAGTATGTTGAATGAAGCTGTTAATGTAGACTTTACAAGCAAATTAGATATAGCAATGGAACCATCTCTGAATCTCTTACACTGAAAAGGAAATGCCACAAAGCGAAGACCGCTGTCATGGAAAATTTGGGTCATGAACGATGACAATCTGAGCCGCAAGCTGAATGTAATATATTTTACATAACGTGCTAACAGCAAACAAAAAAAAGCCTATCTTATCTATGAACCTGCCAAATTCCAACAAATTTCTACACCACTCAATCATGCATGACACTCATTATAAAGAAAGTTGAATCAGCAATAGAGGTAGACAAATGCCTGTTATGCAAAATACTTGGTTCTACTTGTTCCTAGCTTACAAGGGCACTACTTATGCTTAAACAAGGCAATAAAGGTCAAGCTGTTCGAAAAATGTTCAACCATTCTTACATTGATGAATAATAAAACAAACCCAATAAGATGCTATTTTCTTATGTTACATTAGACTAGATTCCATTTTATCACTAACAAAAATAATTTGAATTTGAAATTTCTGCTTTTGATTTTTGTAAGCATATGTAGCACAAATTAGCAACAAAAAGATCCATTCACAGTGACCTTGAAATTGCAAGTAGCATAGACATACCTGCCAGAGCATTCACCATATCATCTTCTGCCTCTCCCTTCCGATCATTTGATCTAACATACCAACAAATTGCAAAAACCTAGAGAAACACAATTAGTCACTCACAACCTCTGAGCCACAGCTCTTAACATGGATTATCTTTGGAAAAAAACACAAACTTAAATTTCATGCATTTCTATATTTTGAACTCCAAGTCCACATATAAATGGGGGGTCTTCGTGTTAAGAATTTCATTTCATTAATAATATAATTAACCTAAAAATTATTTTTGATAATAAAATCATTATTAAATGCATATAACACGTGCCCCCACTGGTTACGCCCCTACACCTAAGGGTGTTTTTTTGGATATGAAACGTATCTCAAATCGAGAACCAAGCTTAACCGTACTTAAAAAATTGAGAATTGTAGAAAACCATTCGGATTTAATTCTGATTTGGGAGAACCATTAATTTGCAGTTCAGTTTTGGCTCGTTTAAACAAGGAACCATGGTTAACGAGTAAAGAATCGAATTGGCCAAGTGGACACGTGTCACCCTCTCATCCTCCCACATGCATGCCATGTGTCCCTCTCTCACGCATCACCCACCTTCGAGTTTTATTTATTTCTAATATTTTCAAAATTTAAGTTTCGACTGGGTTGTATTATTTTTTTAATTAAAATGTGCTTATAACTATAATTTTAGTATTGCATTGCATTGCATAGAATAAAATTGTGTATTTAGTTGGAAAAATAAAATTCTATAGGCCTGATTTGGCCCAAAAATTGAACCCAAAAGAAATGAGGAGTGTGGGTTTTATAGGGTTAGAGAGAGATGAGTGTTAATTGATTAGGGGCTTTATGTTAGGGCCAGACGTGGTCGAGTATGAAACATACTGAGAAGGAAGGGAAAGGAGGAGAGAGAAGGATAACATAGGAGACAGAAGAATGGAAAACTCATATGAAAGAGAGCTTTTATGTCTGTTTAAGAAAAAACTAACAACGCTAGTAACCTTGCAATTTTGAAAAATTGGGTGACCGGTTAAACTAAAATAGATTGGATTTTATTTATGTACAAAACATATTTGATGTACTAGATGTAGTTATCTCTTATTTTATATATTTGAGTTACATACAATTTTAGCATGAAATTATAATAGATTTAATTTTTTAGTGCAATGGGTTAACTTGAAGATGCTCAAGACTTTATTTTCGTCTTGCCCATTTTCTTTAATATTTGTATGTCTATCTCGTCCATGTTTCTGATATTGTTAGGACTCAATTTGTAAAAATTCATGAGTTTTTAGATTTGAGCCATTTAAATGACTTGAATAATAATTACATATAATTCAATTAAGATATTGTATGAAAATAAAAGGGTATAATTCTTGATCACTACGGTAAATTTTTTATAAGTGACTTCAATACGGCGAAATAGTTTTAAGTGTCACCGTTAAAGAAAGAGTTAACTAAAAAATGAAAAGACAAATTTACCCCTAAACTTAAACTCTTCTCTCTTCAAATCGATTAAGTATCTATTCGTCGCTGACCCGAGAGCGAGAGTTGAAGCAAGACCAAACCTGAAGCGAAATCGAAATGAAAAAGACGTAACGAGTTGGGGTGAAGCTCTCTAATTCATTACGGTTTAATGGAAGAAAATCTGAACAAGGGGGACGACGAATCTGCGAAGGTAAAATTTAGAAGTTTTATGTAGCATGATTATTTGAATTTTGGGTAAATTCCACATGACCACTAAACGCGTGTCTCACATGCCCCCCTTAACTACAAAATCAATCTGTGAGGTGGCTTAACTATCCAAAAATCCCACTTTACTTTTTTTTGTTGACTTTTTTCAAAATTCTGTTAAGTTTTTATGAAATGACGAAAATACCTTTGTATCTGAAAAATAAAAATAAATAAATAAAAATGATTTTGAACTTTTTTTTTCTATTTTCTCGTTGTACAAAATAAAGAATAAAAATAATATTTTAGTATTAATTTTTTATTTATAAAAAATAATTTATAAAAATTAATAAAAAAAAACAATGTTTAAAAGTAAATTTTTATTTTTAATTTTTTTTTATAGAAATTTTTTTTTTTAAAAATTTTACTATTAACAAAATTTTATTCTTTATTTTGTACAACGAGAAAATTAGAAAAAAAAGTTCAAAATCATTTTTATTTATTTATTTTAATTTTTCAGATATAAGAGTATTTTTGTCATTTCACAAAAACTTAACAGAATTTTGAAAAAAGTCAACAAAAAAGGTAAAGTGGGATTTTTGGATAGTTAAGGCACCTCACAGATTGATTTTGTAATCAAGGGTGGGCATGTGAGACACGCGTATAGTTAAGGGGGGTCATGTGGAATTTACCCTTGAATTTTTACATGAGTCAAACCCTAATTTTTAAATTTTGGAATTTTGCACGTGTTTGATTGGACATGAACTGAAGCTGAATTTTGATACTTGTGATTTAGTTGGGGAATAAGTTAGTTGATTTTTTTTTAATATTTGGGACATTTAGGAGGTTCGACAGTTTTGTGGGGATTTTTTTTTCACCTTGTCATTTTGTTGTAAATTGTTTGTTAAGCAGATGAATTCGAGAGTTGAGTAAGTTGTTGTTTTCACTCCAACAATAATTCGGACATTAAAAGTTCATCACGGGGTTGATGACTATGCACAACATAATCGGAATATTAAGATGTGATCTTAATTCGAAAGTATGGTTCAGAGATCCAATCTCCGTTACAAGTATTCATTCCACCTGATTGAAAGAAAGCGAGAGTGACATTAGTGCAATGTTCGGTATGTACGGCAGCTCTACACCAATTCCTATCACGAACTGTTAGATAATATTTTAGTCCATAAACGTAAATCGAATAATTAAATATTTAAATCGAACAATCATGCCAGATGAAAACAAGTAAATCACATGATACAAACACAATTAAAATAAGGGATAATTCCAGGTGACTACACCTAGATATTGCTGTTTTTCACCTGGGTACACCTAGAATTTTTTTTGCCAGCTGACTACGCCTAGAATGTGCAAAATTTTCACTTTGCAATTTCCGTCCAATTCTGTTAGTTTTTAACGTTTTTTCATGTGAAATGACTAAAATGCCCTTAGGGTTAAGACAATTATTATAATTGGATTGAAAAGACTAAAATACCCTCACCTATTCATCTAATTTTCAAAGACATGCCACTTAACAAAACCACCAGCACCAGCCACTGCCTCGTTGCCGGTAAAAACCCAACCTCTACCCGATTTTCAAAGACTTGATCACTGCATTTCACCCAATACTTGTCTGAAAATGAGTCCAATTTGGCCTAATTTGATATGGAGCATATCATCTTGTCTCTTTCTCTTTGGTCATAGGCGTGGACCCAACCAAAGAACACCCCAATTTTCCAAACTTGCAGACTCTAGAGATGACCCATGATGATTTGAAACCTGAATTTTGAGAAGGCCCTCTCCTTTATGAATCTGTCACCCTCCATTTTACATAATCATCCTCAACCACCAAAACCCTAAAACAATTTGGGATTCTAGAACCCTAATAAACCAACTACCAACCAGACTCATAAAAATCAGTATCAGACTTACCCCAAACTCTAAAAATCCTAAAATGGGCTAATCAATAATCATAATCTCACAACACACACATGAACAAGGACTGGTAATAATTTATTAACATAGACATAATCATAATTATATATATATATATATATATAGAGAGAGAGAGAGAGAGAGAGAGAGAGAGAGAGAGAGAGAGAGAGAGAGAGAGAGAGAGAGAGAACACCACCGGAGACGGAGAGTAATGCATCAGAATGGAGGCGGGTCGAATCAGCGAGCATCGTCGTCTCTCCTGCCGGAGTTTCTGGGGCCGTCGGACAATGAGGCGAGAAGGTTGAGGTGGCCGGGGAGGTAGTTGCCGACCTCTCCGGTCCATGGTCCGCCTCTCCGCCTCCACCCAGTCCCTCTACGAGTGTCCCATCTGCCGCATCGCCTATATCTCCCACAACCTCGATTGCGCCCTAACCCTAGTCCGCAAGTGCAAACACATTGGCGTGAGGTCAATTGTGCAGGTTCTTGGCGATTCCCCGATGAGAGTTCAGGTCGTTGTGGCCAATCTGGTCTCGAGAATGGCTGAGTTGGATTCGATTGCTCAGGAGGAATGGTTGAGTGGCATGTTTTTGAAAATTAGAATGATAGGTGAGGGCATTTTAGTCTTTTCAATCAAATTATAATAACTCTTTTAACTTTAAGGGCATTTTAGTCATTTCACATGAAAAAAACGTTAAAAACTAACAGAATTGGACGGAAAGTGCAAAGTGAAAATTTTGCACATTCTAGGCGTAGTCAGCTGAAGAAAAAAAATTCTAAGTGTACCCAGGTGAAAAACAGCAATATCTAGGTATAGTCACCTGGAATTATCCCTTAAAATAATACCTCAGTTTTATTAATAATACTCATACAATAAAAATAATACTGTAAATATTATAGAAACTGGAACCGGTATAAGATCGGTTGATAGAGACAGAATTGAATATCATCGAGTCGCGGTAATCCGCTTTCCTTAAGACAATTATTGCCCCGTATGGGCAACTTGCTCCTAGGATAAAACGACAATCGAAGTCGAACTCTAACCGGACTATCAAATAGTAATCGAGGAGGAATGAATTTGACAGAGATTCGACAGTTAGGTTTTTTGGTGTTTTTTAGCTCTAGCGATTTTTCTCTACTTATAGAAGAAAAATAATCACTCATTCTTGGAAAATATATTTTTAAGGAAAATATAATTGTACTAAGAAAATATTTTCTTTAGGAAAATAATACTCTTAGGGAAAGAATATAAAACTTGGAAGACAATAAATGAAATAACTTACCAAATCATTCTTTTGGAAAGTAGGATTTTACATAATTTATTTCTCAATGGAAATTAAGTATTAATGGCTTTTCCACTTTTTATCTTTTTCTTGAATTTAAAATTAAATTTAAATATTTATTGTTGGGTCATAATTATGAGCCCAACTAAACGTGGCGGGCTTTGAGTTCAATTTCTCATTCACCCATTTACCCATCTTGAGCTTTTGATATATCATTGAAAATATCTCATTTCATATAAAATGTAAACATATTTCACATAATTCTTTGACGAGTCTTGGTATTCCGAATCAAGACTCACGTTAGTCACAAGTTAATACACTTATTAACTTAGCCATTTTGAATTTAATTGTTCAATTTGTCCAACAATCCCCCACATGAATGAAATTGAACGTGTAAGCATTTCGACGTGGTGATTTCTCTCTACAGTTGATACTTGCATAGGATAAGTAGGTTACCCCCTTTGAACTTTCCTTGTGAGCGTATACTTATCTTCCTAACGGATGAGTAGATGTGATGTTCTTGAACTCTCTATCGTTTTGTGTAAGAGATCATATACTTCACACAGATACCAACGAACCCGATGGTTAGGTTCGTTATGGTCATGAACACCTCCTGGTTATGCAATAGCTTAAGAGAACTAAGCCCCATTAGTCTCCCTTGAAGCGACCCCACTTCACTCTCATATAGGTGATATCTTTTGCTCAACTCCGTGATGCACAAAGTATCACTAAAAGCACAGCTTAACCTGATCCATTTTTATGTCACTATTTAACATCATAGAAATGGTCTCGGGGCTACCCCACAGTGACCGCACAAGTTTCATGCAATTAGATTGTCCCTTTGAACCTAGATCTTGGGATCTCCAGTCAATTAGGTTGGGTTTTCCTTCACATGACGCCTTAATTATATGGGCTTAAGCCTCATTCCATTCGATGTTTATCAATTTGATCTCTGTTTAACCCAACGGTTAGCGGATCCACAATAATTCTCGTAGAGATCAATTGTCTAACGGTGTTATGTCGACGACGTATATGTCGATCTTTAACGTTTTTCTCAAGCTCTGTGCACTATAAATAGTTTCTTGGTGATCATAATGCACACATATTTTAGGCACAAGCTTTCGCCATTCAGGAATATCCTCTAGAAAATTACGTAGCTTCTCGGCTCCTTCCACAACTTTATCCAAAGCTTCAAACCCATATTTAACTGTTAATCTGGTTACTATCGTTTGTCGTGAGGATTTCCATGACACTGCTCCTCCTGCTAGGGTTGAGACGTTTCTCCTCTTGCCTTTGGAATCCTTACATTAGATATCCAGCAAGCATAAAATTATACCTCTAGCACGGCAGATTCTCTTGCACATTACGATCCATAATTATGGGTTTCTCGTAGACACCTCAGTTTTCTTACGATTACCTTTTTCATAGACACACATGTTCAAGCAATTAAACATTCTTTGATCCTCTTATCGTGTTCTCGTGTATTTCTGAATTCATTATATTCATACATCAAGAATCGATACTACTATGCAAAACATATGCAATGAAAATACAGTCCAACGTTTTGGATCTATTTCACTACCTTGGCAAGGTACCCCCACATTCTTAGGAAATTTTTGGAAGGTTCATTTTTTTCCATAATTTATACAATATCCTGTCTGATTTTTTGCGGGGTTACTTTATTTCAAAGTGATTAATTGACATACAGTTTCCCCCACATGTATTGTGACAACCCATCATAGGTTAAATCAGACGTTTTTCTTTGTGACATAAGAAAAGAAGATCTCATTGGTTTTGACTTATCATAAATTTACAATTAGAATTTAGGGATTCTACGTTTGTTAACCTACGCAGCGCTATGCAGTTAACTTGTCCAAGTTTACATGTCATTCATAAATGACTTGTTGAAATAAACATAAAAAGCGCCCCTCTTATTTTATTCCTCACTTTGGATTTGCATGAAATGATTTATTCATTCTCCATATGCATCCCTTATTTAGTCAAAACTCATTCCAACCTTGCACCATCTTAATGCCTTGTGAGCTTAAAAGTTTGCTGGATACAGTTCTCTTGCGAATGTGTGATACTTAAGTGACATTTCGCAGAACTACTTCTTTTCCAAAAAAAATTCATGAAATTGATCAATTAAAATGTTTAATTTCAATTTCACATATCAAATTTAGACAATTCAACGTTTTCCCGTGATGAAAATAATTGTTCTAACTCGATTCCACACATTCTAGATGAATAATTGAAAACATTCAATTTATTCACGTGTTTTCGCAACGTGTTTTCGTTGATCACAAAAATCATTCGATTTTTCCTTTTATATTCTTGAACATGATGGATCATACCGACCTCCAATCAACAAATTCAATATATGTTGATCTCACGTGTTTCACAAAAGAACATATACGTTGTTTAACCTATTTTACATGTCTCGTAGAATCGATTAATTAATAGTGTTTAAAATAAGCATTCATACATGTTTATGCATAGATCAAACTCTTTATCAAGGTGGGACATAAGCAAAAGTGTCATCTGGTGGTTCATCTCAAGTTGAGCACCATAACCGTTTGAACCGACTGGAATTTCATATTCAGATGCATTCGTAGGTTCTATAACCTTTGCAGATTCAGCGAATTTCACACTTACGTCACTCATATCCGAGACAACAGAAATTCAAAAAATATATTTAATTAATTAACGTGTTCACATAGAACAATTAAATCAACAAAGTTTGAAAATTTAGACCTCGTGCTAGTAGAAACGTATTTCCACTTGTATGGAACATATTTCCACTACCCAAACAACGTGTTCCATTACGTTGGAATCTTGTTGGAATTGTCCCTACGTGTTCTATAGATAGAACGAGATCAATAGAGTCAGAGGCTCACATCATTACTCTATGTTAATCGTCTTTACGTGTTTCACTTGGAAACAGATCGATTACATAATAACATTGATTGAATCGTTCTTACGTGTTCCATAAAAGGAAACAGAATCGATTTATCATGCATCGAGCAACGCTAGACCATTATATTCATCAATTGAATAAATTAGGTCATTATCTTGTTTGATCAATTATGCCAAATCAGATAATCTCAATTCATGTGAAAATTCATACATCAAATTTACAACATCACATACATGTAATCATTTAGTAAATTTGACATATACACATACATATACTTATATCTCACTTAGCATGTATATTCATATATTTATCAATAATATAATAATACGCATGCATGTGTTATATCGCTCTTAGCATATATATATAAATATATACACACACATCTATAGATCTATAAGCATGAATACTGGTTTTTAGCACACATACATATGCACATCTACATATCTCGTTATAAAATCATGTTAATGTTTAGATCAAACATACATACATCCAGTGGCGGATCCAGAAAATTTCATAAGAGGGGCAAAATTTTATACTAAAATTTAATTAATTTATAAGATAATATAATAAATTAAAAATAATAATTTTATTAATAAAATAATTACTAAATGTATATAACAAAAATTTATTCAAGCTTAATCATTTATTTTTTTAGTTGAGTTTAAATTTAACTTTTATGTATATATAAATACAAAGTGAGTCGGTTTGCAAGCCTTACAAACTCTAATAATTTGAGCTCGAGTTTGATTCGTTTATCAAACGACCCACCATTGGGCTTAATCTCAGCATAAATTTTCTTAGAAAATTCACAAATTTACAATAATTAACAAATAATTTAATTAATATAACATAATCGACAAAACAAAGAGTTTAATGAAAAATGATAAAAAAACAATTTAATTAATGCAATAGTTAGTAAAAAAAATAATTATACCTATGAATAAAAAAAGAGGGTTTAAAAAAAAGTAAATATAGAATAAAAAATGTTCCATTTTGAAAGCCAACTATTAAATATAGTGTCAATCCCAAGGTTTGAAACTAGGACCTCAACGATAACACACTACATCTTTACCACTGAGCCAAATAACATTTATTATTTAGTTGCACAGTTTTTATATAGATATCAAAATTTAAGGGGGGACATATCCAAATTTCGGAAAAAAATTATATAACTTTTTTTCGAAATTCCCGGATCGGGAGGCGGGGGGGGGGGGGGGGGGGGGGGGTGCCCCCCTGGATCCGCCACTGCATACATCTTATATATAACTCACTGAGACATGTTTATATATACATATATTACATGAGATTGATCTTCACTATTCAAGTTATATACATATCTCATAGACAAATAATCTCTGCATGCATACTAGAACGTTGATGATTATATTCCTTATATATGCACATCATACATATAAATTATCAATCATCATATCATCAACACATATGTGTAATTATTCTTATTATAACTTGTGTGTGGGGAGATCAAATCAATATGTATAACTATCACACACACCCTTACTTGTTATGCATTAATATTTGATATTGAACAAGTTCACACCACTTGGTATCGATGGTTCATCATCCGTCTATTCATCATGTGTGAATTGCTACAGAAAACATGTAGACATAATCTCATTAGACAACTCATTAATCCATAAATAATGATAAAGCTTATAATAGAGGATTAATCAATAACTTTCAGTCCGTCACTTTCAATAACGTTACTGTACAGATATCCAAAAAATCTAAAATTAATTTTTTTGGATTCTTAGTTCCGTCTTCTACAACTTTGTAGTTTGGTTAAAACTTGATTCTGACCAGAAGTGCTTCGTTCGGAGCAAAACATAAACGTCGACAACGCATAAATTTTCTGGACAGCTTTTGGATTCTTGTCGAATGCTTTGAAAAAACTTAAAAATAATAATCAAATATGATTGTTCTAAAAAAAATATCATGTTCATTGTGTTAATATTTCATGCAAGTTTCACTCAGAAACAAAATCGATTAACCAAAAATTATCAGAAAGAATTAAGAAAATTTTGAGTAAACCGTTTCATCGAAACTGTTTGATCAATATCAAATCAGATTTTCCCATCAAGCAACCTGTTCTTCGGGTTAAAATGTCTATGGAAAAACTACAAAATAATTGTCTTACGATTGTTGGATAATATGTTAGTCTATAAACGTAAATCGAATAATTAAATAGTTAAATCGAACAATCATGCAAGATGAAAATAAGTAAATCACATGATACAAACACAATTAAAATAATACCTCAGTTTTATTAATAATATTCATACAATAAGAATAATAGTGTAAATACTATAGAACATGGAACCGATACAAGACCAGTTGATAGAGACAGAATTGAATATCATTGAGTCACGGTAATCCACTTTCCTTAAAAAAGTTATTGCCCCGTATGGGCAACTTGCTCCCAGGATAAAACGACGATCAAAGTCGAACTCTAACCGGTCTATAGAGAGTAATCGAGGAGGAATGAATTTGAAAGTGGTTCGACAGCTAGGATTTTTGGTGTTTTTTAGCCCTAGCGATTTTTCTCTACTTATAGAATAAAAGTAATCCCTCATTCTTGGAAAATATATTTTTAAGGAAAATAAAATTGCTTTTAGGAAAATAATACTATTAGGGAAAAAATATAAAATTTGGAAGACACTGAATGAAATAACTTATCAAATTATTCTTTTGGGAAAATAGGATTTTCCATAATGTATTTCTCAATGGAAATTAATTATTAATGGCTTTTCCACGTTTTATCTTTTTCTTGAATTGAAAATTAAATTCAAATCTTTATTATTGAGTCATAATTATGAGCCCAACTAAATGTGGCGGGCTTTGGGTTCAATTTCTCATTCACTCATTTACCCATTTTGAGCTTTTGATATATTAATGGAAATATCTCATTTCATATAAAATGTAAAAATATTTCATATAATTCTATGACGAGTCTTGGTATTCTGAATCAAGGCTCACGTTGACGTAGTCACAAGTTAATACAATTATTAATTTAGTCATTTTGTACTTAATTGTACAATTTGTCCAACACGAACCCTGTGTTGTAAAAGACGGTCATGGCGGCCGCCGTGGCGGCGCCATGGTGCTGAAATCGTCATTGGCGACACGAAATTAAGATGTGATGTCGGTTGTGGCGAGAGGCACACCGTGGCGGTTCAAGATGGCGCCATGGCGGTTGTGGCGGCGCCATGGCGTGCGAGCGACACAGCGGAGGTGGCCGCGACATGGCGGAGGTGCGTCGCCATGGCAGAGGTCGTCTTTGATTGGAATGTGTTGCGGAGTCTCAACTTGGATGCTTATTGTCAATAAATTGTTGGAACCGTTGTGCGAGCAGCCCAAATCAGCAAGAATTTAAAAAGAAAAGAGAAAGTCAACCTTAAAAGGGAAAGAAACTTTTCACGTTCCACTTTGCCACTTTCTTTCTATCCACACACCACAGCATAACAATTATGAGAAGTCAGAACATATCAGAGTTTCTGTTTTTAATGTAATATATATATATATATATATATATAGTAGGTATCAAATACAAAATCAGGGGAAAATATCCAAACGTTCAAACTGTATAACATGTAGTGCAATGTTGTATAACTATCTAGAACATGTAGTGTAATGTTGTATAACATGTTGGACATGTGCAAAATTGAAGCAATGTATAACATGTAGTGCAACGTTGTATAACTGCCACGTGTCACAATTTAAGATAACGCGCGTCTCTGATCCGACGGTTATACATTAGTTTGAACGTTTGGACATTTTGGGTGAGTTTGTTTTGGAGTGCATCCCTATACATGTGTGTGTGTGTGTGTGTGTCAAATAACTAAGGGAAAATGTCCAAACGTCCAAACATTGTCGCAACCGTTTGATTTTTGTGCGTGCTTCCTGATTTTGACACGTGGCATGGAAGGGATGTGAGTTGAATTAACGGTGTCACATGGAAGTTGGGGGTATTTTTGTCTTATCGCGTAGCAGTTATATTTGCCTTTTCGTTGGTTTTTATTCCCAGATCATCGCGCGTTTGGTTTGGTAACTAAAAACAACGCGATAAGATCAATTTTGACTTCGTCTCAGAGACGGCGAGAAGAGTAATTTGTTGTTGTCGATATGGTTGAGAATTATCGGTAAGTAGCGCGATTTGATGATAGATCTGCAGTCGATAGTGTGTGTTGTGATTTCCGATTTGCTATTTTTTTATTTTAACCGGTTTCGATCCGATCTAGGTTTTTTCTTTCATCTACAACAAATTTGAGGTGCAGAAGACGATGACGACGAGGATGAAAATGACTGACCACCATCGCTAACTGTTTTTTCACTCATTTTTCTGTATTTGTAATACTTTTGTAAACGATTCTCCTTCGAGACAAACTTTATATTTATCAAGTTTACATATGTCTTTATGTTTATGTATAACATGTCGAGACATTCTGTATACTCTGTATAACATGCCGGTTTGTACAGTATCACTTATGTTAAAGCTGATTCATATTATTGAGATCATAATCGTCTATTAGCTTGGTTGACTTGTAACTAATGTCCCACTTAAATATCTGCGGTAAATCCTCATTTAATTTTGAAATAAATCTTCAATTAATCATCAATAATTTTGGTAATGAATAGTTGATTGTTGACTTGTAATTTATGTTATACTTAAATATCTGCAGTAAATGCTCATTTAATTTGGAAATAAATATTCAATTAATCATCAATAATTTTGGTAACCAATAGTTGATGGTGGTGTACCATGTGTAACATGATGTTATATATTGTATAACAAGTGTAGTATTATGATATTCAACAACACATAAAACGATTACCCACTTTCAGAGGTTTGTGTATGACTGTCTTACTGTTGATGTATAACATGTCGATGTACCATGTATAACATGCTATTATATATTGTATCGAAGAACAGTTGCTTTCTGGATCTAGCCTATTTTTAGCGTGAATCACTTAATGATCGCGGTTTAAATGCACGATCCCAATTTAAATGCGTCTATTTTTAGTGTGAATCGCTGAATGATCGCGTTTTAAATGCGCGATCATCACACACAATATGATGTTATACAATCCAACACAGAAGGTTATACATCAAATATAATATTGGAATGACGAGCGTGCCCTCAGCACTCCGTCTGTTTGTGACTAACGGGGTTAGCGAATCGCTCCGCCACATGTCGCTTGATCGTCGCTCGCGAAAAAAATGGATGGACAGATGAGGGTTTGGACGTTTGGACATCTTGGTGGAGTTCGTAGTGGAGTGCATCCCTATATATATATATAAGGTATTGGCTACAAACCTCTCATTTGGTGTCAAAACGTCCAAACCATCTCCCAACCGTTTGATTTGCGCGGAGCGAAGAAGATGATGACATGTGTAACCACGCGGATTGGGAGTGAGATAACGGGCGCTGACGGAGCCGTTAGGGTGTTGGTGTGTAACATACTTATTCCACGTGTGTAATTACTGTGTGTGTGTGTATAACTGACCGGTTGTTACTGAAGAAATTTTTGAGGGTTCCAATCAATTAATTTCATGCCCATACAAGAAATTAACTTCAAAGTTCCATGTTTAATAAGGATCTTACATGATCATGAGATCGAGGCTAGAATAAAATTTATGTTTTACCTTGATTAGAAATCTCTTTGTCACTAAATAAGATTCAGTGACCTCTAAAAAATGTCCACACAGGAAGAGCAATCCGGAGATACTCACAACGATCCTTACTAGAAGATCAAAGCAAGCAAAACGGAGAAGAGAGAGGGAGAGGGGCCGGTCGGCCAAGAGAGAGAGAGAGAGAGAGAGAGATTTAATGGGCTTAAAGCCCAAAGCTTTTAATTAATTAATGTAGAGAAGCCCATTCTAGCTTAACCTAATCTGGTTAGGCCCTGTTTAGTTAAATTAATTAAATATATTTATTTAAATTATAATTAATTGGTCCAGCTAAACCGTTCTTGATTTCCGGTTTAATCCGAAACCGAAATCGGTCTAATCCGGTTTAAGCCAAAATCGGATTTTGTCTCTCTCATGATTCCTCTATATGATTCCATCTGTTTTACTCAACCTTTAGTGTGTGACCCTCTAGGCTCACGACACGTTGGCGGACTGGTAAAATTACCATTTTACCCTTTCTATCATGAGTGGCCTCTAGCAAGACATCATGATTACCCAAAGCTTGTGATTATCGAGATTTCGACTTACCCTTATCGTACATGAATCTATCCTTTTATCCTCTTGATATCTTTGACAACCATGAGGCATAGACAAGTCATCCTCGTTCAATTGTCTTGTTTCTTGATCTGAGTTAACTAAATTGTATCTGTTACTCTGTATCGACTACATGGCCATGCTATTGTATTTCAGTTGTACTCATCAAGTGGCCTAAATAGACATCTGCTCATACGTCCGTATGAGGGATAAATCCTTCAGCGATCTATTGAGTCAACTAATGTAGCTTGTGATCGAGCCAATCACAGTCGTTATTGTAACCCTTTTACATGAGACGTTAGACTGAGTCAAACTCGTCACTCATTACATTGTGACCTCAATGACCCTTCCATCTGAGGATGTGATTTCATGTGCCGACATATGAGTATGTTCATGACTGTGTCTATGTAACATACTCATGATCGGGTCGTCCTATATCACCCCTGTCTGGTGATACTATGACCTAACTCCGGCCCCCTTCTGGTCATGATCAGTAGAGCGTGATCATTTAGAGTTAGCCTCATACCGATCGCTTATTATGAAGCTTTTCTGATCGGGGACTGCTTAAGTAAGATTTTATCTGATCTGTAGATCTACTATTATGTGTTGACACATCAATGATACAAATCAAGTTATACTTAAGATATTACTACACCACTTAGTAATATGAATGTCGATTTTATTTCAACTAATAATGTTATTACATGAGTAGATTGAAAATACATTGTGATAGGGCACAAAATCCCATGAGTAAAATACATGAGTAGATTTTTCTCTGCTTTTCCATATTATGGAGATTGTAACTGGTAATCACATCTCCATAAACCTTAGAAAGCGACATCAGAACTATGTCTGATTTCAGCTGCTCTGTGAAGCTGTGACCTAGACTGCCCAAGCGATCAAAAAGCCGCTTCATCTTGAGGACATGTGAGCTCACTGCCTCACCGGCATTGAGCATGCTGTAGAATAACTCCCTAAGAGTGTCGTATCTTTCGACACGAGCATTCTTCTGGTAGTATATTTTGATCTCCTCCATCATTTCTTGTGGACTATCCATGAGATGCATAAACTGGTCTTGGATGTCATTTTCCATGAACCCGACCATGAGGATGCCAACATCTTGTCGGTCGCTAAGATACTTTTGATAAGCATTCTTATCGGCCTCGCTGCATCATCTGCAGACACTTTCATTGGCGTATCTGTAAGGATATACTCCTGTCTATCATACTGAAGGGCAAGCTTCAGGTTCCTCTCCCAAACCAGGAAGTTGGTCCTTGACAGCCTGTCATTCGTCTGAAGAGACTTTAATGCTTCACTGCCAGAACGTGTTGATTTGGGTTGCGACGGTGTAGGTCTTGTCTTTCCTCATTCTCCTGGACTCCCAATGGCTCCACGCCTCCTCGGGATTACCTTCCTTCTCTTCAGTTCTTCTCGTCTTGGAGTTACGTAATTACATTTAATTTAAAATAAAATAAATTCCGTGACTCACAGGTCACAATTAATATACAATCCAAAACCAACTCGCAGGTTGCAAACCGAAATTAAATTCTAAATTCGGGTTAACTTAGCAATCATGTTGCAAACACCGTGTTATCAAACAATCATGTTTTCAAACAAGCATGTTATCAAGAAAACATTTTAATCCCAATTCTATCTTGATTTAAAGCATAAAATACGGTTTATGAAAACCGTTATTTTGAACCGGTTAATTTCTGAATTAAATCGATCCACGCTCTGGTTTAATAAAACTGAACCGGTCTAAAATTTTAATTAATTATCGCTGAAAATTCTGGATTTTTTGGGTTGGTTCTGACCCGAATCTTTTCTGGTTTGACCGAACCAAAATTGTCCTGAGGACCAATTAGGGTTCGGCCAAACCCTAGCCGCAAGGCCGGCCGCGCCATGACCGACCAGCCCGTGAAGGCTGACTGTGGCGGGCCGCCTGGCCGGTTAGGTCAGGCCGTGGCCTTTCCCTGGCCGGAGCCGAGAGGCTCGGCCAGATCTGGTTAGCCTTCCAGTTCCGGCCGGTTGGCCCGTGGCTCGGCCGGGGTTAACCTCTCGGCTAGCCTCGGCCTCCCACGGGTCTCGACCCGATCTTACTCGATCAAAATTTATTTTCAGCAATAATTAAATAAATTCCAGCAATTAATTCATTAACCAAAAACCATAAAATTTGCAATTTTATTCTCACAACACCGAAATAAATTGTAAAATTAAATCTAGCCTATCATGCTCGAATACAATAATCATGTGTAACCAAGCCTCTGATACCACTGAATGAACTTTTTAGGGTTTCAATCAATTAATTTCATGCACATACAAGAAATTAACCTCAAAGTTCCATGTTTAATAAGGATCCTACATGATCATGAATTGATCATGAGATCTAGGCTAGAATAAAATTTATATTTTACCTTGATTAGAAATCTCTTTGTCACTAAATAAGATTCAGTGACCTCTAAAGAATGTCTACACAGGAAGAGCAATCCGGAGATACACACAACGATCCTTACTAGATGATCGAAGCAAGCAAAACGGGGAGGAGAGAGAGAGAGAGAGAGAGAGAGAGAGAGAGAGAGAGAGAGAGAGAGATTAGGGTTTTGGAAAAAATTTCCTTATTTCTTAAAATCTGAAAATTTCCCTTTTATAGCTCTTTTTAGGCAATAATTAATTAAAGGCCTTAATGGGCTTAAAGCCCAAAGCTTTTAGTTATTTAATGTAGAAAAGCTCATTCTGGCTTAGCCCAATCTGGCTAAGCCATGTTTAGCTAAATTAATTAAATCTATTTATTTAGATTATAATTAATTGGTCCAGCTAAACCGTTCTTGATTTTTGGTTTAATCTTAAATCGAAATCGGTCTAATCCGGTTTAATTCAAAACCGGATTTTGTCTCTCTCATGATTCCTCTATATGATTCCATCCGTTTTACTCAACCTTTAGTGTGTGACCCTCTAGGCTCAAGACACGTCGGCGGACTGGTAAAATTACCATTTTACCCTTGTCGTACATGAATCTATTCTTTTATCCTCTTGATATCTTTGACAACCACGAGGCATAGACAAGTCATCCTCGTTCAATTGTCCTGTTTCTTGATCTGAGTTAACTAAATTGTATCTGATACTCTGTATCGACTGCATGGTCATGCTATTGTATTTCAGTTGTATTCATCAAGTGGCCTAAACAGACATCTGTTCATACGTCCGTATGAGGGATACATCCTTCAGCTATCTATTGAGTCAACTCATGTAGCTCGTGATTGAGCCAATCACGGTCGTTATTGTAACCCTTTTATAGGAGACGTTAGACTGCGCCAAACTCGTCACTCATTACATAGTGACCTCAATGATCCTTCCGTCTAAGGATGTGATTTCATGTGCTGACATATGAGTATGTTCATGACTGTATCTATGTAACATACTCATGATCGGGTCGTCCTATATCACCCCTGTCTGGTGATACTATGACCTAACTCCGGCCCCCTTCTGGCCATGATCAGTAGAGCGTGATCATTTAGAGTTAGCCTCATACCGATCGCTTCTTATAAAGCTTTTTTGATCGGGGACTGCTTAAGTAAGATTTTATCTGATCTGTAGATCTACTATTATGTGTTGACACATCAATGATACAAATCAAATCATACTTAAGATATTACTACAACACTTAGTAATATGAATGCCGATTTTATTTCAACTAATAATCTTATTACATGAGTAGATTGAAAATACATTGTGGTAGGGCACAAAATGCCAACAGTTACTGTGTAACACCTTCAAATAGTGCGTACATGTGTTCAGTTTTATGAACGTGTAACTGATACCTTAGTCGTGTATAACACCTACAATATAATTGTATAACCATTCGCGTATAACATAAAACCATAATTGATCTGTGTAAGTGCTGAATTATATAACAATAGTTACATATGCGAAACAAGTATGTTACACACGAACACCCTAACGGCTCCGTCAGCGACCGTTATCTCCCTCCCAATCCGCGTGGTTACCGTGTCATCATCCCCTTCGCTCCGCGCAAATCATACGACTAGGAGGTGGTTTGGACGCTCAAACATGGTTTGTAGTGGAGAACGTCCCTATGTGTGTGTGTGTGTGTCATCATCCCCTTCGCTCCGCGCAAATCATACGGTTGGAAGGTGGTTTGGACGCTCAAACATGAATTATTCAGGCTGACCAACAACCCCGTCCATCACTCAATTAATGTAATCTTAATGAATTATTCAGTTTATTTTCAAAATTATACACAATCAAACTTATTTGTAGGCAAAAATGTTAAATTTTAAATACAAAAATATTAGTTAAAACCTCCTAAACTGATTCAGTTCTGAATTGATTAATCGACATTCTTCACTCTTACTACCGGGCCCAAAACCCGATTAATTTGGCTCTCAAATTTTAGACCAAAATCCGACCCAATACTCACGATTCTCAGTTTTTTTGTTCGCTTTGAATTTCGGTTTGGATGTGGTTTTGGGTAAAAAATGTTTACTCCTAATCTTTATCTTAGAATTGGCCTTATAGGTTGAGCACTAGGAGTAGATATTTGAATCATAAGTTGTTGCGAGATTTTTTCTTGCTAGATATTGTTTCTTAGTTGCAAGATTTATTCTTTTTTGGTGTCGTTATTTACAAGATTTGTTATTCTAATCCTCTCTAACATTTACTAGGTTAGTAAAAAGACCAAACTCTTTATGAATTCTTAGGTGTGGATGTAAGCACTCTAAGGAGAGTAGTGAACCACGATATATTATTGTGTTTGCTATTTCTTCCCTTATCTTCTTACTTAATATTTATTTTTTGAGATCAATTTTTATTTGTTATAATTTCGATTCAATCTATTTACCCCCTTCTAGATAGATTTTTCGGGCCTAGAAAATTACATAATTATATTTTGAAATGTCATAAGAGTGCATCAAGTACTGAGTCTACAAAAAAATTCAATCTATAATGTTATTTGTGAGATTAACAAGGACTGACTTTAATGCCATTTGTGACCCGTCAGGGCGCTCAGGTCATTCTCGGTCTGATAGTGATATTCAAGCTTTCAACAACTTCATTAACGTAGCAACCCTCATTAACCTGCCTCTATCCGGTCGCAAATATAATTTGTATGGCCTAGGATCAAAATCAAGCCGTCTTGACCAATTCTTACTCTCACCCACAATGCTCAAAGTTCTTAAAAATCTCACTCAATTAGCATTGGACAGAACAATCTCTAATCATTGCCCGATCCTATTGAGCTCTCCAATAGAAGAATGGGGCCCGCGTCCATTCCGCTTCATCAATACTAGGTTTGACGAACCGAGTTTTATGTCGTTAATAGAAGAGACGTGGAGTATACTCTCAGTTGATGGCCCGCCTCTCGTCCGTTTATGGATGAAATTGAAACTCTTCCAGCAAACTTTGAATCAGTGGAACAAGATTGAATTCCAAAATATAGAGGACTGCATCCGAGAGCTCACACAAAAGATATGGAAATATGACGGGACGGCCGAGCTCCGCAGTTTGATGGACCAAAAGCATACCGAAAGGTCCATGTCTCAAGCCCTTTTGATTCGCAAGATGAAACACTAGGTAGCCCTATGGAAGCAAATGTTGGATTTGTGCCCTAGCCCAATGTAATAAGTTACCTATTTGTAATGTTTTATCATCAATTGGAATAAATAAAATGACATTATATTACTAGTGTGTTGTAGTAATATATTAAATGCGATTCGATCTATGTCATTATGTGTATCAACAATAATAGTAGAACTGTAGATCGGAAAGAATCACATTTAATGTGTCCCTGGTCATACATGCTTCATCAGAAGCGACAAGAATGAGGATAGCTCTATATGATCACGCTCTACTGATCATGGCAAGGTGAGTGCCGGAGTTAGATCATGAATATTATTCGGGGAATGATATTGGACGATCCGAAGGTGAGTATGTAGTATAGATGTTGTCATGAGCATACTCACATATTGTAGCTTGTCAAAGTATCCTTAGACCAAGGATTCTTTGTCGTTACTATGTAATCGGTAACTGAGTTTGATAGTGCCTAGTATTATCTGTAAAAAGGTAGTCAAAAGGGCTCTGATTGGCTCAGTTATTGATTACACGAGGGAACACGAAAGACGGCTAAGGGATTTATCCCTCATGCTCCGGCATGGGAAAAATATCTGTTTAGGCCACTTGATGAGACTGGTTGAAAGGAAATGCATGGCCATGCTAGGGATACGCAATATCAGGATTCAGTCATCTCACAGATGAAGAAACAGTGATTGATTGAATAATGATGACTGCTCTATGCCTTATGATCAATCTGGATATCAAGAGATAAAAGGATATTGACTTGGACGATATGAGGTTAAGTCGAATTATCGATAATCGCGAGCTTTGGGTAATCATAATGCCTTAGTGGAGGCAAATTATGATGGGGAGGGCAAAATGGTAATTGTGCGCCGATATGCCAACGTGTCATGAGCCTAGAGGGTCACACACTTAAGATGATGAATATAGCAAAAGAGGACTTCGAAAGTCCACATGAGAAGAGATAAGAATTTTGGGAAATTCACTTTCCTGTTTAGTTAGACCAGACCGGTCTAGGCTAAACCGGAATGGATTAGACAATTACTGGTCTAGGTTGTAAACCGGGCGGATAAGAAAATTGGTCTAAGTGAATTATGGGCTGATTTAATTCGAGTCATTTAATTAATAATCCTAAGTTTATTTGGGCTCAAAAGGGATTTTAATTAAATGGGCTTGAATTAAAATAAACTTAAGGCCCTTTTAAGATTTGATGAATTATAATTATAATTCTTATTATAATTTTAATTCAAATATAATCCAAGATTGGAAAGGACAAGAAATGGAAAGATTTGACAAAATATTATTTTTGGAAAAATCGAAAAAAGGGAAAGGGGGGCCAAACCAGACACACTCTCTCCTCTCCCATTCGACCGACCCCCCCCCCCCCCCCCCCCCCATCTCTCTCTTGTGTTCTTGCTCCCTTGTTGCAAAACTAGTAATACTTGCAAGAAGATTTTGATCTAAGGATCAAGACATCGCCTATGTGGACGTGATCGAGAAACAAGATCTATGAATTTTGTTTAATCGAATTCGCATCAAAGGTATATATTTATTCGCTTTCTAATCTTGTGCTAAAATTAATTTAGCTTGAAGATCGTAATCATCGTTTTTGGGATCCATAGTTAATTCGCTTCCACATGAAATTAATTGTTTGACCCCATGGAATTCCTTCAGCAAAATGCCAGATTTCAGTGGTTACGATAAGGAGATGGAAACTCTACATTCTTCCACCGTCTAGCCAACTTTAGGCGGGAAAAACATGATATCATGTATCTTAATCGACGATGAGTGGTGTACAAATGTAGATCGAGTTCGCTCCCAGGCGTTCGAACACTTCAAAATCAGATTTGAGGCGCCGACGGTCACCAGACCTCCCAGATCTTCATTTCCGTACACTCCCTAATCCATTAAGGGATTCTCTTGAGGACCCATTCACCCCTGAAGAGATTCTTGAGACTATCAAGTCTTGTAAGAACTCCAAATTTGTGGGGCCAGACAGATACACATTAAATTTTTTTCAAAAAGCTTGGCTGATCATCCAATCAAATTTTATTAATTTTATGCCACAGACAGGTCAGATTGGGAGAGGGATTAATGCTGCATTCATGTGCCTAATACCGAAAATGAGTCTCCTCAAGACTTCGGTGATTTCCGTCCTATAAGTATGGTGACAACTTCTTACAAAATCTTAGCCAAGTTATTGTCTCGGAGACTCAGGAAGGCTCTTCACCTTCTTGTCAATGACGTTCAATCTGCCTTTAACAAAAGTAGACAGATTCTGGATGGCATATTAATTGCTAGTGAGCTCCTTGATTTGATCAAGTCCCACCGCAAGAATGCAGTTGTAATCAAATTAGACTTTGAGAAAGCCTTTGACAAAGTCGACTGGGGCTATTTTTTTGGTGTCCTAAAGCGCATGAACTTTGGTGACTAATGGATCAACTGGATTCAAAATTGCCTTAGAGCGAACACTTCAGTATTGTTCAACGGTTCCCTGAAGGAAAAGTTTATGGTATTCAAGGGGGTTAGACAAGGATGCTTGTTATCGCATTTTTGTTTATTCTGGCCACAAAAGGACTACATTTATTAATTGAAAAGGGGCTCTGGAGATGGGACTTTGCAGGGGTAACTATTCAGGATGGATTGATGGTCTCACATCTTCAGTTCGTCGATGACACCATCACATTCTTATCAAGCTCGTTCGAGGGCCTGTTGCGGATGAACACAATACTCACTGGCTTTGAGGCCATATCAGGCCTCCGGATCAATTATCGGAAGTCAACACTGGTTAGTATTAGCACCAACACCGACACCACATCAGTTCTTGCCGAAACCTTTGGGTGCGCATCAGGGGAATTGCCCATTCCTTTATCTGGGCTTCAAATTGGGAGGTAGCCCTGTAAGAATTAGCTCATGGCCAGATATCAAAGCCTCACATGAGAAGAGGTTGTCACTATGGAAAGCCAAATTCCCGAGCCTTGGAGGTCGAGTCACCCTCATCAAAACCAATCTCATCGTTTCCACTATACTACTTGTCTTTATTTAAAACCATGTGGCAGTTATCAACTCTATGGAGGCAATTCAAAGAATTTTCTTTGGGCAACCACGGAGGACAGGCGACCTATGCCAAAACTTAGATGGAGTAGAGTTTGTTTGCCCAAGAAAAACGGGGGTTTGACGGTTGAGCTTTCTGAACCAAGCTCTATTGGCAAAGTGGTGGTGGAGATTTGACGTAGAACAATACTCCTGGTGGAAAAGAGTTATATGTGCTAAATATGGATGGAATTTTAGAGAGTCAGACCTCAGGCGCAGAGAAAATACCTCCTCATCCCTACTCCTCAAGCATATTTTCTCCCTTTCTGGTGATGAGAGGTTCAAGAACCTTTTGGTGTTTTGATCTTCGTTGGAAACTTGGATCCAGAGAAAGGATTCTTTTCTGGGAGGACCCTTGGGCGTCTCATCTCCCTCTGGCAACGTTGAATCCCCGATTGTTTGCTCGGGCATCCTGTACTCAAAAGATATGTATGATCATTCTGGTCAAATGACGCATGGTTGGTTACTTATGGGGGAGATTGGGGCTGAGGCTAGAGGGCGATACTCAGTCACTGAGTGAGCTACTCTCATATCTCATGCCAAATCTGCAGTCATCTGATTGCTTAGTATGGACTAGGGATTTGAATGGCTTTACGGTCCGTAAGAGCTATGAGGCTCTCACAGATGGCTCAGCCGACCCTACACCTTGGGCAGCGGCACTATGGTGCAATACAACCCCCCTCCAAATGCAGTGATTTGCTTGGCTCGCGATTCATAAGGCAATACCAACCCGCTGCTTCCTCGAGGACCGCGAGGTCTCCATGTCGATGGTCGATTGTCTTTGTCCCTTTTGCAAAAAAAGCCTTTGAGGACTCGGGTCATCTGCTACTCCACTTTCGATGGGCACGACTTATCTGGAATACTATCTTTAGATGGTGGGGTATTCGGGTAACCTTGCCCGCGTTAGTGTCTCAACTCCAAGAAACTTGACCTCATTTAATCCCTTATAGGAAACATCAGACTTTGTGGACTCCAATTTTCAGTATCTCTATCTGGCACATCTGGCTGGCTAGAAACGCTCTCATTTTTGAAGGGGCCACGACTTCTCTGTCAATAACATTTCTCAAGATTAAACATCTAAGCTTATCAATTCATCTAGCATTTAGCCTGGACAATAGAAGATTTCAACAAACATTCCAAACCTGGAATCGTTCTTCACTTTGGTCTAGCCCCAGAACATTCCAGCACCAACTCTAATCCTCTTGGTCCCTATTGCTCAAATTGCTTTTCTCATTTCTTCTCATTCGATATCATCTTTTCTCTTTTTGTAATTTTGGGTTGGCACCCTTGGGGTTCTGAGTAGCATGTTTTCTTTCTTTACTTCAAGTTTTTATTATAATTCTTTTATTATAATAAAATCCCCATCTTATCATCCGATTGAGCCCTAACCATTTTAATCCACCTTAGTTAGATTGCTCTATAAGCCTCTTTTCATATATTAAATCCTAATTCAACTTACTTGAGAGATTAGTCATTAAGTTACGTGGTTAAGATCCCTGATCTAATCGCCTAAACACTTAATCATGTAACCAAATAAAAATTTAAAGGATCTCTCTTAAATTCAATCCCAATTTTAAGTTTAGCTACCCATTTCCATGCAAATACAATTAATCACTCAAACCCTCCATACTAGCAAAGTAAACCATAAAAGTGAAACTTTCATCTACAAATTTCAGTTGCAAATTCCTAACTCTTAGTTCAGGAGAATGTACTTCTTTCCCACAATCTTGCGTATTGTAACCAACCTGTCTTGCCTCCGGCTCGAAACAGACCCAACCCTCCTGTCACCTCCGTCTCAAACCATACCGACCAACCCTTCTGACACCTCCGTGCAAGCCTAACCCCAACCCAATAAAACCCTTCGACTCGATTTCGAGTTTCGAACTCCATATATAAACTCTGTCAACTGTCACCGATTTAACTTACCAGAGCCCAACCTGATTTCCACACCGATCTCCTCTGCCCATTTTTTCCTTTTTATTTTTCTTATAATTAATTATCATTGATTTTTTAAAAGACCATTATGTTATATAATTTTTATTTCGGTTTGAGGGTATAACTTTCATTTCACATTAAACCAATCTTTTATTTTTGTCTAACTTGTGACGAGGGGAAATTTTGTTGTTTCTTTAAAAATACTAACGAAATATGCTATAAATTTTGACGGAGCATAGTAAAGTAGAAAAAATTATAATAGATAGAGTACTACATAAGCTAACAACTAAATTATCCAAACAAGATAAATACAAACAACAAAATATAACAATAGCTCATCCGAGTATCAACTGATACTCAAATTCTAGTATGAAAATCTAGGAGCGAGTAAGTTCCTAACCATTAGGGTACATTTTTTTTCTTAAATACCACTATGGTATGTGAAAGTTGTTGATGCTTAAACATACTAAAGTGCTATTTTCCTAAAATTTAAAGATCTGAATTTTCCAAATTACATTTGAAAATAAATAATCATAGGGTGCGGGATTATTGGGGGTTTCGGCCCAAATAACCCACACGCTGGCAAGGCACAAAGCCTATGGCTGTAGCTAATATCTACAGAGGAAAAAATATTCAACCAAACAAAAAGGAACAAACTTTTCTTGTTCACTCCTCCCTCCCCTGCCCATACCTCAGAAAGAATCTTTGCATTTCTTCATTTTCCCACCACTTTTCCTTACTTTCTCGGGAAAATTCTTCACCGGGTGTCCCCAAGTTGCCTCGAAAGCAAATGGGTTTTGGCTAAATTTCACCAACAGTCACTCCAGTCGTTGACTTGACGGCGGATTGGTCTGATTGCAATTGATTTTGATAAAAACCAGAAAAAATAAATGGTTATGGGAATCGGTTCTGCTCCATTCTCTTGTGTTGCTACTTCTATTTCATATCCATTTCGGTCCAAGACTTGTCTTTCTCAGGTATATTTTACTACTTTCTATGAGGAATTTTGAGGAGCTGCCTTGGGAATGTTTATCTTTAGCTCTATGTAACATACTGATTGTTCTAGCCATGATTTTTTTTCTTGTTTGCCTCGTAATTCAGAGGGTTTTTGCTCCTCTACTCGCTTAATACATGCTCAATGGTGCTATTTAAAATTCATTGTGGTTATAGCAGCATGGAAGTAGATTTTTGTTTTGATGCATCTAAATACCTACTTGAATTCATATGTGCACATCATTGATTTTATTTCCTGGAATTCATTTGCTTTCTGTTGACATTCAATTTGATTTGAACATCAATCGGTGTTAGCTGTCCTACAAGATTGTTGTGCGCCTGAATGTGTTTGAAATGCCTAGTCATGATTCTTTGATGTGCATGTCTCTGGATGGGGAAACCTTCCTCGGATTTCGAAATGCTTCTTTTTAAAGCACAAGCACAGAATGAAGTAATTTTTGGCTGGACTCAATTGGACAATGAGCTTAGTCTTGTTATTGGTATGATTTTAGGGAAGAGATGAAACAAAGAGGTTTATCATGAAAGGTGAAATTGAGTTCTTGGTTCATAAATGGAAAAGGAAAGTAAAATGTAGGTGGATGTTACCAAGCTACACATGGCAGCAGCTTTAACCATGACATAATTTAAGTTGCTGCATTTTAGGAACATTACTGAGTTACTTTTAATTGCACTTTAATTTCCTGCATTTTAGTTTTTAAATTTATTTATTTTCTTCATGTTAGTTATTGCATGTAGACCACTAAGTCCGCATTCACTTGCCTTATTACCCACATACATAAAAGTAGGAAGCACTAAATGTATTTAAGCATTGTTGGTGAAATGAAAAGGTAGAAGAAATTAATCAATCATATAGTTTAGTAAAAAGATATCTGTAATGGGTTAAAAGATTCTGAGTTCTCTCGTTAATTGAGCTCCAAAATTGAGATTAGAAAGTTCTCACAGTAATTGAGACACGACTTGATCCACAAACCCGAGACCGTGACAGTCGAGGGCAATTAAACGAGATCAGAAGGATCCTTATTGTCATCTGATGGTATGTGATAGCATTACTGGGGGTGGATCCAAGTTGATAGAGGGTAGGGTCAACCCCTCAAATGCCATTTTTTCACAAGAGGCTCATTTCATGATTTCAGGGTGATGGATGGATGTTATGTCGACTGAGCGGTAATGGGCCTCTGTGTGTGGCTATGGCTCTGTCAAAAGGGAGGACTTGAGGAGAACATTTGATGATTAATTTGTAGCTCTATTCAGATATCATATTGGTTGGGTTGATTACCTTTTCACTTTGTCAATGAAAACTATAATGGGTAGTTATGGACCAGTGGATGAACTCTACATTGTATAAATAAACTTGTCCCTGAACCCCAACATGTATCAGGCAAGATCTTCATCCTTACCCTACAAACCTGAATCACATGTAAAGTGGTAATTTCATTTAGACGTCTCAATTGCTGGGTTTCTGCTGAATTGATGAGCTTCTTGCACTTTGATGCATTTGAAGTTGTCTTCTGCTTCAAATAAAAATATTTACAGGGAAAAGAAGCATTATTGGTTGCATGGAAGATGCCCTTGTTCTCAACTCCCTTGAGAGATTCTTGCCCCTCTATGCCCCTGGCTTGCTACTATGTTTGCTAATTAGGATAAAATGTAATGGACCTTAGTGTACAAGTAAGTTATACAACAAGCATTATTGTAGAGAAGAATGTCAAACATGGTTATAAATTGATAAGTAATGTCAATGTGTTAAACATTTCACCATTCACTCTTGATGTTTCTTATTGGCTTCTAGGAACTAATGTATGTCTTACTTTGTTCTTCACTGCTTCTTTTGGTTTATGCAGCATTGTCAATAATAATCATTGGCTGCACTGCTGCTTATGTTGCATAACTTTGTGTCATGCATATTGGTTTGTCCCAAAGGAATACATGCCGTTGCATTTCCTTGCTAGTAAATCCATATTTAACATTATCTTATTCTTTTCTTAAACATTTTTCCATGTGGCTTCATGCTATCCAATTCTACACTTTTTCTGGCATGTGAAGTGATGTCTCTTTCTGACCTCCCCTACTTTTAATTCTCGATTTGTAACTTTTAACCTCGGATTTGCAGCTGACATTATCACGAGTACTGCATAACAGCCAGTGTTATGATGCCCAACACCTTAAAGTTGTAAAAGGTAGTTTTCTCAACTTTCTGGGCTACATTTTGAAACTACAAAACTATGTTTAAGGTGTGATTTAGTGTGCTTCTATTTTGATTTATCTCTTTCGCACTTATTTAGTGAATTTGACACAAATAACACTACGATTGGGCCTCGTACCTTGTTGATCGTAGCCACTTGTTTTCATGAATCATGACTTCGATCAAGATATCTCAACTTCTGATTAATGCTCTGCCAGGTTCTGAACTGGCTATTACCGCTTTTATATATCTCTATTTCATGTTTTTTTTCTGCCTATGTGAGTAGTCAAGTCAGGGCGCTCCATATCTGGTGTTCTGAAGCAAAAGGGTCGATTTCCGAGGAGGCAACTTGTTATTTTTGCCACTGATGAGGATCAATTAAAATACAGTGAGCTAGAACCAAATGATTTAGAGGAAGAAAATGATGATTCGGATGCTGAGGATTTTTCTCCTGCTAGTAGTTCGTTTGCCCATTTCGAAGGAACTAGTGGAAAACCAGGTTTCATATCATTTTATAATCGTCCATATAAAAGAGAGGATGAAATCAAAGTACCCTCTCCTAGAAGGAATGAGAACGATCTACTGTGGTTCATTGGCCCTGCTGTCCTTGTGGCCTCTTTCATATTCCCCTCACTTTATTTGCGCAGAATGATCTCAACTTTTTTTGAGGACTCTCTGTTGACAGGTAGGCCTTGTTTTCCACCCTCTTTCTGATGGTACTATTGAGCTATGAATACACCAGTTTGCTTCTGTACATTTTTTTCGTCTTTGTCTACATGTGTGACTTCTGCTTTACATAAACAACTGAAGAGAATGACACAAGGATTTAGGGGAGTTTGTTGGATTATTGTTTTTTTTTTGTCATTCTTCTTTATTTTCATTGTAAGGATATTGTTGAATTCTAATATTGGACTACATATACTGGATCAGAATGTAGGTATGGGTATTTCCTTTGGTATGCAGCTTATATTTGTCTCCATCCAGTGATGTGTGACTCTTCACTTTCCAATGCCCCCCTCGCGCAATCCTTTTTTTCTCTACACGCAGGCTATTGAATGTGGAGCGGAAGGAAAGGATAACTGGAAGGACACGGGGACTATTTGATCCTTCATATTATGCAAATACAGTTGAATTATCATATCTAGGAATAGGTAGGAAGGCTAGTGTTTCACTTGAAAATGCACGGTTGAAGATAGACATGTTCTAGAAAATAGAAACTGGTATAAAATGTATCTGCAGTTGGACCTTGACCTGGGTATCTGGAAATCCTAATTTTGACAAGCCTGTTTGCACTCTATCTGATACATCATATCTGCCAGCCTACTTGTTTAACACGTTGCGTGTGTTTGGATCCTCTGCTTTTGAGCTATTAAATCTGATTGTCATTGAACAAGCTCTATTGTCTATCTGCAGATTTTCTCATCTTGTTCTTCACGGAAGCTCTCTTTTATTGTGGCATTGCGGTTTTTCTTCAACTAATAGACCATTTGAGGAGGCCCACTGAACAAGATTCTGTTGCAATCAGTGACAGAACCAAGCCTCAATTGGGACAGCGTATCTCTTCTGTTACTGTTTTGGCGCTAAGTCTCACAATTCCAATGGTGACGATGGGCTTGGTGTGGCCGTGGACCGGCCCAGCTGCTTCTGCTACCCTTGCTCCATACCTAGTTGGTATCATGGTCCAATTTGCATTTGAGCAGTATGCCAGATATAAGAAGTCCCCGTCATGGCCTGTTATTCCAATTATCTTTCAGGTAAATATTATAAAATTTTGACTTAATTCTGTTCTACTGTCTCGGAGCATCCCTGTTTGTGATGAAGAATGGAATAACTGCATCTATCCTTTTAGTAGCATGTTTTATTCAACAAAACCGCTTAATTTAGAGACACTACAAACTGAGATATGAGTGACCTGAATATATATTTTAATTAAGTACGTGAATGCCTATAAAACAGATTTTTGGACAAATGGCAGGTTTATAGGTTGCACCAGCTGAATAGAGCAGCAAAATTGGTGACGGCCTTGTCTTTCACGGTGAGATCAGCAGAGATGACAGCACATAACTTGGCGATAAACAGCTCTTTGGGTACACTCCTGAATGTCCTTCAATGCCTGGGGGTTATTTGCATTTGGTCGCTCTCGAGCTTCCTCATGAGGTTCTTCCCTTCCGCTGCAAGGACTGAATACGATGCATGAAACTACAAATGGGTCAGTATAACTCTCACTTGACCCCTATAGAAAAAAGAAATGCTTTTAGCCCTAGTTCAACAACTTGAATAATTCCTTTTGAAGTTGGGTTCTGAATTCTGATTTGGCTGGACTCCTAAGCTCCCAGCACTTGACTTGCTAAAGTGAAAGCTTTTACTGCAGGATACCGATGGAGGATGATGATTCCAATTTCAGAGCAAGCATTTTGTATGCTGCTGTTCTGGCATCAGGCAGCATGCATTTTCTGACCTTATTGTGAGAATTCTGGAAAGTAAATTCAATATTACTTGTACATTAGTTGTTTTTCTTTTATAGATTTTTGCTGATTAATGTACCTTTATAAAGTCATTTAACTAATTTTGTCTTCGCCAAATTTAGCATACTTGTGTTGCGTCCCTTTAATTTGTTTTTATGAATAGAGAGTCGCTTTTGTACATGTGATATCTGATCAACCCAGTTCAGTGGTGCTGATAAGCTACAAGTTAAGCGTAAGTTGGAGCCCAAAACCAGCCAACAGAGTCAGGATGTCCAAGCATCCATTTTGGGAGTGACTAGTGTTGGTCGACATTGCTCTGCCTTGTGGTTTAATTTTATTTATCCAGTTAAACTACTTTTGTTTTTCTATGATACCATGTTGGAAAGCATTTAGTTATAAATTTATTATTGATGAACTTGGATCATGAACTATAAAAGCAACTCTTTATTTATAGAAAGAAATATCGTAAAATCATCCTTAGAAAACTCTAGTTTTGTTAATGAGTACTAAACACAAAAGCTTAACATTGACCAAGATAGAAAGAAGGAACAATTGCCACCGGGTTCTGATTAGCATTTTCTTAAATCTATTTCTGTCCCCAACTGATCATGACTTAGCATAAATTATTATTGTTGATCAGTCAATTGGTTTAGGAATGGTGGAGTAAGTAGATAATTGACTTGGAATCATATGCAAACTCTTGTCTGTCTTTTTGGTGGTCATAGATTTTTAATATGTGTTGGTTATGAAAAGTTAGAGCCAGATTATATTAGCAAACTAAAGTCAACTTATTTAAGCAAGAAATGGTGAGATCACAGCCAATCAAGTGATTGATTAACAGCATAATAAAGCTTAACACGTACTGTCTATGAATACTTAAATGATTTAGTGGTGGGGACTACAGGACGAATCAAATCTTCCCTTAGGTTAGCACCACGTTAAAAAAACCTAAGTCAACATCAGTTCCCTGATAGATGCTTGTTGCAACATGAAAAAAAGAAAAACAAAACAAAAGGTGCAGTAGAATTGTTTGCAAAATTTGTGCAAGTGACAAATCAAAAATTAGATAGCATCTCAAGAATCATAGGTCTTTGAAGTTGAAAACCCAGTTTTTTTAAAAAAAACTCTTAAGAGGGGCTTTCAGTACAAATCTTTAATCATCCATTATTTATATAATAACTTTTCATTGGTTTGAAATATCTGCACTTAATTTATGCAAGGAAAACGGGGAATTTGGGAGCAAATTCTCTTCAAATTCCCAGAGTATTTAGCTGGTTATTGTTATTATTATCATCAACCTCAATAATGCAACTTCTACTTTGGCTGTTTCTCTCTTATTTATTGCCTGTGTTTGTTTCTTATAGGTGGTGAAATATTTAAACTCAACTGTTTTGTCATTGCTTCAAAAATTCCATATTAGGTGCTGGCCTGTAGTTTCATTTCTTCTGTTTCGTGTTTAAGCTCTGATTAGGTAGAATCTTGAAAAGTCCCATAAACATTCCATTTTTTATTTGAATCTGATGAGAAAATAAATAATAAAGAAATCTTGTTGAGTGAGTTTTGTCAGCCAGAGAATTATTTGTTGACAAGTTGAATATGATTGCACAAGAGAAAGGAAGATCATATCATATGAATCTGTAGCATGCATATTCCTATACTTGAAGGTGTTTCTGACTTGGTTCCACCATAAGGGTACGGATCAAGAGCACTTGGGCAATAAATGGTCCAGGTAGGTCACTACTTTGTTTTCTTGTCTGGTATTTTATTTTTTGCTTCAGTATTTATCTCTGGTTTGGCCTTTTCTGGGAATATATATTATCATATTAATTCATATTACTTGTCTTTTATTAAATCCTGAGAAACAAGCAAAGGTGAAATATGTGAAAGCACCATTGAAAGCAAAGTGAATGCATGTTTTTATCAGCAAAAAATGACAGAAGCCAATTGTGATGTGCTCTCTTTTGTCCTGTTATAGTTGGTGCTATATTAGTCGGAATGTTCACTAGTATTATGACTCAATACTTTGCTTTATCTGTTTCTGTGGCCTACATTTAATTAATTAAACCACCAAAATATTTCACATGGCATTGCTCTTTGTCAGTGTTTATTTAACAAGGTTGCTATACTGAGAAGTCTTGCAGCTAGTGTGGTGGGTTTTGGTCTTTACTCTCTTCTGTTTTCTTCTGCTAATCTATTGGGTATTAGGTGTGGTTTAGGTTGATGAAGATGAGACTTAATGTTGGATTAAAAATTGAAAGTTTTTTTTTCCTTAACTGATGTTTTGGTATTCATAATCATATTAATCTGCCTTTTTGATTAATTGTTTGTATCCTGCAAATGGATGATCAATGAGCTGGATCAGAAGTTTGTTGAGTGAAAAGGTAGTATGGGATTGGATGCATGAATCTTTCTCTATGCCATGGACCATCCTATAATTTCACTCACTTAATGGGTTTATACCTATATAGTTGACAAATGTTTGAGGCTAACATTGGTTGACCAAATCTGTTTTAAAAGTCAAGCTGTGCTAAATCTTTTGAAAACCGATTAGTTCTATGATGGGTTCTTGATATTTTTTTTCAGCATGATGAGTGATTTACTTAATATTTTTTAGAGTCCAACCTGAAATGAACACCAAAGTAGAGCCTAGAGTAGACAGAGCCCCACTTCTTGAGTTATCTAGCAAACACACACAAGTGGGTCTCTCCATAACTTTTTTTCTTGCTTTCAGCAATTGCCAATATGTACCCATCACCCACATCTTATCTCCATACTCTTCCCCATCTCACAAGCTACTCAATTTTATAATTGCATTGAGGAGAAAGTAGAAAAAAATGGCTTTCAGCAGCCACTGATAAAAGTAAAAAAAAAAATTCGAATGGGTAGTCTCTTAACATGGCGCTGATGAGGCTCGAACTTGCCACCTACACAAAAAAGTTCCAGTGCTTGACCAGTTGGGCAAGTTAGTTTTGGTTTTCAAGATGATTGGGGTGATTATGGAGTAAGCAAATAATTTCAGTTGGTTTCTACTTTTTCTTTTAAGAATTGGGTTGGTAAACCTACTTCACCTTCAGTATTTAAGCTCCAAACTTTGATCATCCTATATATGTATCATCTTTTCTTCAAATATTCCCTCCTAGTTCTCTTTTACAACTCAATTCCTGCTCATTGTTTTTAACTTCCTCTTCCTTTTGTTGTTCTTGCCTTTCTCTCTATAATGGAATCGAGTTCTTGTGAAGGTGACATTGAATATTCAAGATCAAGTGTATGATACCTATATTGATCTTGATCATACATTCTGAGATGCGTGGGACTCAAATGGCTCCTATTATGCTGTTTGTCATATTCAGTGCTGTTCTTGCTGTCACTTTTGGAGATGTTTCAGCAGATACCAACTGGCTTCTGAGAATAAAATCAGAACTTGTTGATTCTACTGGTGTTCTTGATACTTGGTCTTCACAAACTAGCATGTGCACATGGAGGGGAGTGACATGTTCAGATGATGAACTCCATATTCTGAGCTTGAACCTATCTGGCTCAGGTCTCTCAGGTTCAATCTCGAGAGAAATCGGGCAGCTCGCTTCTCTTGAGACACTGGACTTGTCTTCAAATTCTATACTTGGTTCCATTCCTGCTGCCATAGGACAGCTTCAGAATTTAAGGGTACTTCTCCTTTATTCAAATTATCTATCTGGTACAATCCCTGCAGAGATAGGCCATCTGAGGAAGCTGCAAGTTCTCCGAATCGGCGACAACTTGTTATCAGGTGAGATCACTCCAAGTATTGGCAACTTGAGTGATCTGAGAGTTCTTGCTGTTGCATATTGCCAATTGAATGGGACAATCCCGGCTGAGATTGGCAATCTGAAGCATCTAGTCTCTCTTGACCTGCAGAACAACAGCCTCAGCGGCGCCATCCCAGAAGAGATCCATGGCTGTCAGGAGCTTGAAAACTTTGCAGCATCAAACAACAAGCTTGAGGGAGACATGCCTCCTTCAATGGGGTTGCTCAAGTCACTGAATATTCTCAACTTGGCCAACAACAGCCTCTCCGGGCCCATCCCAGTGGAGTTTGGCCATCTTTATAATCTCAACTACTTGAATTTGGCAGAGAACAGATTGAATGGAAACATCCCTTCAGAGATTAACCAGTTGGTTGAGCTTGATGAGCTTGACTTGTCTTATAACCTTCTCTCTGGAACCATCAACCTCTTCAACACCAAGTTGAAGAGCCTGAAAGCTTTGGTTTTGTCTGGTAATGCTTTCACTGGTAACATTCCCAGCAACTTCTGTTTCAGAGGTTCAAGGCTGCAACAGCTCTTTCTCTCTCAGAATAAATTCTCAGGGAAGTTTCCTTTGGAGCTGCTGAATTGTCCATCTCTCCAACAGCTTGACCTTTCTGATAACCACTTTGGAGGAGACCTGCCATCAAGCCTTGACAAGCTTGAGAGCCTCACTGATCTGTTGCTCAACAACAACACCTTCACTGGGTCTCTCCCACCTCAGCTAGGCAACATCAGCAACCTTCAAAGTCTGTATCTTTTCGACAACATGCTGACGGGCACGCTCCCCGCTGAGATTGGCAACCTCCAGAGGCTGTCAGAGTTATACCTCTATGATAACCAGATGTCAGGAAGCATACCAAGAGAGTTGACAAACTGCACAAGCTTGACAGCAATTGATTTCTTTGGAAACCATTTTTCGGGGACGATTCCCGCGATGATCGGGAAGCTCAAGAACCTGGTTTTTCTTCAGCTGAGGCAGAATGACTTGTCAGGGCCTATCCCTCCAAGTTTGGGGTACTGCAGAAAGCTCCAGTCCTTGGCCTTGGCTGATAATAGGCTTTCAGGTCCATTGCCTCCCACTTTCAGGTATCTTTCAGAACTTGGAACCATATCTCTCTACAACAACTCCCTCCAAGGTCCTCTTCCATCTTCTTTATCCCTTTTCAAGAACCTCAAGATCATAAACTTCTCTCACAACAAGTTCAGTGGAAGCATCACTCCCATTTCTGGTGCAAACTCTCTGACTCTCTTGGACTTGACCAATAACAGTTTCTCAGACCCCATTCCTTCAGGACTAGCCACCTCAAGGAATTTAACCCGTCTCCGCCTCGCCCACAACCATCTCTCTGGCAGCATTCCCTCTGAACTAGGCCAACTCACAGAAATCAACTTTCTTGACTTGTCATTCAACAATCTGGCAGGAGAGCTGGCTCCTCAGCTCTCGAGTTGCACTAAACTCGAACACCTCCTCCTGAACAATAACCAGTTGACAGGCACCTTGCCTCCATGGCTGGGAAGCTTACAAGGGCTAGGAGAGCTTGACCTCTCATCCAACACCTTCCATGGATCAGTGCCTCCACAGATTGGGAACTGTTCAAGACTGCTCAAGCTCTCAATCCACAGCAACAATCTGTTTGGTGAGATCCCACAAGAAATTGGGAACCTTGGTTCTCTCAATGTCCTCAACATGCAGAGCAACAACCTCTCTGGATCCATCCCCACCACAATCCAGCAGTGCAAGAAGCTGTTTGAGCTAAGGCTGTCAGACAACTTTTTAACAGGTACCATTCCAAGTGAGCTAGGGACACTCACTGAGCTGCAGGTGATCTTGGACCTGAGCAAGAACCTGCTCTCTGGTGACATACCATCTTCTCTTGGAAGCCTCGTGAAGCTGGAAAGACTGAACCTTTCCTCGAACCATCTCGAGGGCCAAGTCTCTGCCTCACTTGGAAAGCTGACTAGCCTCCACATGCTGAACCTCTCTTATAACAATCTCCAAGGTCAAATTCCCTCCACCTTTTCAGGATTCCCACTAAGCTCCTTCTTGGGCAATCACAAACTCTGCGGCCCACCATTAGTATCATGTTCCAAGTCTGTGGGTCAGCACAGAGAGTGGCTGTCAAAAAGTGCAGCAGCAAGCATCATAGCAGCAATTGTGTTAACTTCAACTGTGATATGCTTGGTTCTGCTTTACATAATGTACAAAATATGGTACAATTGGAGGAGACTAATGGTTCTGACCGCGGACGGTTCTATGGAGTGTAAACAGCAGAAAGATGAAGAGAAGTGGGTGTATGGAGATGAGATTCATGACAAGAAAAGGAATGGTGAGTACTGCAAAGTGAATTCCATGGTCTCTTCACCAGAGAAGAAGAGTTGTACGAGAACATGTGTTTTTCAGCTGAAATTAGAAACTGATACCAAGGAGAACACATCGGTGTGACTGAACAAGATTGGGTTTTTGGATTTGATTTTCTTTTTGTTAAGTTTGTGTCACTTTTGTTTTGTTATACTTCCTTCAGATTTTCATTTCTTTTCATATTTTTATGTTTCTTCACGAAAAAATGTCTCAAACAGTTCTTATATATGGAAAATGATTAACTGTAATGAATCTACAGATAGACCATTTTTTAGAAAATGGTTAATTGGGGTGTTGGTCTGCTTCAAAAAGAAAATTGCTGGACAGTAAACATATATCTACATTAGATTTGGAGGAACCCATATCTAAATCAGAATATTTCTCAATTGTAATCGGAATTTTTTTAGTTTGAGTTAATTGAACGAAAACTGCAAAATGGGGACAATTTTTTTTCTAGAAAAATCTTGTTTCAATTGTTTTTTTTGGATTTTCTTATTCATTGGGTGGTCCATGAACAAGTGGTGAAGTTTTGAAAGTAAGGGTATATATGTCTCTCGATTGGTATGACATTTATTGGTGGTAATTTATCGTGTATCACGCACGATAGTCAATTATACACAATAATTGAGTCATCGTGGTGACTTGAAAGTTTATCAAGTCATCACGGTCAAATTTTTTAATATTTCAACATCTTTAATGGTGTTAAAATTTATTTGTATCAAAAATATCATTTACCCAAACAATATAAGAAATAAAATTTTAAAATGTTAACGTTGGAGACGACACTTTGCTGGCGACTTGATTTTGCAATGAGTTCGAAAATGGCGACCATGAAATTATTTTGATTTTAATTAAAGGGAAATTTAGTCATTGTGTAAAGTTATACGCTCACGTGTATGTTATATGAATAAGAAATTGATATTTTCCATCCATTTTTACCGGTTTTCATACTAAAAAATTCTTTAGTGTAGTGACATGATACACCTTCAAGTTCACTACGATAAACATGTATAGTTCACAGTGGTGACATGATAATCATGTATAGTTCACAATGGTGTGAGAAAGTCATGGGTGTTCAAAAACTATTCAAAAATCAGTCCCCGTAAAATTGGACCAAAACCATATACTATGACCGGTCACCCACGATTTTCGGTCCGGTTTACGGATTTGATAATGAAAAACCGAAGGTCCCCGGTCTAGGTGATGGGTCATGAGGCCAGAAACGGGAGCCCAACATGGACTGTCTGATCAAGACGTTCCCGATTCCCAGCCCAAGCCCTTGAGTTTAGCCATTTGTCTACACACGTGTCTCGGTTTCTGAACCCAAAACACAACCAAACACAATCTATTTATTAATACATTTGAGAGTTAATTACAACTTACTATATTTAGTTGGAGCCCTTTTACAAATTACTATATCTATTTAAAAAAGTTTCGTTTGAGCTCACCTAGTTACCAAAAAGTTACAATTTGCCCTAACACACGGAAAATTTTATTCAAATGCAAAATGTCTAAAATACCCCTAATTATTCATCAAATTTTCAAAGTCATGTCATCCATGACAATTTTTGGTCAAATTTTATGATTTTGATTTTCATAAACACCTTCACCTCCATGACCCAAAATCAATTAACATAAACACCCCATATCATCAAATTCGTAAATATCAATTCAATCAATTAACTTAAACTCAATGAGGAATTGAAGAAAACGAGACTCAAATGATTTCGATGATAATATTGAGTACCAATAGTATATATTTATAGGACATTACATGTGCTTGATTTGGTAAGCAAATATTTTATAATTAATATAATTGTTGCATAAGACACTGATAAATACGAAAATCGGGAAATCAACCAGAAATCAGATATGATTTCTTGGTTGATTTGGTTGAATCGCAACACTCCCCTCAATTTGGAACATGAAAACGCCCGACTTGTGAAGGAGAAAATAAAAAAATAAATATCTTGGGTACGCTCTTTGGAGTCAGCTATATGGCGTCATGCGCTCCTCGCCTTTGGCTCTACGGCGTCTTGCGCTCTACAGCTCGACTCTTTGGCGACATGCGCTCTACGGCTCGCCTCTTTGGAGTCTTGCGCTCGGGTTTCGGCTTTATGGCGTCTTGCACTTTAAGACTTCGTCTTTATGGAGCATGAAATGCATATTTCTCTTGCTGATGTTGGATATTAGGATTTGTATTTGAAAGAAAATTAAATTTTATTGATGATAAAGTCATGAAAGGAAAAATAGTTTTCTGCTCCACCCACTTGTTAGAACCATAGGCTAACGAGTGGGCAGAGGTAAAAGCACAACGAAAACTTTTATAGGATCAAAACTGTTTTGATACCATGAAGAAAATGAGACTCAAATGATTTCAATAATATTATTGATATCAATAGTATATATTTATAAAACATTACATGTACTTGATTTGGTAAGCAAAGCTAATAATATAAATATGAAAATCAAGAAATCAATATGAAATCTAGGGATGTAATCCAATAAAAACAGTGTTACAAAAGAACACAAGAACTATTACCATCTATAAGATGGAAATGATGGTTGTTATTAATTAATTTTTTATTAATGAAATAAATAAAATAATAGCCAAAATGATATATGGGTAAATGTGATTATTTCCAAAAATAAAACTCCATTATTTGTGTCTCATATCTCACAAAATCTACTAACCATTTCACAAAATCATTTGAAATAAATATTATTTTCATGATAAATAACTATTTTATCGTAATTGTTTCATTTTCTTTAACATTAATTAAACATGTATTACAATATGAAAATGAAACATATATTGCGGTATGAAAATGTTTATATAGTTAATGAACTGAAAATTACTAAAAATATTATTTCAGATGAAATGAAACATAAATCACCATTCTGAAAAGGGGTAATTACAGTTTGATCATACTACATTGGCGCGTTTTACAATTTACCCTAGCTATAATAAGAAGTTCAAATTGAGATACGCTAATTGTATTTTTTTACAATTCCGTTAGAAATTGGATGAAAACCTAAAAATTTGGACAGAAACCTAAGTTTTTTTTCAAAAAAACAAAAATACTTCTTTAGCTGATTTGACTTGGATTAGAAATAAACCATAATTAATTTATGGTTTATTTAATTGGACCTGTTGTGTATTAAATTAAATAATAATAATAATAAAGTAATTAATAATATATTAAAACTTTTGAATGTCATAATTCCCTCATACGAACTCTGTTTCAGGCTCGTAGTATATCAAATCGAAGAGAATCGGAAGATCAACAAAAAGAAGTTTTTGTCTAACTATATAAATTTTTTAAATACAAAAAGAAGTTTTAAATTTATATATATATTTTTTTTCTTGAAGCAAGCATATTAGGCGTTAGGTTGTTGATTCATAATTCAATTCTTAATAATTCATTTAGTTTAAACTAACTTAAACTTGAACGAGTTTTAAAAGGTTTAGTTTAAATTTGACACAAAATAAAACAAGTACATCTAAGTTAACTATAATCTTACATTCATTTATTTTTTCGTTGCAAGAGTTATTAAACTTTTGGAGCTTGATTAATAATAATCAATTTTTTTAAAAATGGGGCTAGAAGTATTTTAGCTTGCAATATTTATCTTTTTTTGTTGATACTTTTTAGTGAAAAGATATAAGAGCTAGTGAATTTAAAAAATGAATTACGAATTTTATTGATTTTTTTTATGGAATATACAAATACATATTCATGGATTATGTAGCTAATCCACTTATGTTTAAAAGGTGACGACAAAACATCTTTACAACGATTTTTAGAACACTGATCCAATTTCACATAATCAAACATATTAAGTCAGATAGGCAAAATTAGGCAAGTCTATGCAAACCTACTCGAGCGTAAGCGAGTTTAGACTATTTGTGTTTAGGATTTCAATCAGATTTTTTTCTCCTAAGACTTTTACTAGGTCCAAATCTATTGGTCACACTTTTTACCAGATTATATATCAAGGTCGACATTGTATAAATATATTCATAATAGAAAGAAGAAAAAAATAGATACTGTTACATTTCCTCATCAGAATAAATGGAGAAAACCAAAAAGTAAAAGAGGTACCCATATGATCTCATATACAAGCTAAAAATTCCATATGCCTCAAGTTTATCAACCTCAATATGGATCATCCATTTCAAATTTGAATTCACTTTCAAATCCAAAAAACATGGGAACACAGGCTAGAAAGTTCAAGAACAGTAATTGATCCAAAATTTGTAATAAAAAAAATGGCCCAGTAAGTAAATGAATGTGAAAGAGTATATTATTGAATACTTGATCATTACCAATGTGGAGTAATTGTCTCTGTATATAGGCTTAATGATCTAGGGTTTACATGAGATATGACGGCTAGGGTTTAATGTAGAGATACAATTTACATAGTGGGCCTCAAGCCCATAAGTAATATAATATAATATATCTAACACGGCCCCGCAGTCGGAGCAGGAGGAGGCTGGATGCTCAGACTGGATCGAAAGTCGTCAAAGAGAGCCGTCGGAAGTCCCTTAGTGAAGATGTCAGCGAACTGGTGCGAAGATGGTACATGAAGCACACGTACCTGACCTGTGGCAACTTTCTCACGAACAAAGTGTAAATCTAGTTCAACATGTTTGGAACGTTGGTGCTGAACAGGGTTGGCAGACATATAGACAAAGCTGCCATTATCACAAAAAACAATGGTGGCAATGGATAATGGACAATGTAACTCAAGAAGAAGGTTACGCAACCAGCAAGACTCAGCGACGGCGTTAGCAACACCGCGATATTCAGCTTCGGCACTAGACCGAGACACGACATGTTCACGTTTGGAAGACCAAGAAATGAGATTAGGGCCAAGAAAGATACAATAGCCAGAGGTGGAACGGCGAGTGTCAGGACAACCTGCCCAATCTGCATCAGAGTAGGCGGTGAGAGAGAAATCTTGAGATTTGTGAAGGTGAAGACCATATGAAAGAGTACCTTGAATATAACGGAGGATGCGCTTTAGAGCGTGAAAATGAGGTTCGTGGGGATCATGCATGACAAGACAAATTTTTTGGACAACATAAGAAATATCTGGACGAGTGAAAGTGAGATACTGAAGAGCACCCGCTAGGCTTCTGTAAAGTGAAGGATCAGAGACCGGAGACCCAGAAGAAGAAGATAATTTTGATTTTGTGTCAACTGGTGTGAGACAGGAATTGCATGAGGACATGTTAGCACGAGCCAATATCTCACAAGCAAATTTTTCTTGAGATATAATAAGACTGGAAGAGGTACGGGTGACAGATATGTCGAGAAAATAATGTAAGGGTCCAAGATTGGTCATAGAAAACTCAGAGTTGAGACGAGACATGATTGACTTGAGAAGTTGGGTTGATGAGGCCGTAAGGATGATGTCATCCACGTATAGGAGAAGGAAAGCAATGTGAGTATCATAACGATAGATGAAAAGGAAAGTGTCAGCTTTACTACTCACAAAACCGATAGAGTTTAGATGAGTAACAAACCGATAATACCAGGCTCGGGGTGCCTGTTTTAGACCGTATAATGCCTTTTTTAGGCGACAAACATGGTGAGGGAAAGAGGAGTAAAAAAAAACCAGGAGATTGTTTCATGTAAACTGTTTCAGTGAGGTGACCGTGAAGGAATGCATTTTTGACATCAAGTTGATGGATATGCCAAGAGTGAGAGAGAGAAAGACTGAGAATAGTACGTATAGTGGAAGGCTTGACAACAGGACTGAACGTGTCATCATAGCCAAGACCGGGTTGTTGGGTGAACCCTTGGGCAACAAGTCGAGCTTTGTAACGCTCAAGAGAGCCATCCGACTTAAATTTGTGGCGAAAAATCCATTTAGAGCCGACAATGTTTACATCGGGTGGGTATGGGACCAAATCCCAGGTATCATTGGCACGAAGAGCGGAGATTTCAGCGTCCATGACATTTTTCCAGTCAGGAGATGTGAGAGCTTGTTTGTAGGAGCGGGGAATAGGAGTAAGAGTAGAGATGTGAAAATCAAGGATACGACGAGGTTTAAA